>CM021108.1:311097759-311223900 GCA_007115665.2 Sequoiadendron giganteum
CTACACAATTCCCACTTCAGGTATGGTTACGTGATGCTATGGAAGGGCCTACTCCTATTTCAACTCTTATACATGTTGCTACTATGGTAGAAACAAGAATTTTTCTTATAGCTTGATTGTTTTCTCCTTTTAAAGCTCTACCTTTAATAATGTATCTTATCTCTTAGATAGAAGGAATAACAGCCCTATTCGGAGATACTATGGCTCTCACTCAAAAATATCTTAAAAGAGGATTGGATTATTCTACTATGTCTCAATTAGGTTACACTATGTTAGCTCTAGGGATAGATTCCTATCAAATAATTTTGTCCCATTTGATTACACATGCTTATTCCAAGGCATTATTGTTCCTAGGATCCAGATCAATGATCCATTCCATAAAACCTATTGTTGGATATTGCCCCAGTAAAAGTCAAAATATGGCTCTTATGGGTGGTTTGAGGAAATATATGCCAATTACAAGAATCACTTTTCTTTTAGGGACACTTTCTCCGTCTAGTATTCCACCTTTTGCTTGTTTTTGGTCTAAATACCAAATTCTTAGTGATAGTAAGTTATATTCCCCCATTTTTTCGGGGATATCTTGGTTCATGATAGGATTAACTTCCTTTTACATGTTTCATATGTATTTAATTACTTTTGAAGGGGACTTCTATGTGAATTTATTTAATTCATATAACAACCATATTACATTATATTTTACTTCTATGTGGGGAGAGGAGGAACCCGCAATATTAAGTAGAATGAGAGTAGATTCTATGTCGAATCAAATTATAGGAAGGAATAATTCCTTTTCCAAAGAAGCATTTCAAATTTTGAATAATATGGAAAGATTGTACAAAAAGAATAAAGGGGTTTGCTTGTCACTTATCCTTCCTTCCATAAGGGATCTTTTGCATATCCAAGAGAATCGAGCAAGGCAATGTTATTTCCTTTAGTTGACTTGGGAATATTTACTCTATTTGTTGGATTGATAGGAGTTCCTTTTTTCAGAGTGGAATGAGTTATGACATTATCTCAAGGGTTTACTTCATCGATGACCCATTTTGATTAAAAACATCTAGAGAATTGGTCTAAATTCTTCATAGATACAATCCCCTTGATGGACTATATTCTATATAGACCTATTTACTTCTTATCACAGAATGTATATCATAAAACAAATCATCATATGAAGATTATTATGGAACAATCGATTAATATTATATATAATTGGTCTTATTATTGAGCTTATATAGACATATATTATGACATAATCTTGATTAAAGGTATATGAGGATTAGCTGGAACAAGTCATTCATTTGATCAATGGGAATTTTATGGAATCCCAAATGGAGTAGGATTTTTAGGTATTTTTGTAGGGGAGGGAATGAGATGCTTAGGAGGGGGATATATATATTCCTATATATTTTTTATCTTTATTGTGTATATTAATATCCATATTAATATATTACTATTCATTTTGATAATTTCTATTTTTATTCTATCCATATAAAAATAGAATGTATATAAAGTGTGCTCTTTATTAGCATTAATGCATATCACATAATCCTTCTGAAATATCATTCCCTGGATTTATTCTTCAAGATACTAAAATATTGTTAATTAATATTATTCATTGATTTCATCAACTCGTTTACATGGAGCAGATCGATATAGAGATAGAAAAATGAAAGATGATGAAAAACTTATTCAAATGCTTCCTCAAAAAGGAAAAAATAATAGGTGAATTATTGATCCAATGAAGGTACAATCACTAATATGAGATCCATTTTCATACTTTACCACTTTCCAATACTTCATTTAACAAAATAAAATCCTCGAGGAAATCAAATAAATTACCTTAGCTCACTCATAATTTGATATAAATGAGCGAGCTAGCCCTAAGTTTTAGATTATTCTCAATCTACATAGGGATGTTGGTAACATTTCTGGGATAAAATGATCAATGATATTAAGATCAATAGTTAAAAAAAATTTCAAAGCGAATAGAGGTTTAATCTAATCCAGCTCTAGAAATTGGACAATTTTTTTCCTCTTTTTATGGTCTGATCTCTATTGTCGATAATAGCTTATTCATAATTTGGATAATTTTCTACTTGTTCATAAAAAACAAGTTCTTGAAGAAAAAGACTCTCCTCAAATAGGATTTGAACCTATGACCAATCGGTTAATATCCGACCGCTCTACCACTGATCTATTAAGGAATAACGAAGGTATGAAGTCTCCATATATGTTGTTTCTTTGTAACAACCTATGAGAAGTGCATCAACAATTGAAAAATTCAATGAAAAGGTTTATTCAAAATACCTCCACCTTCTTATGCCTATTCTTGGGTATATTATAAGCATAATAAGTTATGATAGCAATCCCTCCTTTGTTTGTTTCTTCGGAAAGCCTTTGGGAGAAGGGGAGGTGGCATTCAATCGCCACCACAAATAATTGTTCTATATAATAAAATCTTGAACATATTCAAAATAGTAGTATACACCATGTACGGACCCTTACTCACCTTTTTTTAGTAATATTATATTATATTATATTTTTTTGCTTAGCAAGTGCTATCATGGGGACAAGTCCCTTTCAATCTTCCTTAGTAGATATTTTGTTGTTTGATGACAGCGTCTCGACTTTGATGTTAAGAATCTCTTGAATAAAAAACCACTTCCTTTTACAACAATTTTTAACTTCATATGGTGTTGACTCTACAACACTTTTGACCACTTCACCCTTTCAACAATGGTGATCCACCATCTCCTCATCATTCACTAGGTCATTGAAAGGATGTAGATTAACAACCACTGAAATATGAATAATGGAAAGTTGAAACTCTATTTTCTTTGTTATATACATCTTCAACTAACTTGAAAAATTTGTTGTCATTTGATGAAAGTGCCTCATCTTTGATGATAGAAAATTAGTTCCTTGGCTCGAATGAAGGTACATAGATCAGTGTCAAGTCCAATCCAATGTACCTTCTAACTAATCTATGTTTGATAAAAAATATATCCAGCATCTTGTCGTGAATTTTTATATATCAAATTTGTATGTTGGAGAAAAACACATACCCATTTTGTTTACATAAAAATGTGCACATGTTTCATCTCCATAAAACATGTATGTGTTTTGTTTCATAAAAATGTGTACATGTTTTTTTTCCCTAAAAATGTATATTTTTTTCTTTCATAAAAATGCGTACACATTTTGTGTTCAAATAACACACTTGTGTTGTCACTAAGAAAATCCGAGCCATAACACGAGCTCGTTATTTGAATTTCTTCAAAACATGAGCATGTTAAATGCTCGTTTTTGGGAATTTGGCTAATTTTTTGTGCCCTATATTGGTGCACATGCCCAAATTCTAGAATGCATGTACATCATTTTGTACCAAAAAATGAGCAAATAAATACAACTTTAATCTATAATAGGTTAGGGAATTGCTTTCATTTCAAGGATTCAATTTTCTTAATTGTAGAATTTATCATTTTAATAAATAGATGTAATCACCATTATTATTATTTTGGACTTTCTTGCTAGATGATTGATGAGATTATCGTGATATTGATAGGTATTTGACTATTTCCCTATTACATAATAATTTTTTCTCTAAACACCCATACAATTATTATTCCCAAGTTTTAGCTTCTTCCAACACCCTAACTTTTCCTTATTATTTTGTCTTTCCATCCAATTTGGTAAGCATTCCTATATATCATAATATAGTATTAATGTCACGTAGTTTCTCAATAGATGTGCCTAATCATACAAACTCCTCATATTTTGGGATAATAACACCTTTAGGGACCATCAATAAGATGTTAATCAATGACTCATCTTCAAGAGCATCAAAATTTATACAAGATTGAAATGCCAAGTGAGACTGGAGCCCACACATTATTGAGGAGGTTTCATATATGGTTTATCAGTGATGTGATAAAATGCATTCCTCATGAGTCTAAAAAGAATAGTTAAAGGATGTAAGTAATATATTTTCATAGAGAATGGTAAACTTGTACAAGAAAGAGGAAGAGATATGGAGTAGCTATGAAACAAGGTGAAGGATAAGGTAGAGGTTGATTAATTCTATTAAAGTACATATATGTTACCATCCTCATCCATAAGATAATGATGTGTTCATCGATATCTCATATGCCCAACAACTTGTTCAACTCCATATTTTTGAGAACATTTCTATACAACCTAGTGGTTGATGTGTTTATAAAAAAATGTGATGTATACTAGCTACATGATTCAAACTACCATGCATGAAATCAATGCTAGAGACCTATCTTTCTTTTCTTACTCTTACCAAATTTTCAACTTCAAACTCATTGAACTTAATTGATGTTTGATTGACCAAATATACTCCTTACATATATTTACCTAGAATAACCTACACATTCCACATCTATCATTTTGTTGGGATTAAGGTTTCTCAACCTTAGAGTCCCAATATTGATTTATTTGATGTAATTATTGTATTTATTTGTATAGTTTAAATGCCTATGGTTTCATGTCACCAATTGGGACCCACCGGTTGGGTGGCATCCTCATTGGAGGTGACTGGATGACACATCATCATCCCAAGTGGACATAGGCATGCCACTTTGGAATCTATGGCATATGACAGATTTTATGATGCATCATAAGGCATCTTTGAATGCATGAAGAAATTTGGCACCCAAGATGGGTTATGACAGGATGTAAGATAATTGGCTACTTTTAGTCAGTTATGACAGATTCTCTTATAGATCCTATGACAGATTCTATGGTAGATTTATGGCATATTCTTTGATAGTTGTAAGGCATCTATCATAAGCTATTTTTAGCATATTCTAGGTGCCCAAGCTTGGAAGAAGAATATTTGCATCTTTGAGCATTGTAAGGGTGTAAGGGAATTTTGTATATGTGTCCAAATCCATGTCTATGGTGTGGAAGAATGTCTGATGTGGATTTGGATGCCCCTCACCTTCTAGATGCTTCTTGAAGCTTGTAACACTCTATTTATTGAGTGCCTTGAGTTATATAATGCAAAGTTTGTTTGCGGGTAACGAAGTGCTTCCAGTATTACTCCAGAATAGGTGTTCGTGTTGAAGCACTTGTTAAAGAATCTTTTATACTTTGTGATATCTTGTATTCATTATTTAAAGTAGTATAGAAGTACTATGCTTTTGGAGGGTGGTGTTTTTTACCAAAAAGGGTTTTACCAATGTATATTTGGTGTCACTATTTTATGTGTAATTGTTTTTCTTATCTTCTATGTTATGTATGTGCTTCTCTTGTTCTAATTGTTAAAGGTGTTAAAATGAAAATTTTGTAAATTTCTCCTACTTAGATTAGTGTCGAAATTTGTTTCGACTCACCCAAATTCCTTTCAAATTTAAGATCATATCATACAGTAATCCCAATATTGATTTTATTGGTGTAATTATTGTATTTATTTGTATAATTTAAATACATATGGTGTTATGTCACTAATTGGGATCCACCGGCTGGGTGGCATCCCCGTTGGAGGTGACTAGATGACACATCATCATCCCAAGTGGACATAGGTGTCCCACATTGGAATCTATGACATATGATAGATTATATGATGCATCATAACGCATCTTTGAATGCATGAAGAAAGTTCATGCCAAAGATGGGTTATTACAAGATGTAAGAGAATCGGCTATTTTTAGTTAGTTATGAAAAATTCTCTTACAGATCCTTTGATAGATTCTATGGAAGATTTATGACATATTCTATGATAGTTGTAAGGCATCTATCATAAGCTATTTTTAGCATTTTCTAGGTGCCCAAGCTTGGAAAAATAATATTTACATGTTTGACCATTGTAAGGGGTGTAAGGGAATGTTGTACATGTGTCCAAGTGCATGTCTATGGCATGGAAGAATGTACCATGTATATTTGGATTCCCCTCACCTTATAGATGCTTCTTGAAGCTTGCAACACTCTATTTATTGAGTGTCTTGAGTTGTATAATGCATAGTTTATTTGCAAGTAACAAAGTGCTACCAATATTACTCCAAAACAGGTGTTCATATTGAAGCACTTTTTAAAGAAGCTTTGTACTTGGTGATATATTGTATTCATTATTTGAAGTAATATAGAAATATTGTGCTTTTGGAGGGTGGGGTTTTTACCTGAAAGGGTTTTTCCCCACGTATATTTGGTGTCACTATTTTATCTATACTTATTTTTCTTATCTTCTATTTTATGTATGTGCTTCTCTTGTTATAATTGTTAAAGGTGTTAAAACAAAGTTTTTGTAACTCTCCGCTACTTAGATTAGTGTAGGAAGTTGTTTCCACTCACTCGGCTTCCTTTCAATTGGTATCAGAGCTTGGCCAACTGTCATAACCTAATTTTAATATATTTTTAATTATAATATGATAAATTGAATTATTGAGGAAATTCAATATGTTGAATGGAAATTTTGGTATTTTTAAAAAGATTGAAAGAATTTGACCATCGTTGATGATGTGATATTTTTGAATTATCTTATATTTTATCATGAATTGAATTTTACTAATAAATTTTGTAAGTGCAAGTGTGTGCAATTGTAAGGTGACAGGTTGAACGACGAGAACACGGTTGAAATAGGATCATTTAGCCAGATCGAATGGTAAGCTTGATGGGATTTGGGTGCACACATAACCAAAAGCATGATGACTACATTTGAAAATTTATGTAGAAAATTATATTAAATTGATTTGAAATGATTCGATGATTGAAAAGATAGACTTGTGAAATGGGATACATGTGAAAATTCTTATTTAGTTTTCTATCTTGATTATGTGTTTGAGAATTTAAAAGAAAATGAATGTATGTATTACACAAAGGCTTATTTAAAGGATAAGAAAAATCCATTGTATTTAAAAAAAATTGTTTGGAATGAAAATAAAATTTCATCCTTATTTAAATGATGAATATGAACACAAAAACATCTATATACAAATATATATATATATACACATGTATATATATGTGAACACACACACACATATATATATATTTCTTATCAATTGAATTTGAAACTGATATTATCCCTATCAAATTGATAGAATTTAAATAGCATCATGAGAAAGATCTCATGCGATAGTGGACAGTAATCAAAATTAAGGAAAATATTCAAATTTGCAAGGATGTGGTGGCTAAACATTAATGCCCATTATCGTTTGAAATGGCCCCATAGAGGAGGCATAGGAAAATCAAGGAAAGTTGCTAGTCTTGAGAGATTATCATTGACCCCAAATAGGAGAGAATGGGTTTTTTGTAGAGCATGGTGGAAAAAGGCCGAAGGGAAAAATCCTCACATACAGACGTAATTGACGTTTTACATTGAAATAATTGCTTCTCTATACTATTTCTTTTTATCTCAATGCAAAAATCTGAACGTTATATTAACAACTCAATACTATTGTATAAAATTTGTTGTCGATTTCCTTATGCAAATCTTTGATCAAATTAGATAAAGGTTATTGTTGCGAGCATGGCCATATTGGCCTTTCTTTGCTTAGATATGTTTTGTTTATGTTTCACTAGAGGCTTGAAAACTGAACTTGTTATTCTCTATAAATTGTGATTTTGCCACCCCTTGTATAACCATGACATGTGCTTCTATTCAGCTCATCACATGGCTTTCAGTAGAGTTGTTAAGCCTATGATTGGATCAAATCCATTTTTATTTTGATACCACCCATTTCATTTTATATTTGTGCCTTCTACGGCTTGATAGCCAAGAAAGGCCAAGGCAAGAAGTAATTAGTATCGGCTACAGTTGTAGTCCCGTGCATGTGAATTTTATTCTATTCTATTAACTATTAGGTTATATCTGATTAGCAATATTATGATGTGTAGAAATGATGTATGAAAATTTTTTATCGTTCCCCTAGGGAATGATAGTATTATCTCTGAATATTTTCTTTTCTATTAATTTTCATATTAGCTAGGTCGAATCTTCGATCACTACACCCATAGGGTTTCAAGAATAATTTATAATCTTAAACAAAAGGAATTCATTACTATAGAATAAATGAGTCGGCATCGTTCATTGAAATGATGCGGGAATGATGGTAATATTCCATTTTTATTTACATTATATGAATCGGTCTAAGGGATCGACAAGCTGCATAATATTGATCATGGGGTATACCCTGCATGTTGATATATGTATATGCATGCCAGTTAGATACCTTTTTCTAATTCAACTATTAATGCTAATTAAGGTTACACTTATACAGTGTCTTATTGAAGTTCGTTTCTTGGAGTGACGAGTGCCTTGATCATTATTCATTTTCTTGTTATAGGAAACATGGGTTTCTTTCCAAAACCCTAGAAGTATTGAACTTGTTTTAGACTCATGATATATTTGGTTTCTAATGATAAATATGTTGTTTCGTTACTTTTATTGCATAGAGGAAACTAGTATTTTTTATGTAAATACCAGCATGATGGAGAATCTATTCTTAGAATGTAGTACAGGGTAGCCTAAATTTGTAAATAACTTTGTTTTGTATTTCTTTATTTGTAAACAACATTGTTTTGTGATAAACTGCAATTTTTTAGCTATAAATAGTATCATTATGTTATAAACAGTATGTGTTTATTTGTAAACAACATTGTTTTTTAATAAACTATAATTGTTTAGCTTTAAACAACATTATTCTATTATAAACAGTATGTGTTTATTTGTAAACAATTTTTTTTTGTAATAAACCATAATTGTTTAGTTTTAATCAACATCGTTCTACTATAAATAGTGTTTGTTTAGCTAAAACCATCATTTTGTTATAAATTGTAATTTGTTTAGTTGTAGACAACATTGTTCTATATAAATATTAGTTGTTTGGCAACAACATAATTTGTTTGATATCATAGCTTGGTTTGATACAAATGACATGAGATTATGTGGGAAACTATTTCAAATAGACTTGTTCTTAAGTTCTTTTACTACTATAATCTAACAAATGATATCTCAATTTGAAAAATTATTTGAATGTTGTTAAATCTGATTTAATGGTTTTTAATTCAGAATGTATGCAAAAAATTATAACTTAAGTAGGCATATATATGTGCATGCATGTAGACCTTCATCTATGTACATACACATACTTGTGACATACCTTCTTTTGTTACCTGTTCAACAAAAATTGCCGAAGCTTTTGTAGTTTTATATTTACCCTTGCAGTTGTGCCTTATTTTTCAAATGCTCCCTACCCTCAGAACTCTCCACGTGAAGCTTTTCACTTTCCTTTGCTTCGCTTTTCAGAAATCTCCATATGCATGCCACATGGCTCACTTTGGTTATTTTTTGAGTTGGGCCCACCTCGTTCTTTATTTTTCTCAGAGCTCTCCACGTGGCTCTCTCTTGAGGCTTTCTGCTGGGCACCTTTGCAACTTTCTATCGGGCTCCGTCTAAGCGACGCATGGTGATTCTATTTTTGCGTCGGTTACCTTGGAAATGTCGATGGATCTTTTGTACTTCCTACTGCCGCGTGCTCTCTCTTGCTACTGCATGGTTTTCCTTTTTATGTCGTGGCCTTGCTGGCATGTTGTTGACCAATCAATGTTTGTTGTGGCGGCTCGAGATGATTTGAGCCGTCGATCTCTACGGGTGGTTTTCTCTTCTCCTGTTGCGTCTCCAAGCGATGGACTGGCCAATAAATAGGGCCATGTTTTCTTTTATTAGGTAGGTTGATTAAGTTTTGCAAAAACTCCCAAGCACTGGGAAGTAAGTCTTTTGTAATAGTCGCTTTCAATTAAAAGACTTTGGACTGTGCCAAATAAATTTGGCCTTTCTATTTTCGAGCATTTGTTAGAACTATTGACCTATGTTGTTATCTTTATTTTTGTATGAATGCCTATTCTTTAGTCTCTATAACCTTTCATAGCTGAAATAAATATAGATCACATTTTTTCAACTCTTTTGTGTTAAAACAAAGTTATGCTTGATTACATTATACAAATTAGAGGGTATTTTTACATGGTAAATGCTTGTGGAAAAAATAAACTTCATTAATAGCATTTTAGTGGTTCGGGCCTTTGCATTCTGTACTGTGCTCTAGTAAAGTTGTCTAAAGATTTTGGCGCATCGCATGTAGTGTAAATTTTACATTCCTACAATCTCCTTTACCTTTTACTTCACCCATTAAACGAAGAGCTAGCTTCGATAAAATCTTGGAGGTTACTTAGCTAGCGCTTAATGTCCCCCAATAGCTAAGTTTCCCATAAGACTGCTGCTACATGCAAAATTATGCGTCAATAGTTCTTTTTCTGGCACGTCTGGTGGGACCACAAACTAGCACATTCGCCTAATTTTATAAGTGTGTATGAGCCATCGGCCTGTAACTAGGTCATAGATTGCAAGATTCCCTGGCCAGCTCGTACTGCCTTTAGTTTTTGTGCACCTGAGAGGTCACCAAGGTAGCCCTTCACCTCCTCCATCTCCTCCTTCTCCAACATCACCTAATCCACCTATGCCCATGGCTACTAAAAATTATGTAGCTTGGGACTTTGGCAGTCCATTGGTAGCACCTGTGCCTCCTGCAGTATGGGCCCCCATCCCTGCTTCCACCCTAAAGGCTATCCCTAAATATTCTGGGGATGAATCAAACACACCAACGGAGCATCTGCAAGATGTAGCAGACATATGTCTGGTACATGGTGTATCTAATGAGAATGTGGCTATTAGGTTACTCGTCGCCTCCTTCTAAGGAAAGGCGCTGAACTGGTACCAGACTATCGAGGCTAGTACTATTGCAACTTGGGATCAACTCAGAACTCCATTTTATGAACGTTTCTCCAATGTTGGTGATAGATCGTCGATGTACCATCAATTGACAAACATAAAGCGAGCCCCTCATGAAGCTCTGCCTAACTTCAATGCGAGGTTCCATTCGACCTAGCAGAGAGTGCCTGTGGGTAGCCGACCACATCCGGATCTGGAATTTATGTTCTACTTGAAGTCAATCAATGTAGATATCTCCATGATGTTACAAGCTTTGGGTAGAGACACTCTTCCTAATGCTTAGCCCAGCTGTCACTGCAGAAAATAATCTGATCGTTGTAGAAAAATTGGCACCGAGACCCATCATGCCATTGTTCCCCAAGTGCAATGCTCCAGAAGTTGAAGTCCCTTCCACCAGCACACCTACGGCTCCACCCCAATCTATGTACATCTATCTCGAAAGTGTTCCAAGCACGACCCCAATGGCAGCACCCATGGTAGTTCTTGTGCCTAATCCCATGGTTGTTGAGATGAATGAGATGAGAGAACAAATGCGGGCTATGACTAATGAACTGACTACTTTGAAGCGGCAGCAATACAACTATCAAAAGCCTGCATACAAAAATTACCAAGGCGAAAAACCTTTGTACCAATCAAATCAGTGGAAGGGTAGGTCACATGGTAATACCTCAGCCCAGCCAAGTAACCAGATGGTTCCAGTAACCCTATCGATGCAGACTGTTCATCCTAGTTCGAATAAGGAGCTGGTGGCAGGATAAAACAATCTAGTCGAAGATGCCAATTCATGGTGTTTCCCTTGCAATGATGCACATATGCCACAAAACTGTCTGTGGAGAAATTTGCAACAACAAATTGTAGATCAACGTAGTCAGGGCAGGGCATCTAGTTCTAGCAATTCACCATATGCCTCTCAGCAGATGGACAACGTTGTCCTTGCAGCTCAAATGCAAGGGATATCCATTTAGCAGGATTCAGACATTGTTCTGGACCAAGCTCTCTTTTCTTGGATGGAAGGAGAAGAATCAGCATTTTCGAATGACATCCCTATGGATAAATTACCCCAGGTGCAATCTGACTACAAAACGTGTTCAAAACATAGATTCACCAGAGAGTTCACATCTTTGCCTACCAATGCGTCAGTGCTACCGGCACCTAGCCCTATAACAGGCCTGTTGTCAATTGCACCACAGTCAGAGATGGCTATTCTTAGCTCTCTGAATCCACTTCCTTCGAAGACAAAGGCTCCATCAATCACTTCTGCTATTACTAAACTGTTGGATGTACCGATCACAAAACCAATGGCGGACGCAAGACCTAAAGAGCAAGAAGTCGCAACCCACCAGTCGAAAGCGCAATTCAACTTGGTGGAACAACTCAAGAAGTCATCTACCAACACTACTCTATGGGATGTCTTGGCTATTCCAGAGCAAAAGGTGTTCCTACAAAAGGCGTTGTCTAATGAAGAGGATATATCCAAGCCGAACTTGGATAAAGTGCTAACAATTCAACTGGAGAAGAAGCTCGAGTCCAGAAGGGAAAGTAAGCCTAAACCTAAGCCTTTCTTTCTAACACTAATTATTTGTGATAAGCTGCTGCATAACTGTATGATCGACTCTAGTGCTAGCACCACTGTCATGCCAAAGCAAGTAGCTGGCGCTTTGGGTCTAAAATATGAACCTCTGAATAAAGGAGTCATGCAGCTTGATGGAAACAAGGTTGATACTGTTGGGATAATCAGGGGATTACCTATGACTTTGTTTGCTTTCCCTAGTATCACTGTAAATCAGGATACCATACTCATCGATATCCCTCTTCTGTTCGGGATCTATTTGTCCAGAGAGTTCACTGCAAATGTAGGAGGATATCTCGTGCTAGACTGGTTGCACTTGAAACCTGAGGACTAAGCATGGGGCTAAGATGAAATTATTGTCAGAAACTCTGCATTCTAAACATGTTGTTGATGAGGCTCTGCTAAATTTTGAAGCAACACACACTTCAATCTCTCAGGAAGAAAGGTACAACGTGAAATTTCTTGAAGAAGAGGACGCTACTAGCTCCCGGACAGAAGATGAAGAAAAAGTGTTGAATGATTTATTGATACAGACCCTTTCGGGAATTACCATGCAATTGGCCTCGGAACCTACGTGATACATGAAGAAGGGAAGATCATGCCCAAAGTTACTAAGGGACCTGAAGATGAAGAATCTTCAGAAATATGGACGTTATACTTTGATGGTGTCAGATGTAGAGTAGGAGCTAGGGTGAGGATTTGTTTGGTATCCCCATGCGATGAAGAAACTTTGAGGGCCTACCACTTTTAGTTTGCATGTTCAAACAATGAAGCTGAATATGAAGGTCTCGTTCATGGTTTAAACTTTGCAGAACAATTTGGTGCAAAGCAGATAAGTGTCTTTGGAGATTCAGAGCTAGTGGTCAACCAGGTCCGTAGAACCTCTGCTACAAAGAATGTCTGTATGCGATCCTATCAACATAGAGTCTGGGATCTGATTGACAACTTTGAGGCCTTCAATATTCAAGCTATTCATAGGGAGATGAATTTTGAAACCGACAAAATGGCAACTATAGAGGCTCAATTCGAGCTAGCCTCCAAATTATTAAAAAATAAACATGCGATAAAGGTAATTGTGAGACCCGCTGTCCCAGATAACAATCAGGATTGGCAAGTATTTAATAGCGATGCTCATATCGCATCATTCCTCTAGTCATTTGGAGAATTTTTTGATCAGCTACAACTGAAGATCACCAAAGCTTATGAAGATCAAATCATCAAGTTGAAATCCAATAAGCTCCCAAGAGGCCTGGTCACTCTGGAAAGCCTATTCAATTCTGATGATGCAACGAGAGATAAAAGGAAGCTCATGGCTGACAAAGGCGATTATACTAATTTGCATATCGGGGAAGATAGGAAGCTCAAAGTTGGGAAAGAAGTGTCACAAAAGAATAAAGATAGACTAAGACATTTCTACGAGGAATATCCAAGTGTAGTTGCCTGGTCATATGATGATCTTAAAGGATATGATCTCGGGATCATCGAGCATACTATTGAGTTGTCAGAGGGGGTGAAGCCAGTTCATCAAAAATAGAGACCTGTGAACCCAAAAATAGAATCTCTCATGTCACAGGATTTGAATAAGTTGATCGCATCTCGGATAGTGTTCCCGATCAAACATAGCACTTGGGTGTCAAACTCGGTGCCCGTTCGAAAGAAAAATGGGGATATACGCCTGTGCATAGACTTCCGAGATTTAAATAGAGCATCCTTAAAGGATCATTATCCCTAACTTCGATGGAGATAATTCTGCAAACTGTTGCTAGCTCCGAAATGTTTTCAATGTTGGATGGTTTTTCAGGCTATAACCAGATTCGGGTAAAGGAGGAGGACCAATACAAAACAATGTTCACCACAAAGTGGGGAACGTATGCATATGCTAAAATGTCTTTCAGGCTCTCAAATGCCAGAGCCACTTTTCAGTGGGCTATGGACATTGCTTTTAAATATTTGATCCACAAGATCATACTCAATTACCTAGATGACTTGACAGTATTCTCAAAATCTGTTGACGATCATTTTGATCATTTGGAGCTTGTTTTCCAAAAATGCCAAGAATTCAAGATCTCTTTGAATCTGAAGAAATGCTTGTTCAGAGTTCCCCAAGGGAAGCTATTGGGATATGTCTTCTCTAAGGAGGGCATTACTATTGATCCAGAAAGAGTTGATGCGATCCAGGAACTTCCGTTACCTATCAACAAAAAGGGTGTGCAGTCTTTCCTAGGTAAGGTCAACTTTATTAGCTGATTTATTGTAGATTTTGTAGGCATTGTTCATCCTATTACCTTAATGCTCAAGAAGGATCAGATTTTCAAATGGACGATAGAAGCTAGAAAAGATTTTGAGCTTGTAAAAGAGGCTATTTCTTCCGCCCATGTGTTGGTTAACCCGGACCTGTCAAAAGATTTTATTATGTATTCTTTTGGTGGTGGGAATAGTATTGCCACGGTGCTTATGCAAAAGGATGGTGAAGATACAAGGAAGTCCCTTGTTGCTTTCTACTCATAAACATTGAAAGAGTATGAAGTAAAGTATAACTTTGTAGAAAAGTAGGCCTTTGCCATTGTTAAGGCACTTAAGAAGTTCCGACATTTGATATCATATAATAAGGTGATTGTTTGTGTGTCGCATCCTAGTGTGCGAGAGTATATCATGGAGGGAGAAATCACTGAGAAGAGAGCTAATTGGATCACCAAGATCCTAGAATACGATATTGAAGTCAGACCTATCAAGACCGTCAAGGGAAAAGGACTATGCGAGTATATCACTGAAAACAGTGAAACAGTGACAGAGCTTGGAGCTCCGGAGCCTATGCTAATAAACGAAGAAAATTCTCAAAGCAACTGGCTTGATGAAAGAATAAATTTTATGCAGACAAGAAGGTATCTGATTGATCTCCCATCCTTTAAAAGATGTTTCTATTGCCTACAAATAGCAATTATGTTCTCCTGGAGGGTGTCCTGTTTAAAAAAAAATTTAACGGCATCCTGCTAAGATGTGTGAATGAGGAGCAGGCCAAGAAGATTTTAGAGAAATACCATAGTAGCCCTGCAGGAGGACATTTTTCTGCAAGAACCACGGTAATTAAAATTATATGTGCTGGTTATTTTTGGCCAACACTTTTTAATGATGCATTTTCATTGATTAAATCTTGCAAGAAATGTCAATTTTATGTCGGAAAGAGACAGAATGTTGGTATGCCTTTAAGGCCTATAATGGTAGAACAACCTTTTGCTCAATGGGGTTTAGACTTCATTGGGATGATTAACCCTTTCTCTTTAGCTAGACATAGATGGATATTAACAACAACTGACTATTTTACCAGGTGGGCAGAGGCAGTACCATTAAAAAATGCAACAGAAATGGAGATTGTTAATTTCTTTAAAGAGCTGGTGGCCAGATTTGGCCCACCTAAAACAATCATCTCTGATAATTCTAAGGCTTTTATCTGCTCAAAGATGAGCCAGTTCACACTAAAATATGGAGTGTTCTTGAAGACCTCCTCTAACTACTATCCCCAGGGAAATGGCCTCACGAAGTCTACCAACAAAAACCTCATCAGGTTGATCAAACGGATAGGCTCGGAACATCAAAAGGAGTGGCATAGGAACCTCCGGACAACGCTCTGGGCAGATTGAATTACACCCAAGTAGATACCGAAGACATCTCCCTATGAGATGGTGTACAGGAAAGAGGTATTGTTTCCTATCGACATGGAAATTCCCACCCTACAATTTCTCAAGACCCTAGAGATTGAACAAAATGGGGCGATGGAGGAGAGGTTTTCTGAGTTGCTCCAAGTGCAAGAGAAAAGATAACACACCCTGGAAGCAATGAATAGCCATCAGCAGCTGGTAAAGAAATGGTTCGACAAGAAGGCTTCAGATCAAGGGTTGCAATGCGGAGATTTGGTTCTTAAATTTAATGAGCGCGGAGCAAAGCGCAGATAATACAACAAATTTGATAGTCTCTGGGAAAAAACCATTTAAAATTGCTTAGTGTAAAGAGTTCAATTCTTTCGAGTTGGAAGATATGGAAGGTAATGGCCTGATTATTCCAGTCAATGGAATACATCTTAAAAGATTCTATTAATTTTGCCTATATGTTATTTTTGTACATTTGTATATATGTAATTACTCTTCCCTGCTTTAAGTTTTGGACCCTCTTAGTGCAAGAAATGAAGTGAGACACAACAATGATGCAAACAATTGAAAGAAATTTGTAAATGGGCTAAATATTCAAGAAAGATATATATTATATTCATTGTAGCCAAAGATTTACAATATATTTGGGGCCGAAGGCCTCATATTAACATTTACATATGCCCGCTATAACGCGGAGCCTGTAAGCATAGAAAATCAAAATTTGTAATCATCTTCGTTCTCAATACATCAGTGAGAAGGACCAGCAATCATGGCAGTAGGCGGCATGGGATCGGGAAACACCATTCTTTCAAAATCTTTGTACCACTGAAGATTTTGAAATGGTTCAATGTAGTGCACACACATCAGAAAGTAGCAGCCTGTGTGGACCTTGGCACAATGTTCTTCGTAAGTTTCCAGCTCGAACCCAAAAAGGAAGGGCTTGGTTGGAACAATGCCTCCATGCAGCTGCTGCAGGCGAATGTTTCGAACCGAGGGAATCCCACGATCAAATTAGGCCACGTGCACAATCTGCTTCAGGCCTTCGAGGTAACGCCGAGGGAAGACCCACTTTGTTAGCTTCAAAATCTTGCGTTTGGAAACGCTAATGTCCAGCAATGAGGCGACGAAGTGGGAGAAAATACCGGTGTTCACCTGATATTGCTCTTCATATTCCATGCAGTCTTTCCCAAGGACCCACTTGATTGCCTTCACATACAACAGGTTTTTCACACCTGTCATGCACTTTAGGCGCCTACATCTAATTTTTCCAAGAAAGGCAGCCTGGGTCTTTTTGCAGAAAAGCCTTACTAGTGTTTCCATGTCGCCGGCTTTTCTAGCTAAAAATGAAATTGCTAAGGCAGCGAGATCTTATTAAAATGGGAAGGCTAGAGGATGATGTGATTTGCAATGCTATAGATAGGGTCTTATTTATAGACTAGCCAGGGTTCGCCAACCGAAAAAATCATAATTATCGACTGAGCCCAAGTGTTACACATTGCCTCAGTTTTTAGTATTACAGCATGTGAGGTGATGGGAAGGTGTAGGTGCAACTTACAACTTGCTTTATTGAGCTGCCACAACCATTCACAGATTGGCCAGGTGTCAATATAAGCATTGCCATCTCATCTGAATCAAATGAAATTATAGAGAAAAGCTCTGTTTGGCGATGTGCCCAGTACGAACATTGAATCAATTAATACAAATAGCCCGCAAGAGGACGTTTGCAAGGTTGGCTTGGTTTTTCTTTCGAGAAACATCCATTTTTGTCATGCATGAAAGACTGTCAATTAAATACTCGGGCAGTTTGGCCTGGTTGGCGATCTTTTCGCATGAATAAAAATTGGCAACGCATGATAGCAACTTGTTTTAAATGGCTGGCACGTACTTTTTCGGTCGCCTTTCTCAAGAAATCAAAAAGGCAAGTTATGGCATGCAGAGAAATACATTTATTGCAAAAGATATCAAGGATTGAACAAATAAGGTATTCGCAAGAAGAAAGAAGTTTTCAGAAAAGCTAAGCCGTTTACGAAAGGTTTGTAGGAAAAACTCTTGCGAATATAAAAATGGCTAAAATTACAGAGAACCCTTCACATATCTCAGCTCCGGTAAGTCTAAGTGAGCAGATGAGGAATGCACCCCACGTGCAGCTTTATGATGGAGAGTCTTATGCCACTCTAGGCATACCTACGAAGCCTAGCTGACCTTTCACTCACCCAGTGAATCAGAAGTTACTAAGTATGGTTCCTCACAGAGATCAGGTAGTGGTCTTGGAGGATTGGGATAACGTCTTTGATCCTGAGTTATCTTGTAATCCTAAGAGCCTTAGGGAGGCTACATGCGAAAGAATGAAGCATATGATAGACCAGTTTCATAAATGACTATGGGTCTGTGGGCTCACATAGTACATGGTTCCTTTGGTACACCCTTGCCCGGAGGTTGTAGCAGCATGTGCGACACGTTTCGACCCGAGCACAGGGGTAATTAGTGGCAAGGATTTCAGGGTTGTCTCTAGCCCCGTGGGTATTCAAGATATCTTGTGCATCCCGCTTTCCTTGACCAATGAGGTTGAGATTTTTGAAGTAAAAATAATCCAACAAAAGTTGGGAGAGCTCCAAATAGGGACACAGTTTTATCGCTCCGAGATCAACCAACCAATAGATAGTTCGACGCCACCCAAATTCCCTTTCAATTTGAAGGCTCTAAAAGGTGGGTCTTCCTCTATCACTTCTATGCTAGCGCTGGTTTGTGGCTTAGACTCGGACAAGAGCATTTCTCAATTTCAAATGAGCCTCAACTTTATGCTGAAAAGGAATCACGAGCCTCCACTCCTAGACTTTGCAAGAGTTGTTTGTGATGGAATTTGGCAGCAATTACAAGAATTTGGGGTCGGTTCTAAGTTCAGGTATTCATCTTTCCTGGCTTACTTAATTTTGCACCAAAACCCGGATTACTTTTCAACATTCATGCTCCTGTCTATTTTTTATGAGGGTGGCTTAAGGAAGCCGGTTTTGACATGGACCCCTGTCATGTCAAAAACCTTTGATTATTATGCATTCTCAGATTCATTCATAACCCTGGCTATAAGGGTTTTGGATAAGGCTAATCTAAATATGACCGAATGCATATCGTCCGGACAGAGGTCATGGTTGGGGAAGCTAAATCCGCCCTGTAACTAGTTCTTTGGTGTGGATTTCACCATGCTCTACATGCCAGGTTTCATCCAGGAGCCTTTCTGACTTCCCCATTTTCTCTCCGACAGAGTGTTGGCCCTGGAGGTAATGAGGCAGCTATGTACCCTTGACGATGATTACTAGGGGGGAAAACACTTAACCTCCTATTTGTTGCTGCCAATCATGTTTGGTTCCATGTCATTGGTTAAGAAGAGGACCCAGAAGATTGATACCTCAATGATTCTACTTTCAAAATTAGGTCACCTCAAGTTGTTATTAATAGATGATCCCTGGGATTACAACCTCGACAATAATTTGACAGGAATTGGCATCAAGATCCCGCATTCGCCTCGGCCATTTTTGGACCTCCGGAGGAATCCCAAGGAGGGAAATTTAAGTAGATATGTAGGCCTTGAATATTTTCCTACAGTGGATGGTTGACTACCATGACTAAATTTTTATCACATCATGGGGAGGGTCAACCCAAAGCTAAATATCAACCCCTCCCTAGTGACCCAATTGAGTAAGCTCAGTTGGGCACCCGAGAAGATGCAAGCCTTCTGGGTATACCGGCAGGAGATTCTGGCAATTGGCAAGCTACATAATGAAGTAGCCCTCGATGAGAGATTTGATGACATTTGGGAAAATGAACATCCGGATGTTGAAAATTCTTCGAACCGATCAACATCCATGTAGCAATATAGAAGAGAGGAGACTACCACGGAATCTGAGGAAGAGGTAACTCATAACCCTCATGCCATTGCCGACAGTCCAATGCATGAGAAGAATACTGGTAAACAACCTGTGATGGAGGAAGAGCCACACACACAAACATCAGAGCTAGCCACCTCGTCTAAATCAAAATGGAAGCAGGCAAGGACTACCAATGGTAAGAGACGGGTCATTCTTGACCTTGATGATTTTCTAGAGGAGAAGTGACAACGAACCGAAGAGGTCAGTGTGGAGGAAAAACAGTTGAAGAAGGGAGTGGTTGAAGTGTCTACGGCTCCGCATGGGTATCAAGTAAATTTTCCTCCCTCTTCTCTCTCATCTATGTCTCTGGTCTTGCCTCAATCTGCCCTTGCTTTTTCATCCGCACCAGTTCTCCCGCCACTAAATTTGGTGGGCTTTCCTGGCTCGCCCCTCCTAGTTTCCCATCTCTATCCTCCACTTTCCAAGTGTTGTTTGGAATGTAATTTGGTGTAATTTTTGGGCTCATGGGCCAACAATTTTTATCTCCAAGGCCTAGCCCTACAGTTGGTGCATCTCCAGTTTTTCCTTACACCTCATTTCCATCCTTTCCGAGTGGCCAATTCATCTCGCCATTCTCCCCAACTATTATAACACGACCCAGCAAGACTTCTGATGCGTCGGATATGGTGTCTTTCCCGCTAGCTATCCCTCAGGAGTATCCTTTTGCATGCGGACTGGGTATTCCAGCCCAGGAATATTTCTCGCAGGTTAATACAAATAAAAGTGCTCACGCCAACCAGATCAATAAAAGAAGATAGAAGGATGCAACCAGGCAGGCGGAGCCCCACTTGCAAACCGTGTTCAATGAAAGTCAAAATTCCTTGATGTTTGTGAAGATCACTCCTAATGTGATCAAGGCGGGAGGTGAGATGCAGCCCAGTGATTATTTTGTGAATGTTGTCGGGTTAGATTTGCAGTAGGCTCGCCCATGAGATAAAGTTGAGCTGATGGAGGAGACCCAAAAAATAGTAACCACTGATTTTCTCAAGCTCAACCGGCATGTGAAGAAGAAGGATGATCAAATCGCGTAGCTCAAAAGTAAGCTCGACATTTGGGTAAATAAGTTTAAAGCCCAGGAGAATGAAATAAGTCGACTGGAGAAGGAGAGGGGTACCTTAGAAATTAAGATCAAAGAGTTGCGGAATTTAGGTGAAGAGGTCATTCTAACTCTCGAGCAGGAGGTTGATCTACCCTAAGAAAGTGAAGAAAAACTCTGATCAAAGGAGAAAGAACTCCATGCAGAGTCTAACCTTCTAACTGAGGGAATGAAAGAGCTCTAACAGAGCACCACTGCTGAAATTACTTAAGTGAATACCAACCTGGAGTTGGAAATTCAAAAGACTAAGTAGGCCGAATCGGCCCTGGCAGAAAAGGAAAAGGAAGTTCTCACCCTGAGGGAGCAGATGTCTACATTAGACAAAAGCTTGTCGGAGCTAAAGGCAAGTTTAAGTAGCAGAGAGGCAGAATTGGCTGCCCTAAGGACCCAACCCCTTGCTCCCTGGATGAGCTCATTGGAAATTGCCAAGGAGTTGCATGCATCATACTAGGACAAGGTGAAGGCTTTGTGCCTTACTCTTCATCCCACCTTAAAGTTTATGGTGCAAGCAGCTAGCCTCTGCAGGATAGTGAGTAAATCAATACAGTAGGTTCAAGAGATAACTTCTGACAAGGTTCCAGAGGCTAGAATTTTATTGGGTAAGTTGTATACTACTTCAGATTAGGTATTCAGTGGCATGGGCATCAATGACCGAATGATAGCGGCTTTGGGTGTAAATAGTCTCATCTCCATGCATGAGGACATTCAACAAGTAGCGGATTGCAGAGCTCGATTAAACCAGGTTACCAGCGACATGCGCGAGAAGTTTTCTCATTTGACTCAGAGAGGCCTCCCTTCGCCTTTCATTACAGATCAAGTGGTAGTGGGTGTGGAGCATATTGTTTCAATGATCAAAGAGAAGAAGCAGGACCTTTTTGTCTTCCATACCTTCGATCAATCTCTGACTGCCGAAGAAATCAAGATCGTGCATCAACTGGTGCAACTTTTCTTCCAATTGGAATTGGAAACAAAATTATTAGGCGGATTGCCCTTCAAAGCAATTATTGATCTCAGGCTAGCTCACGAGCATCTGCGAACTCTCTCTATACCGTCAAATGAAGTATGGACCAATCTGCAGGCTACCCTCTCGAGGTTGTGAGTATTTTTTATGCTGAGCCAAAGTTTATGGGGTTCTCCTTTCCATGAGCAAAAAGCCCCTATGAGTCTTTAAACTGTTCAACAAAAATTGTCAAAGCCTTTGCAGTTTTATATTTACCCTTGCGGCTGTGCCTTATTTTCAAATGCTCACTACCCTTGGAGCTCTCCACGTGGCTTCTTCGCGAAGCTTTTCACTTTCCTTCGCTTCTCTTTTCGGAAATCTCCGTCTGCATGCCGCGTGGCTCACTCTGGTTGTTTTCCAAGTTGGGCATGCCTCATTCTTTATTTTTCTAGGAGCTCTCCACATGGCTCTCTCTTGAGGCTTTCTGCTAGGCACCTTTGCAACTTTCTATCGGGCTCCGTCTGAGCGACACATGGTGATTCTATTTTTGCGTCGGTTACCTTGGAAATGTCGATGGATCTTTTGTACTTCCTATTGCCGTGTGCTCTCTCCTATTTCTGCATCATTTTTTGTTTTATGTCATGGCCTTGCTGGCATGTTGTTGACTGGTCGATGTTTGCTGTGGCAGCTCAAGATGATCTAAGCCATCGATCTCTGCACGTGGTTTTCTCTTCTCCTGTTGCGTCTCCAGGCGGTGGACTGGCCAATAAGTAGGGCCATATTTTATTTTATTAGGTAGGTTGATTATTTTTTGCAAAAACTCCCAAGCACTGGGAAGTAAGCCTTTTGTAATAGTCACTTTCAATTAAAAGACTTCAGACTGTGCCAAATAAATTCGGCCTTTCTGTTTCGAGCATTTGTTAGAACTATTGACCTATGTTGTTATCTTTATTTTTGTATGAATGCTTGTTCTTCAGTTTCTATAACCTTTCATAGCTGAAATAAATACAGATCATGTTTCTTTGACTCTTCTATGTTAAAAAAAAGTTATGCTTGATTACATTATACAAATTAGAGGGTATTTTTACATGGTAAATGCTTATGGAAAAAATAAATTTAATTAGCATTTTAGTGGTTCAAGCCTTTGCATTCTGCACTGTGCTCTAGTAAAGTTGTCTAAAGATTTTGGCGCATCGCCTGTAGTGTAAATTTTACATTCCTGCAATCTCCTTTACCTTTTACTTCACCCATTAAACGAAGAGCCGGCTTCGATAAAATCCTAGAGGTTACTTAGCTAGCACTTAATGTCCCCCAATAGCTAAGTTTCCCATAAGACTATTGCTACATGCAAAATTCTGCGTCAACCTTACCTATTTTCTTTATTCTTAAATGAATATTGTACTACGATGAATGTAATCATGTGACATGTGCTTGAAATGGATGGATAATGTATTGATTAGTTCCATTTGATTTATTTTCTAAATTTTGAATAGAATAGAACAAAAACACCTAATAGACTAGAACACCTAAGGCTAAATGATACTAGAGGGTAGTTAGTTACTATGATATAACTTGATGTTGGGAGTTACCTTTCGAAATGGGTGCCGAAATGGAGTTCAAAGAGTACAGGTTTTTTCTTTTACCAAAACCTATCATTTGTTGTTGCAACAATATTATTATGCTTGGCCAAGAAAATTAGTTCATTATGCATGTATGGAATTTTTTATAACACTCTCTTCCATTCCTAGCATAGATCTTGCATTTTATTTTCTAACTTGTAGATAGAAATGCATGTTGATCTATGGGCATGCACCAAATTCCACCTTGCAGATTGTTCTCTTGCTAAACTTTCCATGCAGGGTCGAGTATTCTTTAAGATGGAAGAATTTTGGGGAAGCGTAAGCTTCATGGTTGGGTGGTAAAGCACTTCAACCATGTTTGCGTCCACTAGTGGAGGTGAGCATCAAGAGGAACCTTGGATGTTTACAAGACTATCTTAATCTATGATGTAAACTTGATGTAAATTTATATATTATATTAACTTTGTTTCCTATGAGCCAAGTCAATGTGGATATTATAATTGAAATTAAAATTGAATATAAATACATATTTGACTCATTTTAATCAGACATGTGCTGCTATGATTGATAATAGCTACTTAGTTATGTATTTTAATTTGAATATATTCATGTCATTTGCAATAATATAAATTAAGTAGTAATTTGGAATAGGTTATTACATTTGGTATCATAGCTTAGGGTTCAACTCGAGGCCTTTTGAGTCTACCATAGTCTTGACTAGAGGATAGTTGACTCTTGACCAAATTTAGTTGTCTTGAGAATTGAACAAACCTAGATTGAATGCAGGTATGGGAAGGTCAAAGGTAGGAAAAAAGAAAGGGAAAATCGTTAGGACCTCACACAAGAAAGTTGTGATAGAAAATGCTAAGATCGAGGTTCAACCTAAGATTCTTGATGATGAGACTCTATCTCAAGCACTCACATGAGTTAAGCTTGAGAGAGGCAAGAAGATTGAGGAGAAATGAACAACTAAGATCAAGAAGCTTTATGTGATCATAGGTTGGCCTTTGGGGTGTGGACCCAACATACCCTTGTTAACTAAGGAGGATAAGGAGAGCCTACATGCTCAACCATCCTCTTCTAAAAAAATTGATGTAAACTCTAATGAGGACCCAAAGGAATGTCCTCTTTTTCATAACAAGAAAATTGAATAATGTAATAAGAAGTCTTTGTAAATAAGGGTCTATTGAACCACATTTTAATATAAATAAAACAGGATGATATTTTTGGTGTGTTCAAATGAAGAACTCAAAAATATGTGTAATGTGCATGACTGTGTATGTCTTCCATGAATAAGCGATATATACATGTGAATGAAATGTGATGTAGAATATGAACGTTTATTTGTAGAGCCTAGTGTTAAGATATGATAGACATGAAATGTGAAGTAGGTTAAGTGTGAGTAAGAATGGTGACCACTAGGAAAGAGATGGGTGGTAGTGGGTTAGACAATAGAACAAACAAGAGATTGGAACAGATTCTATGGATTTTGAACTGGGAAGAGGGTTGTATGGATCACATAGAACATCAAGTTCAAGTGACACACGAGGACTGAGACCACAAGAATACAAAAGTCAATCAAGGAAATAGTGGTACAAGAGAAGGCCCTCAAGATTGAATTGAGGAAGAGATTGGAAAAGATCTCAAAAGAGTAGTAACACCTAAGTTTGATGGTAAGGCTATCAGAGCAGTAGCAGAGGCATGGATCATTGAGATGGAAAAATACTTTGGGCTTTGTAACCTATCTGACCAAACTAAAGCGGCATGGGTTATGTATCATCTTTTAGGTGAAGCAGTGACTTGGTGGGATAGTGAGAAGTCAAAAAGGAATCTTTAGCCTACTAAGATTACTTGGGAGCTCATCCTCCAATATTTTAGAAAGAGATAGTTACTACAACTTTTCTTTGACAAGAAGGTGACAAAATTCCAAAATTTAACTCACGAAAGCATGACTATGACCCAATATTGGGAAAATTTCATCAACCTACTAAAGTATGTGCCCCAGTATTAGGGAGACAAACATTTTTGTATCTATAAATTCATATTGGGACTAAGATCCCACATTGGAGCTAAAGTGGAAATGTGTGGCCCTCTCACCATGAATGAAGCCTTCCTTAAGGCCACCAAACATGAGAAAAAACTACAAAAATTATCCAACTACCACAATAATGCAAATCCTAAGTCATAGTTTGGTAACAATAAATTTCATAAAGGAGACAAGAAACATCAAATCTGTAATATCAAGAGGGGAAGTGAGTTGCAAGAGAAAGTTGAAGATGGTAATGGTGGAAAGAACAAGAAGGAAAATAGAAATAAAGGCAAAGATGACCAAAAGTAGAAAGGCTTCAGGGAGGACAAGCTAGGAGTTTGCAAAGGGCCTAATGGTGGGTGCTATACTTGTGGAGGTGACCTTTATGCCTCAAATTATCCACAACAATCGAATTCATGAAAGGAAAGAAAATATCAGTAGACTCAGCATCATCAAATCCGTACTATAGTGGATAACAAGTAGGCAGAGTATCAAGTTTTTCCAATACAGCTGACAGATAAGCTCTATGGAAAGACTGTCTCTATTTTAATTGATATAGGAGCTACTAAATGTTTCATAGGTCCTAGAGTAATATCCAAAATACCTATTAGACTTGGATGCATGGAAAACTCGGGGATAGTCCAATATGGTAACCGAGTAGAGTAGAGGGTAGATACTTGTCTCTTTTGCAGTGAGTTAGAGCTTCCAACCTTTCAAACCCAGGTAAACTTTTTTGTGGCACCTTTAGGCTCATATGATGTAATTTTGGGAATAAATTGGTTAACTGAGCATAAGGCTATAGTGAACTATGCGGATAAGGTAGTAAATTTCCTAGACGATTATGGGAAACCAGTCAAGATTTTTGGACTGCAAAGACCCTTAGAGCTTAGACTGATTTTTTCTATACAACTCAAAAAGGGTCATCAGAAAGGATGTGCAATTTATGTTGTGCATATTAGTAACCCTCCTAACAAGGAACCTTATCTCAATGACTATCTTATTCTCAAGGAGTTCCAAGATGTATTCCCTAATGAACTCATGGATTTACCTTTGAAATGGAAATTTGATTTCTCTATTAACCTTGTACTAGGATTTGAGCCTTAATCCAAAGCACCTTATCGGATGACCACCACCGAACTCTATGAGTTGAAGGCCCAGTGAAAGGAATTATTGAAGAAAGGGCTCATAAGACCCAGTGTGCTTCCATGGGGAGCACCAGTTATCTTTGTGAGAAAGAAGGATGGAACCTTGTTTCTGTGTATAGACTATCAGACGTTGAACAAGGAAATCATCAAGATTTGATATCCACTCTCAAGGATTGATGAGTTTTTTTAATAGATTAAGTGAGCAACAGTGTTCTCCAAAATCGATCTCAAGTCAGGGTACCATCAGTTGAGAATAAAGGAGGAAGATATTTTGAAGACTACATTTTGAACATGATATGGACATTATGATTTCACTATGGTACCTTTCAATTTGACTAATGCACTTGCAACTTTCATGAACCTCGTGAATAGTGTGTTCAAAGACTCTTAGGATGACTTTGTTTTGATCTTCATTGACGAAATCCTAGTCTACAAAAAGTCCATTGAAGAGCATGATAGGCACATGAGCATAGTTTTATAATGGTTGAGAGAAAAGAAACTCTTTGGGAAGCTATCCAAGTGTTCATGCTACCAATACAGGGTGCACTATCTAGGCCATATCATTTCAGCTGAGGGAGTCTTTGTAGACCCTAAAAATATCAATGCAATCATGGAATGGCCAGTGCTATAGAATGTGTTAGAATTTTGTAGCTTCATAGGCCTTGTAGGATATTATAGAAATTTTGTGCAAGGGTTCTCCTAGATTACATATCCAATTACAGCACTTCAAAGGAAGGAGACACAATTTGAATGGACCGAGAAATGTGAATAGGAATTCCAACTCTTGAAGGACAGGCTCATGAAAGCACCAGTGTTGACCATTGATGATCCTAATGGAAGATTCACAATAATCACAAATGCTTTAGGAGAAGTATTGAGAAAAATGCTAATGCAATATGAACAAGTGGTAGCATATGAATCAAGAAAGCTTAAGCAACATGAGGTTAACTACGCACCTCATGATTTAGAATTAGCCGAAATAGTTCATGCCTTATAGATGTGGAGGCATTATCTCTTGGGAAAGCCATTTGAACTCAAAATAGATCACTTGGGATTGAGACACATTTTTACCCAACCATACCTTAATGCATGATAGAGAAGGTGGTTGGAATTCCTTAGTGAGTATGAATTTGGAATTGGGTATATAAAATGAAAAGAGAATAGAGTTGTTGATGCTCTTAGTAGATGAAGACATCTTACATCCATGATCTCAACAAGGTCTGATTTGAAACAACAGGTGTTACAACATTTGCTAAGGGATGAGCGCTACAAGAGAGTGAAGAGCGCCCTAGAAGATAATCCTTTAGATCATCAATTTGATGGGTATGAGATCAAACCAGATGGTATTTTGATATATCAGAGAAGGATGTATATACTAGACTTTGGAGAGCTGAGGAAGTTGGTTTTAGAGGAGGTTCATAATTCACCTTATTCAAGACACCCCAGAGTATCCAAAATGATCACTAAATTGAGAACTCTATATTTATGGCCTAAACTCAAGAATGATGTAGTGGAGCACATAGCCAAATTCTTAGATTGTCAATGAGTCAATGTTGAGCATGCACATCCAATCGAGCTATTATATCCTCATGAAATACCAGAGTATAAATGGAAGGTGATCAATATGGACTTTGTACAGGGGTTGTCATTGAGAAAGAATCAACATGATGTTATCTTGGTTGTGATCGATAAGTTGATGAAGGTGGCACATTTCATTCCAAGAAACCTTAAGGATGGATCGTTGACCTTGGCCAAAAAATTGTCTAGGATATCTTTCGCTTGCATGGAGTGCTAGAGACTATCATTTCTGATAGAGACACTCGGATGACCTCAAGATTTTGGACCACCCTAAATGTTGCATTAGGTACCAATTTGAATTTCACTTCAACTTATCATACTCAAACTGAAAAATAGACAAAGAGGGTGAATCAAGTAGTTGAAGACCTCCTACAAATGTATTGTATGGACCGGCAGTATAAGTGGGAAGAATATTTACCATTGGTAGAGTTTTGTTACAACTCTTATCACACATCTCTAGGTATGGTACCATTTGAAGCTCTTTATGGGTGAAATTTTTGTACACCCATTAGTTGGGATAGATTGGAGGATATGATCATAGTAGAACCTCAAATACTTAAGGAAATGGAAGAAAAAATGAGTCATTAAGAGTAGATTGAAGGAGGTAGTAGACTGATAGAGGAGTTATGCCGACAAGAATATAACTCTTATATAGTTTGTGATAGGGGATAAAGTCTTCTTAAGAGTCAGGCCACATAAAAGCTCCATTTCCTTTGGAAAGTCTTCTAAGTTGGCCCTGAGATAAGTGGGTTTGTTTGAATTTTTGGAAGTGATTAACCCAGTTGCTTATAGAACTGCTCTACCACCTGCTCTGGATCGCATTCATCATGTGTTTCATGTTTCTTTGCTTAAGCCCTATCATCCTGATGTAGCTCATGTGCTTGATTGGAAATCCTTATAGGTACATGACCTAGGAGTGGTGCTAGTGGATCCCATTAGAATCTTGGATATATGCAACGTTAAGTTGTGGATCAGAGATATTGCTCATCTCAAGGTCTAATGGGAATAGTATTCAGAAGACAGTGTTACTTGGGAGGATGCGAAAGAAATAGAATGCTCCTTCCCACATTTTATTTCTTAAGAAAGAGACTTTGATAAAATTTTGTTTTAAAAAAAATTGGATTGAAATATTATGATGTTTTCATTTGGAATGATATGATGTGATGTTGAAATAGACATAAATGCTTAAATTTTGATTAAATAGACATCAAGATGATGTCTCTTCCAAGAGGGGAAGGATGTCATAACCCAATTTTATTGTTATGTGTGAGAATATGTGGAACAACTAATAAGTTAAACTAACACACCAATGAAACATTGTATTGAAGAATCTAATTAAGTAAAAAGAACTAAATAATGCATATTCTTCAAAGTCATTCCATTATCCTCTATTTTTAGTGTTTCTACATAAATTATTTTCTCTTAGTTGGTTTAAGCAGTAGCTTAGTAGAATGACCACTCTAAGAATGAGTATTATGCAAGCTAAGAAACCTAAACTCCTATGCTAAATGATTGTAAGATGATACAACTATTGTGCAGCTAATGAACATGATTAAGCTATGAATTGAAACTAGATTAATGTGCTTGATTGTTGGAGATACTTCACTATAATTCTCTTACTATGCAACTAAAATCTATATTTTGGAAGAGCCAAGAGGTTGTATTTATAAATTTTAAAAAGGCAAAAGTTTTGCTGGCAAGCTTCAATGGTTGAGATTTATCCTGGAAGAATGGATGGTGAGAGATGGAGACGTTGGAGAGAATATATTTGTTGGAGAGAAAAACATGGATTGTGTTTTCAACCCACAAAACCTCCTCATTTAAAAATGGAGACAATTTTCCATTTGTAATTTATAGTTTAATGAAGCAGTTTTGTTTGTTGAAGATAATTGCTCAATTAAATAATATTATTATTTAATTTATTGTGACATGTGCAAATGGAAGCTTCCAATTAAATATAAATATTTAATTATATGTTTGGAGAATATTTTAGAAGCTTTCTTAATTAAATATGGAATATTTAATTAAGTGTATGGTTATGGGTTTTGATATTTGAAGAAATGTATTTACTTTATATAATAAAGTAATGTGATAATTAATTAAAATAAATAATGGTATTTATTTAATTAATTAAGAAGACATGAGAAAATGATAATAGTCAATGATTTATAGAAAAAGTGAGCATTTATAAATAAATTATTAAATTTATTTAAATGTAGTTGAATCGAGAAGATTAATTAAATAATGCGTATTTATTTAATTTACCAGGCTAATATGAAGTGACCATTTTTAGATGTGTACATTTTTCCCCTCTTTGAAGTGATGTATTTTGCGCATTGCTTCAAAGAATTTTTCAAATAACGAAAATTTACCCCTGACTTTGAGATTTTGAATGATGATGCTATATGCCCCCTCGGGTGATGAATCAAATAAAGATGATTTTTGAAAATTTACATTGATTTGATGTCTGATTCACCGGCCGATAAAGATGATTTGATAAAAACCTCTATTGAAAGATTAATATGAAATGATGATGATGATTGACCTCATGATAGGTGAGGAATGGATCGATTAGATGAAAGGCGAGATGAGAAAGATGATGCAAAATGATGGACAAGAGAGGATGATAAGAGATAGGAGATTGGGAAGATAAAATGAGAAGAAAGAAAGAACAAATGGATTCAAAAATAAATATGATATTGCCCCAATCAAACTACAAGCCAAGATGGATTGATGATGATGATGATAGTGTTGTTGATGAGGGAATGATACATCCCAAAACAACACAAGGATAGGGAAGGATACATCCCAATGATGATGATGATGAAAGTATTGTTGATAAGGGAAGGATACATCCCAAAACAACACAAGGATGGGGAAGGATACATCTTGATGATGATGATGATCAATGCTTGCAGTAAGGCTAGGAACAAGACCAAAGGTATTATTAAATGATTTGTGCTAGATTGAATGGATTGATTAGATGAGATTGGAAGAAAGGATTAGATGAATTGATTGAGATGAGATTGGAAGAAATAATTGGATGGATTGATTGAGATAATGCAAATGAGATGTGATGGATATGATAATGCTCATGCACAAACTAATATGGATGCCATCTATATTAACCATGCAATTTTAACTATGCAAAATTAACTACATACCATTGTCATATTGAGAGCTATCTTATGCTTGTTTATCATCATTGAGCTTATTAAAATGTTGAAAGTTAGTACAAACATTGATGGTATAATTAGACCATGATGACCTGAATACAACTTCCATACAACTTTTGTTGAGATTTGATAGTGCAAGATAACACAAGCATCTAGGTATAATGGGACTGAGATGACCTGAGCATCACTTGCGTAAATAGACAAGAATTAATCATTTTCCTATGAAAATTCAGAATGTCATCAATGATACTTTGTAGAGCATGTCCCATGAAAATTTGCACAATAATACTGATTAACTCATAGACAATGGACAAATAAAATATCATTCTCCTTCCTAGCCCCTCTAGTTCCAAACATCATCGAGGTACTCCAGAGAAATGATAATGACAATCAAGATAAAACAATTGAACATACATGTTAAAGTGATCAAACATGATTTAGAAGAGATCATCCAATGAGGGTTGATTTGTTTTGTTTTTGATGTTGATTTGGATGGTCGGTTGTTTGATTGATTGTGATTGATGTTCAGCTTGATGTTTAGGATGATTGATGTTTTCACTAGGTTGTCTTGTTGTTGCTTGTCTGTTGATTTAAGCTCAAAATAAGTTTCCCCCAATGATTTTAGGATTTTTCCCCCAGTCTAGGATGAGACGCGGCCATTTTATTGATTTTATTTTAGATTTTGGAAATATTTTGATTTTTTTGGATTTTGGAAATATTTTGATTTTTTTATTTTTGGATTTGATGTTTTTGTTTTGGATTTTGATGTTTTTATTTTTTGGATTTTGATGGTTTTGATGTTTTGATTTTTTGGATTTTGATGTTTTTATTTTTTGGATTTTCAAGGACATTTAAGATGGAATGGAATGACCAATTGAAGAAACAAGATGCCCCACAATATAAGATAAGATGCATGATGAAGGATATGGTATGGAAGATTTGGATGAAGTGAATAGGATAAGATGCATGATTTTTAAGAAGATCCTTAACCTTGTCGAGATCAAAGGTGAAAATGAGGATAATGACCATGAATGATAAGAGGAAAATGGAAGATAGTATATGGATGAATATGAAAGATAATATTTGCATGATAGGGATATAGAGGAAGGGTTTAAGCATCAAGTTTCACAACTAATATCCCTTGAATATGTGCTCTAATAGACCATGGGAATGGGAATAAGACTTATAAATGTTGGCATGATAGAAGAAGCTAAGGCCTTATGCAAAGCTTTGAATTAAAGGAGGAGAATGGGGGATGCATGTTGGATAATGGATAGGAGGTTGGAAGGCTTGGTGATGGATATATGGAAAGGATGGAAAGATTAACATTGGCATACACCTTGAAGGGTGATGGAGTGATGGAGGAAAAGTGGATTTGGATGGTGATATGTTTTTAGATGGAAAATGGGGAGAAGCTTTCGGATTAGCAAATTTGGATGCCAATTTTGATTTTATTGCTTCTATGAGAATTTTAGGAATCCACATGACTTTTCATTTTGATATTTTCTTTATGGACCTTTGTGGCCTTTGAGATTTTTCTCTTTGATTTATGGACCTTTGTGGTCTTTGAAATTTTTGTTTTGACTTGATGGGCCTTTGTGGCCTTTTGAATTTTTCTTTTGCTTTGATGGGCCTTTGTGGCCTTTTGAATTTTTTTTATTTTTTTTGAATGACTCTTCGAGGAGACATGTTGATCCTTTGATACATGTGGATTTTTATATTGAAGCTTTTGGCATTTGGCACCCGAAAATTGCTTCCAAGAGCAATGGGAGGAGTGTATTGAGATTAATGATATGGAGGTATGATGGATGAGTTAATGTAGGAATAATTTTTAAATTGGATCAAGGATGTGTGCCTTTGTTGTTCTTGAAGAATAGGAGATGGAGAAATGTGGGACCCTAGTATGGATGGAAGGGTTGATGAGCTAGGGTTGGGATGATAAGGACCAAAGATAAATGGAAGGTTTGATGAACTAGGATAAGGACCTAGGATAGATGGAGTGTTCGATGGACTAGGATAAGGACCTAGGATGGATGGAGAGATTTATGAGCTAGGATACCTAGGTTGAGAATGAGGTGTATAACCAAGGCTGTGAGAATGTGGATTTGCTTGGACAAAAATGGTTCTAGGATACCTTGTTCATGAAGGCCTAAGCCTTTGCCTTTGTAATTCATAATTTCGCACATTCATTTACCCATGGGATATGCATTGTTTGTTAAACAAGATGTGAGTCCATTTTGAGGAGGATATGATATGGATGAAAGGATAGGTGTTGGAAGTAAACCGAAGTGGATAAAGGTGGAGGATCCCAATTTATAGGTGTGGGGTTCATGGATAGCTTGAAGAGGTGTGATAAGCCCTTGACATGAGGATGATGGGATAATTTGATCTTCACTAGGAGAATAATCTTTAGATGAAGGAGATGGAGTATCTTGATCATTAGATGGAAGAATTGTTTTGCTCCTGGGATGTGATTGAATCATAAGAGAGTATGGATTCATTGAATGAGGTGGATGAAGCACTTGGAAGAATATTTTGTTCTTGAGATGGAATAGAATTATCATGGGTGAATACTGAAAGGAGGGGAGGGGATCATCATATGGTTCTTGAGAGATGGGATCTTGATCAAAGATTGGAAGGGTTTGTAGAATTTTGGTATCATGGGATGGAGTGGAAAGAATATTTTTATCAAGATGTGTAGATTGAAATGAATCATTGGATGTAGAGGATATGATAGAAGAAGGTGATTGAATGGGATCATTAACTTGGGTGGAAGAACCATGATTTTTATTTTGGATTATGAGGGATGAAGATAAATCCATGACATGATAGGATTGGTTAATGTTATTTGATGGCTTAGATTTGGGCTTCTCATTAATCCTTTGCAAAAATTCAAAAATATTGAATTTGGTTGATGTTGTTTTTGGTGGAGAAAAGGTCATGTTCATATTCCTGTCAAAGGACTTCTTAGTTGTGCCCCCTTGTATTTCCTTGATTTTCCTTTGGAGTGCTCTTATTTGTTGGGTAAGAGTACTAAGATCGTTTAAGGGAGTTTCATTCTTTTCAGGATCCTCTTTAATTTTCTCCATATCGTAGTTAGAGGGAAATTTGGCACCTTGGTTTGCCAATAAAAGAAAGTATCCTTCTTTATTTCGCTCTAAAATCTTGTCCAAAATTATGTGAAATTATGGATCTTGTTCAACTTCTTGAATCATTTCATCAGTTATTTCATCATTTGAACTATTTCCAGTATGAAACCTATGAAAAAGATTTTCTTCCCTATCACCCATGTTGTAAAGTGGATATCTTCTTCCATCTTCTTCTTTGTGTTTTTGGGACCTTGTGACAACAAGCATATGCTTATACAAAATTTCAACTAACTTTGATCACCAAATGAAAGAGTGTAATTTTGTTGGATATCTTAGTCCGAATAGAATGGAAATTCTATTGATATGACTAAAGAAATTTTTAATTTTTAGCTTGTGATTCCCTTGTTGAAAGGATGATGATCCCGTTATGGGAATTAAACTAGAAATCAAAAATAAAGGTGATGTTTTCACTTTGTGATGTTTTGATCGTAGTTTTGTGAAAATAAGGATTTTTTTGGGTGCCTAATATTTCCAATTTTTTCTCTAATTTTTATTTCCAATCCCTTAACATAAATGGCACAGTTTGATTTGTCAAATTCTTGTGTTTTCTAGATGATCTTATCTGAATTAATGTTTTGAAAACACAACATGCAATAGGAAGACAATTATTTTTAAAGATGGAATCTAAAACATTGAGTGTATGTTCAAGGATCGAGCATGACCCTTTTTAATTTTTAGTGATATTTGAATAAGAAGACACTTCAAGCAGACTCACTCTTAATGGTCAAAGGGTTATCGTAATAATTATAGCCCACATCTTAGAATTGCATTGACTCACATAGCCATGTCACCCCCTAGAGGGCGCAAGTGTTTTTGTCTTTTCCAAGTGTGTATTCAAGGTTAGATTTCTCGATCCCTTGAGCAAAAAATCCGTCACAATTATATGGTGAGTGTCTTGGGGATAGATTCTTCCCTACCCTTGCACTATGAATATTATGACGTTTGGATACTGACACAGTTGGCTTCTACACTAAATTTTTTAGTAAGGATATCCGTTTGGCACGGAAATAGATAAACTCCCTCAGGAGACCTCCCCATCTTTAAAACAAATATTTTGGGGATGGTTATCTTGCACACTTTCGTTGAATATGGGTTTCCCCAAAATTCACTTTTGATTAGAGTGGGTTGGAAACCTTGGATTTAGGTGTTCCCACTTAGGTCGTTCCTCTTGGGTGAGTACTTTTTCCCACAAGAGAAGGCCTTCTAAAGGATGTAATAAAACATAAAGTGCATAAAATGAAAAGGTAAGTTTGACATTCTGATCACCCAGTTAAGGGGAGAGCATAAACCTATTACCCAACAATTACAACAAGTAATTTGTTCAGTTTTAAATCCCAAATGTCAATTTTTTGAACTAAGTGAATATGTTGCTTCACAATAAACATGGGATTCATTTTAACCAAAATAAAATAATTTTTGGTGACTATCCTAGGATTGATGTATTTTAATTCAAATGGCTACTCTAGGATTGATTCATTTTAATCCAAATGGCTACCCTAGGATTGGTTCATTTTAATCCAAAAAAAGAAATAAAACCATTGGCCACGGTCACATCATATCTAGACAAAAAATTATACAAATTTTATATGCGCTAGATAACAAAGGTCATATGCACTACATAACTCCCAAAGTGTTTAAAAACACTTGTTACAATCATGTGATATTGTTTTTTCTTTCATTTGCATGCTCCATGATCCTTTAAAAAAATTCAGTACAAGCTCCAAATGTTAGATTGAATCATGAAACAAGAAGATATGATGGTTAGCTAAATGATTAAGCATAAAAACCTTAAAATTTAGACCAAATTTCATTGTGGTTTTACATTAAGTGAGAATTTGAAAATTGTCACTCTATAAAAGTTGATAAACACCTAAACCATTAGATAGCTTATGAAATTCTACCCCATTAAAAAAAAAAAAGCTCTGAAAAAGACCAAGCTATGGCCATTTTAAGATTGACTATAAAAAAAAGAAAGCAGATAGTATATGCACTAAAACAGGCCTCGTATGCATTACACTATCCATGTATGCACTAAAAGAACACATGAATGCGCTAAAACAGAACAGCTATACACTAAAACAAACTTTGTATGCACTAAACTATCCATGTATGCCCTAAAAGAACACATGAATGCGCTAAAACAAAGCAACTATGAGCTAAAACAAGCCTCGTATACACTAAATTGTCCCATGTATGCACTAAAACAGGTTTTGTATGCGCTAAAACGTGAGTCTAGCTTGTAACTTTCTAAAAAACCTGCAATAAAAAAATTAAAAATAGGGCAAAAGCCCCACGGTGGGCGCCAAAAATGTGTGTGAGAATATGTGGAACAACTAATAAGTTAAACTAACACACCAATGAAACATTGTATTGAAGAATCTAATTAAGTAAAAAAACTAAATAATGTAGATTCTTCAAATTCATTCCATTGTCTTCTATCTTCAGTGTTTCTGCAAATATTATTTTCTCTTAGTTGGTTTAAGCAGCAAATCAGTAGAATGACCACTCCAAGAATGAGTATTATGCAAGCTGTAAGACCCCTCTGTTTTCCTCTTTTGATCGAACAGTGTCTTGTTTGGTTATGATGTGTTTCTGTTAGTGCTTGGACCGTGGTACTCGGTTGCTTTTGATCGTTGTCTGTATGCGATGAGATTGAGATATTTTGACGTAATTGTATTTTATCGATGTTATCATTATGGCATGCTTTGGAATTATCATTGTGAATATTTGAATTAATGATGTGTCACATTTGGATTATATTATTGATGTTAGACTTGTCAGTTGGTAATATTGTATTGGTGAAGGGGACGGGATTGCATCACTTGCTTGTGAGCGCCCTGCGATTCTGTGATTCCCTCTTCACGATGTGTTTTATATGATGCAAATATACATGTGCAATATTCTATTGCTCGCAGGTTAACAGGTACAGGACATCGACTCCACCTGATTTCATGGGGTTGAGCGTGTCCATTGCCAATGACATTTGATTGGGAGATAGTAGCTAGGTTTCCCATGTCAAGTCATCACCCTAGTCAATTGTGTGTTGTCGGGTTTTGTTTGGTTCTGTCGATTTAAATGTTGTTTAATTTGTCTTGATCTTATTAATTGCAAGTTAGAAAGATTAAATAAATGGCATATGCATTAAGTTGTGAATTAAATGAATCTGGTTACATTGTGAAAAATGTTATTTTACTTATTGATTAATTTGATGTAATTAATAAAATAATTAAATCTTGGCTTAGATTTATTTTATTAATTAATTAAATTAATTATGTTGAAATGAAGTTAATTATGCATTTTGGAAATTATAGATTTTATTGAATTGAAATTAAGTTGAAAATTTTGAAAAAGGTTTAAATTTCATTTTTGAAAATTAGAAAATACAAAAATTGGAAAATAGAGATATTTGGAGATATTTTTCATTTTTGGCTATTATTTGGATTTTGGGTAAAATTTTGAAAAAAGAGGATGAAAAACGAGAAAAATGGAGAAGGGAAGGAATTTCTGGTTTTGGGGGTTTTGGATTTGCATGGAGGAACTGGATTTTGGAGAGGAATCATGGCACCCTTTTTGGATCTGTTCAAACTTCTGGAAACCAGGTTCCTTGTTTAGTTTAATTTTGATTTTGAAGAAAAACTTAAAGTTTGTTATTCTATTTGCAAAACTCATGTTGAATCTTTATCAAATTGTAATCTCTGTTTCATTTGGTTGTTCTTCAAATAAAAAATTTATGTTCTTACTTGCAATTGATCATTTTAATTACTATTTGTTCAATTAATTATGTGAATTCTTGTGAGAAAAATAAAATATATTGATATATATGTATAAATATATACAAAAATGTATATACATACCTATATATACATATTTTATTTGTGTTTTATTATGAACTTATGTTGTTATGGGTTTAAGTAGAAAAACCCCTCCTTTTAAAAAATTGATTTTCGAACTTTTAAAAAAAATCCGCTGAAAAAATAAATAAATAAATAATTAAAAAAACAACAATATGAAAATGGCGGAGGGTTTGGGGGGAAGCTGTTAGAGGGGCTGCCCCCACCGCCACCCCCATATAGGGGATGGTTATGGAGGCAGAGCCTCCATGCAGCCCCCCACCTCCCTCGCCCCACGCCGGCCACACTATACCTACGGGCTCGGCTGTGTGTAACACAGTCGGCGCCCTTTAGGGGGAGCTGACTATGTTACCCACAGTCGGCCCAAGGTTTTGGGTTCGGCTATGGGCTAAACATGGTCACCACCAAGAAAAATAATGTGCCCGCCACCCTTGCCTTGGCCCTTGCCCTAATTCGTGGCGTGATTTCCAATGGAAACGCGGTTTGACTTTATGTCATTCTTTCAATATATTAAAAAAATATATTTTAATATTATTATTATATTTTATAATATTTAAATATTAATATATATATATATAAATGTTTAATATTATATTTATATAATAATAGAATATTAATATATATTAATTTTTTATATATATTTAGTTGTGTCATTTATTTTAATATATGTGTATAGATTTTTAAATACATATATATATTAAAATATAGTTTTAAATGATGTTTGAGTTAAATGTAATTGGGAAACTTAAATTTAAGTACAATAGTTCAAATTATTGATTTGATTTAAATTTAATTGAGAAAGTTATAAATCAATGTGCAATAGTCGTATTAGTGGATTGAGTTTAAAATATTATATTTGGGAAACAATAACTATTTGTTTTACAGATAATATGTTTAATAGAGAAATTAATTAATGTTTAAATGAATTATTTCGGAAAGAAGAAATAGATGATGTGAAGTAGTATGTTTGAAATAAAAAAGTAAATAATTATTTTAATATTTACAAGTAATTGAGGAATTAAATGTTAGTTTAAATTTCTCCTTATGCCGAAAAGGGACATTAGTAAATTAGATTTATTGTGGCAACAATCTATTGAATTTTATTAAATGAAGTGGATTTAGGAAATCTAAAGAAGATTTAATTATGATTAAATTTCTTGTTTAAACGTAATCCCTTATGTCATCGCTTGAGGGAAATCAATTAAAAAAAAGGTTGTTAAGTCTTCCTTATAGGGTCTTAAATATGTGGTTTGTCTTATCAAGTTACCAACCTGTTTGGAATGGGTGAAGTTAATGTTGATTTTATTATTATTGAAAGAGAAATTAGGGAATTATATAATTGGGTTAAATGTCTTCCTTTGTTTGGAAGAGGCATTATTAAATTAGTTTCATTGAAACGATAAACTACTAAGTTATATTAAGGAAGTGGATTTAAGGTATCCAAAATTAGTTTATTCCTTGCAAATGCTTGTGTGATTTATTCCTTCGTATTCTTGCTTTGGGAAGTGGGTTAAGTGTCGTTAATTGTAAGTCTTCTAGTGAACCCTAGAGGTTGGGGGTTGTCGCCTTGTGAGGTCAACCGTTTGTTATTCCCTTGGTTAGTGCTTGAGTTGTGAACATGTTATTACCCGGTTTCCACGAATGAGGATGTTTGGTACCTCCTGTGGAAGGAGAGGATTGTGCGATTTGTGGCTCCTTGTAAGGAGTGTCGTTGTGTATCATTGTTACCTCCAGCTGGAGTGAGTTCTTTCTTATGTTTCCTCCTAGTGTTGGAGTGATCGTCTTATCTGTAGGTATGCACTTGGGTTTTCCTTGGTGTTAGTTTGTTTGTGTGTTGTCAAGTAGAAGAATGACTTCCATTAGGGGCCAAAGCCGTGAGAGGTAAATTGGGTACCTTTGGAAGGAGTTTATTCGAGTGATAACTACAACAATGTAATCCTTGTCAATATTGTTATGATGTACTTGCAGTTGGTACGTGATTGTTATGTGTATGGTTTTCTTAACATACCTGATATGTTATTTCTGGAAGAAATGTAACCATACTAGAGAGGTACGTACGTTGTACTTAAGTGTACTTGTGATGTATTTGATTTGTACGTACGTTGTACTTGAGTTGTTCTTGTGTGGTTCATGTGATTGGTCGTGTTAGCTTGTATCAATTTGTTTCAGCCTATGTCTAGAGGTAGTTGGTCTTATCTAGGAATCCTTGTTACTATCTCCTAGCACGAGGGGTGGGCCTTTGGGTTCCACTTGGTTGGGTGGCATGCACCTTACTCCGTTGGGCTTTCTTCTTGTTCGTGTTGACGAGGTTTTCAGTTGGAGAGCTCGTGGAGTCCAGTCATCTTTTATGCTTTATTCATTTTAGTTATTCTTGTAATTTATTACCCCTCTTTGTATTCGAGGTGGAAGTTGTAATATGTAATCATGCTTTCAGATTTACCTCATTCGGGGAATGAGTGTTGTAATCTTATCGTAAATGAGATCTTATGGTATCTTTAATTTTCTTTGATGAATTTATCTTGTACGGAATGTATGTGCTCTTAATTTCCTAAGTATTTAAATGTTGTGGTTTCAATTCTTTAATGATGTTTGTGGGTTATTAAGTAATCTCAATCTCGTAACCTTAGAGGTTGTTGCAATGTGTAGTGAACTTGCATATTAATTATACTTTAAAAAAATATATATATAGTTTGTTTGTGTTGTTAATTGCAACTTATTGCAACTTCCTCTAGGGTTGTGTGATGGGGCGTTACACAAGCTAGAAAACCTAAAATCCTATGCTAAATGGTTGTAAGATGATACAACTATTGTGCAGTTAATGAACATGATTAAGCTATGTGTTGAAACTAGATTATTGTGCTTGATTGCTAATGTTGTGTAACTAAGATGCTTGATTGTTGGAGATATTTCACTATAATGCTCTTACTATTCAACTAAAATCTATATTTTGGAAGAGCTAAGAGGTTGTATTTATAAATTTTCAAAAGGAAAAAGCTTTGTTGGCAAGCTTCAATGGTTGAGATTTAGCCTAGAAGAATGGATGGTGAGAGATGAAGAGGTTGGAGAGAAAAAGATGGATTGTGTTTTCAACCCACAAAACCTCCTCATTCAAAAATGGACACAAATTGCCATTTGTCATTTACAGTTTAATGAAGCAGTTTTGTTTGTTGAAGATAATTGCTCAGTTAAATAATAATATTATTTAATTTCTTGTGACATGTGCAAATGGAAGCTTCCAATTAAATATAAATATTTAATTATATGTTTGGAGAATATTTTAGAAGCTTTCTTAATTAAATATGAAATATTTAATTAAGTGTATGGTTATGGGTTTTGATATTTGAAGAAATGTATTAACTTAGAAATGTATTAACTCTATATAATAAAGTAATGTGATAATTAATTAAAATAAATAATGGTATTTATTTAATTAATTAATAAGACATGAGAAAATGATAATAGTGAATTATTTATAGGAAAGGTGAACATTTATAAATAAATTATTAAATTTATTTAAATGTAGTTGAATAAAGAAGACTAATTAAATAATGTGTATTTATTTAATTTACCAGGTTAATATGATGTGACCATTTTTATATGTGTACAATTGCATTTTTAATTATAATATGATAAATTGAATTATTGAGTAAATTCAATATGTTGAATGGAAATTTTGGTATTTTTGAAAAGATTGAAAGAATTTGATCATTGTTTACTATGTGCTTTTTGAATTATCTTATATTTTATCATGAATTGAACGTTACTGATGAATTTTGTAAGTGCAAGTGTGTGCAATTATAGGGTGATAGGTTGAAGGACTAGAACACAAATCAAGTAGGATCATTTAGCTAGATCGAACGACAAGCATGATGGGATCTGAGTGCACATACAATTAAAAGCATGATGACTACATTTGAAAAATTATGTAGAAGATTATATTAAGTTGATTTGAAATGATTTGGTGATTGAAAAGATAGACTTGTGAAATGGGATACATGTGAAAATTATTGTTTAGATTTCTATCTTGATTATGCATTTAAGAATTTAAAAGAAAATGATAGTGTGACTTGACATGAAAATGAATGTATGTATTACACAAAGGCTTATTTAAAGGATAAGAAAAAGCCATTGTATTTAAACATTTTTGTTTAGAATGAAAATAAAAGTTCATCATTAATTAAATGATGAATATGAACATGAAAACATATATATACACATGTATATATGTGAATACATATATATATATATATCAAAAAACATACATATTGTAGAAGTTGAGAAAATAAAACTTCACAAACCTCGAAGATCACCTGCATGCAAATAACCTGTCACAAAAGAAGAGATGGAGACAAACAAGCAAGGGTTCTCTAAAAACTGAAAATGTATATATCAAAGAGAATGAGAGAATGAATTGATGATAATACAATGAGATCAATCCTTATAAAAGGAGATCATGCAAACCCTAATAGAAACCCTAATAGGAAAACCCTAATAGAAGCCCTAATAGGAAAACATTTAATAATTAATATAATTATTAAATATCATTTTATGCAAACTAAAGTGAAATCTTAAGAAGGGAATAAAGGTAACTTAATTAACACAATTAAGTTAAAACCTTTACTCTAACACCCCCCTTAAGATGAGCAAAAGTGCAGCTACAAACAAGTGCAAAAAAGCAAAGATAACTACAATGCAAGAATGCAAACATGGGTCCCAGCAACTAGGCCAGATCAGGTACCCAAATACAACCAAATCTCTATAAAGTGGAGAAATAGAGAAAACCTCATGGGAAAAGCTCTACTCCATAAAGAGGTGTAGAAAGCCAAGAAGAACGTCACTGAAGCAGAAGAAAATGCAAACAACTATCGAAAGATGACTTCTATGGTGTTGAAGAACCTTCGCTGAAAATAGGATGATCAGGATCAAGAAGACAACAATTTGCATGAGTGCCCCATACAACACTACTTGAATCAGATGGAAAACAAAGGCAAACACCTAGAACGAAGATACAAATGGCATAAATACCAATAGTCTGAAACACTAATCGACTGAGAATGGAAGATCCCTTCCAAGGCTAAACCAAGGAAGAATTAGCACGAATAGTATAATACCCCCATAATGCTGAACTAGGAGAGCCTAACAGATCCACTGAAATGGTGTAAAACACCCTGTAGTGCATGAAGAAGAAGATACAACATTTCAAAGTGCACAAGAAAGCACCTGCAACTGAAAAAGTGGTGTGCAAAAATAAAGCACACATGAATGAGGCTGGAATCTTATGGATCCACTATCGTCATGGAGGGACACTCACCGAACAAAGGTGTGATGGCAAACAAAGGCAAACTACACAACCCCTCATGGCACTTTATAATAACAATGCGAGTACAAAATATGGCACAACCTTATGTGCAAAATCCCCAAAAAATGCATGTACAATAGTGTGACACTTTATCTCAATGCGTTTACATAAAATATATTGCTTACAAATGATGCTCAAAAATGTCCAGAAAGAACAAAAGCTAGAAATACATGAAGAACAAACACAAAACTGATTGTAGAATGAACCAACAAAAGAATGAAGTGATGAGACCCACACCACAGGAAATATGAGAAAACCAAATTTCCAACGATATCTTGTTTGCCAAAAAACGATATCGCATGCAAAAGTTATGACCTCTGGAAAAAAATAGCTCCAAAGGGGAAAAAAGCTAGTGCTGGAATAAATTTGATAGTCATACGACCATCACAACAAAAAGAATGGCTTAAATTTGATGGCCAAACGGAAGTCACCATAAAAGCGCAATAGGGCTTATTTTAGAAAAAAATGTTTTTTTAAAATTAAAAAAACAGTAAAAAAATCCTAAATTTTTTTAAAAAAATTAACTTAAAAAAAGAAGGCGGGGGCCGCCGCCGCCTACGGCTGCCAATGTACCGTTGTCGGCGATACTGTCAACCGCCAGTCGGCATTTAAGCTGCCAGCGGTTGGCAGTACGCTGACCAGCGGGACAGGGCTCGTAGGCCTGCGGTCGTAGGTACCTGCAGGTACCCTGTACCAAGCCCGCAAGCCTTTAAACTGCAAAAAAAAAAAATCTTTTTGATTTTTTTTTTCTCATAAAAATCAAACCTTTACAATTTTGTTTTCCCCGATTTTTTTTTTTTAAAATCAAAAACACAATGACAATTTTTTTAAAAAAAATTGACGAAAAAAGATGAATTTTTTTTACCAATTAGACAGATGGCCGTACGGCCGAACAACAAAAAAAAATTGCCCCAAAATTTGACTTTGTCCAAAATGGATGAATAAACAGTCAATTTAGGGGTTTTGGACCGCTGCATATGCAATGGCAAGGTCCATTTGAGCTAAAAATGCTTTGAAATTGCAGGTATGCCCTGGATCAAAAAAATAAACCCCAAACCTTTGAAGCTCCTAAAATCTTCAAAACAAGAACAAGAAGCAGTAGGTTTGGAGCTTTGATACCATGTAGAAGTTGAGAAAATACAACTTCACAAACCCCAAAGATCACCTACATGCAAATAACCTATCACAAAAGAAGAGATGGAGACAAACAAATAAGGGTTCTCTAAAAACTGAAAATGTATATATCAGAGAGAATGAGAGAATGAATTGATGATAATACAATGAGATCAATCCTTATAAAAGGAGATCATGCAAACCCTAATAGAAACCGTAATAGGAAAACCCTAATAGGAAAACATTTAATAATTAATATAATTATTAAATGTCACTTTATGCAAACTAAAGTGAAATCTTAAGAAGGGAATAAAGGTAACTTAATTAACACAATTAAGTTAAAACCTTTACTCTAACACATATGTGAATGAATTTAAATGAATATCAAATATATATATATATATATGGTATATATATATATTTCTTATGAATTGAATTTGAAACTGATATTATCCCTATCGAATTGATAGAATTTAAATAACATCATGAGAAATATCTTATGCAATAGTGGACTGCCATCAAAATTAACGCAAATATTAAAATTTGCAAGAATGGGGCGGTTAGACATTAATGCCCATTATCATTCAAAATGGCCCCATAGAGGAGGCACATGAAAATCAAGGAAAGTTGTTATTCTTGAGAGATTATCATCGAGCCAACTAGGAGAGAATGAGATGTTCGTCGAGCATTGTGGAAAAAGGCCGAAGGGAAAAATCCTCGCATACAAAGGTAATTGATGTTTTACATTGAAATGATTGCTTTTCTTTACTATTTCTTATTATATCAATGCAAAAATCTGAATGTTATATTAACAACTCAATAGAATCATAGAAAAATTGTTGTCAATTTCCTTATTCAAATCTTTGATCGAATTAGATAAAGGTTACTATTGTGAGCAGGGACATATCAGCCTTTCTTTGCTCAGATGTTTATGTTTCACTAGAGGCTTGAAATGTGAACATGTCATTCTCTGTAAGTTGTGATTTTTCCACCCCTTGTATAAGTGTTGCATGTGCTTCTATTGAGATCATCACATGGCTTTTGGTAGAGTCGATAATCTTGTGATTGGATCAAATCCATTTTTCTTTTGATACCGCCCTTTACAAGTTATATTTGTGCCTTCTACAGCTTGCTAGACAAGCAAGGCTAAGGCAAGAAGCCTTAGTTAGTATCGGCTACAGTTGTAGTCCCATGCATGTGAATTTTATGCTATTTTATTGACTATCAGGTTATATCTGATTAGCAGTGTTATGATGTGTGAAAACGATGTGGGAATATTGTTTATCGTTCCCTTAGGGAATGGAAGTATTATCTCTAAATATTTTCTTTACTATTGATTTTCATATCGATTAGGTCGAATCTTGGATTGATGCACCCATAGGGTGTTAGGCATATATTTAAATCTTAAATAGTAGGAACTCATTACTATAGAATAAATGAGTCGGAATCATTCATTGAAATGATGAAGGAACGATGGTAATGTTCCATTTTTATTTACATTATATGAATTGGTCTGAGGGATCGATAAGATGCATAATATTGATCATGGGATATACCCTACATGTCGATATATATTTATATATTTATATATTTGCATGCCATTTAAATACGTTTTTCTAATTCGGTCATTGATGTTGCTTAAGGTTACAATGATACATTGTCTCACTGAAGGTCATTTCTTGGAGCAATGAGTGCCTTGATCATTATTTATTTTCTTGTTGTAGGAAACACGAGTTTCCTTCTAAAACCCTGGAAGTATTGAACTTGTTTCAGATTCATGATTTATTTGGTTTCTAATGATAAATATGTTGTTCTATTACTTTTATTGCACACAGGAAACTAGTATTTTTTATGTAAATACTAGCATGATGGAGACTCTGTTCTTAGAATGTAGTACAGGGTAGCCTAAATCTGTAAACAACTTCTTTTTGTAATTTTTTATTTGTAAACAACATTATTTTGTAATAAACTGTATTTGTTTAGGTGTAAACAACATCGTTTTGTTATAAACAATATATGTTTATTTGTAAACAACTTTTATTTGTAATAAACTATAATTTTTTAGTTGTAAATAGCATCATTATGTTATAAACATTATGTGTTTATTTATAAACAACGTTGTTTTGTAATAAACCATAATTTTTTAGTTGTAAACAACATCGTTCTATTATAAACAATTTTTGTTTAGCTAAAAACAACATCATTTTGTTATAAACTATAATTTGTTTAGCTATAGACAACATTGTTTTGTATAAACAATATTTTTTTGGCAACAACAACATTTTTTTTCTATCATAGCTTGGTTTGATGCAAATGGCATCACAGTGTGTGGGAAACTATTTCAAATAGACTATTTCTTAAGTTCTTTAACTATTATAATCTCACAAATGATATCTCAATTTGAAACATTATTTGGACGTCAACTGTTAAATCTGATTTATTGGTTTTTAATTTAGAATGTATGCATAAAATTATAACTTAATTAATATGTGTATGCACGTACACCTTCATCTACGTACATACACATACTTGTGACATACCTTATTTTGTTACCTATTTTCATTATTCTTAAATGAATATTGTATTATGATGAATGTAATCATGTGACATGTGCTTGAAATGGATGGGTAACATATTGATTAGTTCCATTTGATTTATTTTTCGAATTTTATATAGAATAGAATAGGAACACCTAACAGACTAGAGAACCTAAGGGTAGATGTTGCTAGAGGGTGTTAGTTGCTATGAGATATCTTGATGTTGCGTAAACCCACAAAACTAGTTTGCAATTCCATTGAGGAAGGAAAATGCATTTTTAGATGGAAAACACTTTAGGGGGTTCGCTAGAAGGTGGGGTTTGCTAGAAGGGGGGTTCGCTATAACCCTCCCCTTATAGCTAACTCCCCTTTAATGGTTTTATTTTTTATTTGTATTTAAAGGGTGGTTCGCTAGAAGGGGGCTTCTAGCGAAACCCCCTTTTTTCCCTTCTCCCCCTCTTCTACCATTTTTTTGTAAAAAAATTCCTTTCAAAGCTCAAGTTGAGGATGAAAATCGAGGAAAATTAATAGACCCAACTAGATGATGATAGTCCTCAGAACAATTTATCCATCAAATGTAATTTTAATATGGTTTGGTTTTATTATGTGTTTTTTTTAGTTTGATTAAACATAGGTTTTTCATTGAAAATCAAGCTCTTTGTTCTACACATGTGGAAAAATAGCAAATCATCAATATATATATATATCAATGCACTAGATATTGATGTACCTAATCCAACAACAACAAAATTGAATTTCGATACATACAATTTATTTTGTCTTAGCAAGTAAATCATGTATAAATTATAACTAGTTTGACTTCAAAACTTAATTAAGAAAAAAATATTCAATGAAATGTTATAAAACCAATTCCATGCACTATATATTGTAGTCACGAATCTAAATTTGAAAAAAATAGAATTTAATCCTTTATATAAAAAAGTTATGTGTTAGGAAGTACACATCACTCTTTAAAAATGGTGTTTACTGTTAAAAAATAGTTTTCAACAGAGATCAAAAAAGAAGGGTAATCCGATTCCAAAAATGTTGAAAATTATATACTTATAATCTATAGAAATAAATTTCACAAATCATTAGTTTGCATCATCTTCAAATTCCTCACGGTTTAGCCGCTATAGGTGCCCGAAAGTGAAGATTTAGTTAAAAAAAATCAGTTTGATGTCCAGTTTAGCCAAAAAATTTAAACCATGGGGTCACCCTATTGGGAGTTACCTTTTGGGATGGGTTCCAAAATGGAGTTCATAAAGAATAGGTTTTTTCTTTTACCAAAACCTATCGTTTGTTGTTGCAACAATATTCTTATGCTTGGCCAAGCAAATTAGTTCATTATGTATGTATGGACTTTGTGATAACACTCTTTGCCATTCCTAGCATAGATATTTTATTTTATTTTCTAACTTGTAGATAGAGATGCATGTTGATGTATGGGAACCCACTAGATTCTACCTTGAAAATTGTTCTCTTGCTAAACCTTTTGTGTAGGGTCAGGTATTCTTCAAGATGGAAGAATTCTACAGAAGCGTAAGCTTCATGGTTGAGCAGTAAAGTGCTTCAACCATGTTCTCATCTACCAATGGAGGTGAGCGTCAAGAGGAACCTTGGATGTTTACAATACTATCTTAGTCTATGATGTAACCTTGATGTAAAATTTGTACATTGTATTGACGTTGTGGCCTATGAGCCAAGTCAACATGGATATTGTAATTGACATTGAAATTGAATATATATACATATTTTTACTCATTTTAATCAGACATGTGTTGTTATGATTGACAATAGCTACTTAGTTATGTCTTTTAATTTGAATATATTCATATTCCATTTGTAATAATATAAATTAAGTAATAATTTGAAATAGGTTATTACATTTGGTATTAGAGCTTAGTGTTCAACTCTAGGCCTTTTGAGTCTACCATAGTCTTAACTAGGGGATAGTTGACCCTTGACCAAATTTAATTGTCCTAAGAATTGGCTAAACCTAGATTGAATGTAAGTATGGGAAGGTCAAAGGCAAGACGAAAGAAAGGGAAAACTATTAGGACCTCACACAAGAAAGTCGTAATAGAAAACACTAAGGCTAAGGTTCAACCCAAGATTCTCGATGATGAGACTCTAACTCAAGCCCTCACATGACTTAAGCTAGAGAGAGGCAAGAAGATTGAGAAGTGAACACCTAAGATCAAAAATATTTCCGCAATCAGAGGTTGGCCTCTAGGGTATGCACCCAACGCACCCTTGTTAACTAAGGAGGAAAATGAGATCCTACGTGCTCAACCATTCTCTTTTGAAAAATTTGATGTAAATTCTGATGAGGACCCAGAGGAATGTCCTATTTCTGATAATGATAAAATTGAATAATGTAACAAGAATCCTTTGTAAATAAGGGTCTATTGACCCACATTCTAATATAAATAAAACAAGATATTTTTGTTGTGTTCAAAGAAAGAACACCAAAATATGTTTAATGTGAATGAATGTGTATGTCTTCCATGAATAAGGCATATATACGTGTGAATGTAATGTGATGTAGAATAGGAACATTTATTTGTAAAACCCAGTGTTAAGATGCGATAGACATGAAATGTGATGCAGGTTAAGTGTGTTAGCATGGTGACCACCAGGCAAGAGACGGGTGGTAGTGGGTCAGACAATGGACCAAAAAAGAGGTGGGAATAGATTCTAGAGCTTTTGAACCAGAAAGAGGCTTGTATGGATAACATATAACATGAGGTTTGAGTGGCATGCGAGGACTGGGACTGCAAGAATGTAGAAGTCAATCAAGGAAATGGTGGTCCAGGAGAAGGCCCTCGAGGTCGAGTTGAGGAAGAGATTGGAAAAGATATCAAAAGAGTAGCACTGCCTAAGTTTGATGGTAAGGCTATCAGAGCAGGAGCAGTGGCATGGATCATTAAAATGGAAAAATACTTTGGGCTTTGTAACCTATCTGAATAGACTAAAGCTACATGGGCTACATATTAGCTTTCAAGTGAAGCAACGACTTGGTGGGATATTGAGATGTCAGAAAGGAATCTTTAGCCTGCTTAGATTACTTGGGAACTCTTCCTCCAATATTTTTGAAAGAGATGGTTAGTACAACTTTTCTTTGACAATAAGGTGACAAAATTCTAACATTTAACTCAAGGGAGCATGACTATGACCCATTATTGGGAAAATTTCACCAACCTACTGAAGTATGTGCCCTAGTATTAGGGAGATGAATGTTTTTGTATCTGAAAAATCATATGGGGACTCAGACCTCACATTGGAGCTGAAGTGGACATGCATAATCCTCTCACCATGAACAAAGTATTCCTAAAGGCTACCAAACAAGAGCATAAAATGTAGAATTTATCCAACTACCACAATAATGCAAATCCTAAGTCACAGTTTGGTAACAAGAAATTTCATAAAGGATACAAGAACCATCAAATCCATAATCTCAAGAGGGGAAGTGAGCGTGGGAGAAAGGTGAGGATGGTAATGGTGGAAAGAATGGGAAGGAAAATAGAAATAAAGGTAAAGATAACCAAAAGCATAAAGGCTTTAGGGAGGACAAGCTAGGAGGTTGTAAAGGGCCTCATGATGGGTTCTATACTTGTGGAGGTGATCACTATGCCTCAAATTTTCCACAATGGTTGAAGTCACAAACAGATGAAAATTATCAATGGACTCATCATCATCGGATCCACGATGTAGTGGATAACAAGCAGGAAGAGTATCAGGCTTCACCAATACAACTGATAGGTAATCTATATGGACAAACTATCTCTATTTTAATTGATACCAAAGCTACTAAATGTTTCATAGATCCTAGAGTAATATCCAAAATACCTATTACACTTAGATATATGGAAACTCTAGTATGGTAACCGGGCAGAGCATAGGGTAGATACCTATCTCTTTTGCAGCGAGTTAGAGCTTCCAACCTTTCAAACCCATGTCAACCTGTATGTGGCACCTTTAGTCTCATATGATGTAATTTTGGGAATAAATTGGTTAACTGAGCATAAGGTTATAGTGAACTATGAGGATGAGGTAATCAATTGTCTAGACGATTATGGGAACCCAATCGATATTTGTGGACCGCAAAGACCCTTAGAGCTTAGAAAAATTTGTGCTATAAAACTCAAAAAGGCTCATCAAAAGGGATGTGCAATTTATGTTATGAATATCAATAACCCTAACAACAAGGAACTATATTCTTGATGACTATCCTATTCTCAATGATCTCCAAGATGTATTCCCTGATGAACTCATAGAACCTCCAAAAAGAGAATTTTATTTCTATATTGACCTTGTACCAAGAGTTGAGTCTCAATCCAAAGCACCATATCAGATGACCACCACCAAACTCTATGTGTTGAAGGACCAATTAATGGAATTATAGAACAAAGGGCTCATAAGATCCAATGTGTCTCCATGGGGAGCACCAGTTATCTTTGTGAAAAAGAAGGATGAAACCTTGCATCTGTGAATAGACTATTAGATATTGAACAAGGCACCCATTAAGAACTGATATCCTCTCCCAAGGATTGATGAGTTGTTTGACTAGATGAAGGGAGCAATAGTGTTCTCCAAAATTGATCTCAGGTCGAGTAATATCAATTGAGAATTAAAAAAATATATATTATGAAGACTTCTTTTCAAACTCGATATGGAAATTACAAGTTCACTGTGGTACCTTTTGGTTTGACTAATTTACCTACAAATTTCATGAACCTCATTAACAATGTGTTCAAAGATTGTTTGGATGAATTTATTATGATCTTCATTGATGACATCCTAGTCTAGACAAATTCCATTGAAGAACATGATAGGAACTTGAGGATAGTTCTACAAAGGTTGAGAGAAAATAAACTCTTTGGGAAGCTATCCAAGTGTTCATTCTACCAAGATAGGGTGCACTATCTAGGCCATATCATTTCAGCTAAGGGAGTCTTTGTAGAACCTAAAAAAGATCAAGGTGATTGTGGAATGGCCAGTGCTACAAAATGTGTCAAAATTATGTAGCTTCATGGGCCTCGCATGATATTATAGAAATTTTTTGCAAGGGTTCTCCCAGATTGCATCTCCAATTACATCACATCAAAGGAAGGGGAAACGGTTTGAATGGATCGAGAAATGTGAACAGGCATTCCAACTCCTGAAGGAGAGGCTCACGACAGTACCAATTCTAACCATTCCTAATCCTAATGGAAGATTCATAGTAATCAAAAATTCTTTAGGAGATGGATTGGGAGTAGTGCTAATGCAATATGGACAAGTGGTAGCATATGAATCAAGAAAGCTTAAGCAGAAAGAGGTGAACTACGCACCGCATGATTTAGAATTAGCCACAATATTTCATGCCTTACAGATGTGGAGGCATTATCTATTGAGAAATCCATTTGAACTCTTCAAAATTGAGTATATAAAGGGAAAAGAGAACATAGTGGCTAATGCTCTTTGTAGACGAAGACATCTAATAGCCATGATCTCAACAAGGTCTAATTTGAAACAATATGTGTTACAACATTTTCCAGGGAATGAGCACTACGAGAGAGTGAAGAGAACCCTAGCAGAGAATCCTTCATATCATCGGTTTGATGGGTATGAGATCAAACCAAATGGTATTTTGAGACACCAGAGTAGGATGTATATACCAGACTTTGGAGAGCTGAGGAAGTTGGTTTTAGAGGAGGTTCATAATGTACCTTATTCAAGATACCCTAGAGTATCTAAGATGATCACAAAATTGAGAGCTCTATATTTTGGCCTAAATTGAAGAAGGATGTAGTGGAGTACGTAGCCAGATTCTTAGAGTTCCAACAAGTCAAGGTTGAGCATGCACATCCACTCGAGCTATTGTATCCTCATGGCATACCTTAGTATAAATGGAAAGTGATTAGTATAGACTTCGTATAGGGGTTTCCATTGAGCAAGAATCAACATGATATTATCTTGGTTTTGATTAATAAGTTGACCAAGGTGGTGCATTTCATTCCAATAAACCTTAAGGATGGATTGTTGACCCTAGCCAAGAAATTTATCTAGGAGATATTTCGCTTGCATGGAGTGCTAGAGACTATCATTTATGATAGAGACATTTAGATGAACTCAACATTTTGTAAGAACTTAAATGTCGCATTGGGGACCAAATTGAATTTCAGTTTGGCTTATCATCCTCAAACTGATGGAAAAACAAAGAGGGTGAATTAGGTAGTTGTAGACCTCCTCTGAATGTATTGTATGGACCAAGAGTATAAGTGGGAAGAATATTTACCATTGGTAGAGTTTTCTTACAACAACTCTTATCACACTTCTCTAGGTATGGCATTGTTTGAAGCTCTTTATGGGCGGAAGTGTCGTACACCCATCAATTGGGATAGATTGGAGGATAGGATCATAGTAGGACCTAAAATGCTCAAGGAAATGAAAGAACAAAAGAGAGTCATTAAGAGCATATTGAAGGAGACGATAGACCAAAAAAAGAGTTATGCAAAAAAGAATAGAAATATTAGACAACTTGCGACAAGGGATAAAGTCTTCTTAAGAGTCAGGCCACATAAAAGCTCCATTTCCTTTGGAAAGTCTTCTAAGTTGGCCCCAAGATATGTCGGTCCATTTTAAGTTTTGGAAGTGATTAACCCAATTGCCTATAGACTTACTCTACCACCTGCTCCAGCTCGACTTCATAATGTGTTTCATGTTTCTTTCCTTAATCCATATCATCCTGGTGTAGTTCATGTGCTTGATTGGCAACCCTTGCAGGTATAGGATCCAGGAGTGGTGCTAGTGGAGCCCATTAGAATCCTAGATAGATGCAACATTAAGTTGTGAAGCACAGATATTGCTTAGCTTAAGGTCTAATGGGACCAATATTCATAAGACATTGCTACTTGGAAGGATGCGAAAGAAATAGAATGCTCCTTCCCACATTTTCTTTCTTAAGAAAGAGACTGATAAATTTTATTTTAAAAAAAATTGGATTGAAATATTATGATGTTTTGGTTTGGAACGATATAGTGTGATGTTGAAATATACATATATACTTAAATTTTGATTAAATAGACATCAGGATGATGTCTCTTCCAAGAGGGTAAGGATTTCATAACCCAATTTTATTGTATTTTTAATTATAATATGATAAATTGAATTATTAAGGAAATTCAATATTTTGAATGGAAATTTCAATATTTTTGAAAAGATTGAAAGAAGTTAATCGTCATTGACTATGTGGTATTTTTGAATTATCTAATATTTTATCATGAATTGAACGTTACTGATGAATTTTGTAAGTGCAAGTGTGTGCAATTGTAGGGTGATAGGTTGAAGGACAAGAACACAGTTGAAGTAGGATCATTTAGTTGGATTGAACAATAAGCTTGATGGGATTTGGGTGCACACACCACCAAAATCATGATGACTACATTTGAAAATTTATGTAGAAGATTATATTAAGTTGATTTGAAATGATTCGGTGATTAAAAAGATAGACTTATGAAATGGGATACATGTGAAAATTATTATTTAGTTTTCTATCTTGATTATGCATTTGAGAATTTAAAAGAAAATAATAGTGCAACTTGATATGAAAATGAATGTATGTATTACACAAAGTCTTATTTAAAGGATAAGAAAATCCTATTGTATTTAAACATTTTTGTTTAGAATGAAAATAAAAGTTCATCCTTATTTAAATGATGAATATGAACACAAAATTATCTATATACAAATATATATATATATACACACACATGTATATATATGATAACACATACATACATACATACATATATATATATATATCGAAAAACGTACATATGTGAATGAATGTAAATGAATATCAAATATATAATTATATATATGGTATATATATACATATATATATTTATATTTATATTTCTCATCAATTGAATTTGACATTGATATTATCCTTACCGAATTGATAGAATTTAAATAACATCATGAGAAAGATCTCATGTGATAGTGGACTATCATCAAAATTAAGGTAAATATTCAAATTTACAAGAATGGGGCGGCTAAACATTAATGCCCATTATCATTTGAAACTATTTCTTTTTATCTCAATGCAAAAATATGAATGCTATATTAATGACTCAATAGAATCATAGAAAATTTGTTATCGACTTCCTTATTCAAATCTTTGATGGACTTAGATAAAGGTTATTGTTGTGAGCATGGCCATATTGGCTTTCCTCTGCTCAAATATGTTTTATTTATGTTTCACCAGAGGCTTGAAAGCCGAACATGTCATTCTCTGTAAGTTTTGATTTTTCCACCCCTTGTATAGTTGTGGCATGTGCCTCTATTGAGCTCATCACATGGCTTTAAGTAGAGTCGATAAGCCTGTGATTGGAGTGAATACATTTTTATTTTGATATCACCCTTTGCATGTTATATTTGTGCATTCTACGGCTTGCTAGCAGGCTAAGGCAAGAAGTCGTAATCAATATTGGCTATAGTTGCAATCCCATGCATGTGAATTTTATGCTATTCTATTGACTATCGAGTTATATCCAATTAGAAGTGTTATGATGTGTAAAAACGATGTGGGAAAATTATTTATCGTTCCCTTAGGGAATGGCAGTATTATCTCTGAATCTTTTCTTTACTATTGATTTGCATATCGGCTAGGTCAAATCTTGGATCGCGGCACCCATAGGTGTTAAGAATAAATTTTAATCTTAAACAGTAGGAACTCATTATTGTAGAATAAATGAGTCGACATGTTCATTGAAATGATGGAGGAACAATGGTAAGGCACTATTTTTATTTACATTATATGAATCGATCTGAGAGATCGACAAGCTACATAATATTGATCATCGGATATACCTTGCATGTCGATATATATATATATTTGCATGCCATTTAGATACCTTTTTCTAATTCGGCCATTGATGTTGATTAAGGTTACACTGATACATTGTCTCACTTAAGGTCATTTTTTGGAGCAACGAGTGCCTTGATCATTATTTATTTTCTTGTTGTAGGAAACACGGGTTTCTTTTTAAAACCCTAGAAGTATTGAACCTGTTTCAGACTCATATGATTTATTTTGTTGAACTAACAATAAATATGTTGCTCCATTAATTTTATTGCATAGAGGAATCTAGTATTTTTTTTATGTAAATACCAACATGATGGAGACTTTTTTCTTAGAATGTAGTATAGGGTAGCCTGAATCTGTAAACAACTTTGTTCTGTGATTATTTTTTTGTAAACAACATTGTTTTGTAATAAACTATAATTGTCTAGTTATAAACATCATTTTTTTATAAACAGTATGTGTTAATTTGTAAGCAATATTGTTTTGTAATAAACTGTAATTGTTTATATGTAAACATCATCATTATATTATAAATAGTATGTGTTTATTTGTAAAAAAAATCGTTTTGTAATAAACCGTAATTGTTTAGTTGTAAACATCATCATTCTATTAAAACAGTGTTTGTTTAGCTGAAAAACAACATTTTTTTGTTATAAACTACAATTTGTTTTGTAGACAACATTGTTATGTATAAACAGTAGTCGTTTAGAAACAATAACATTTTTTTTCTATCATAGCTTGGTTTGATATAAATGACATGACAATATGTGGGAAACTATTTCAAATAGACTTGTTCTTAAGTTCTTTTACTACTATAATTTGACAAACAATATCTCAATTTGAAACATTATTTGAATGTTGTTAAATCTGATTTATTGGTTTTTAATTTAGAATGTATGCATAAAATTATAACTTAATTAATATGTGTATGCACGTAGACCTTCATCTACGTACATACACATACTTGTGACATACCTTCTTTTGCTACCTATTTTTTTTATTCTTAAATAAATATTGTATTACGATGAATGTAATCATGTGACATGTGCTTGAAAAGGATGGATAACGTATTGATCAGTTCCATTTGATTTATTTTTTGAATTTTAAATAGAATAGGACAACAACACCTAACAAACTAGAGCACCTAAGGGTAGATGTTGCTATGAGATAACTTGATGTTGGGAGTTACCTTTTGGGATGGGTGTTGAAATGGAGTTTAGAGAGTATAGGTTTTTGCTTTTACCAAAACCTATTGTTTGTTGTTGTAACAATATGCTTATGCTTGGCCAAGCAAATTAGTTCATTAGCTATGTATGGAATTTGTGATAACACTCTCTTCCATTCCTAGCATAGATCTTGAATTTTCTTTTCTAACTTGTAGATAGAGATGCATGTTGATGTATGAGAACACATCAGATTCCACCTTCCATATTGTTCTCTTGCTAAAATTTTCATGCAGGGTTAGGTATTCTTCAAGATGAAAGAATTTTGGGGAAGCGTAAGCTTCATGGTTGGGCAATAAAGTGCTTCAACCATGTTCTTGTCCCCTAGTGGAAGCGAGCATCAAGAAGAACCTTGGATGTTTACAAGACTATCTTAGTCTATGATGTAACCTTGATGTAAAATTTGTACATTGTATTGACTTTGTGGCCTATGAGCCAAGTCAACGTGGATATTGTTATTGACATTGAAATTGAATATATATATACATATTTGACTCATTTAAATGTGACATGTGTTGCTATGATTGACAATAACTACTTATGTATTTTTAATTTGAATATATTCATATGTCATTTACAATAATATAAATTAAGATCTAATTTGGAATAGGTTATTACACCAACCTTGGTTTCTTTATTGGGTTAGAAGGGTTTTTTGAGCTAATCTATGTTTCAGTGGGAGTTTTGTAGAAGTGTGTATTTTGTTACTTTGTTGCAAGAAAGAGATGGAAAACACATCTGGGAGGATTGAGATGGAGAAGTGTAATGGTGGTAATTTTGAGTTGTGGAAGCTCAAAATGGAAGATATGCTCATAGACTGTGACCTATGGGCTGTTATTTCTGGAACCAAACCGTCAGGCATGAAACAAGAAGATTGGGATCTCATGGATAGGAAATCCAAGGGTCTTATTAGACTCTATTTGGCTAATTCCATTCTAAATTTCCATGAAAAAACTTTTGCTTCTCGGTGGAAGAAGCTTGGTTATGTGCGTGATCCCACAAAACTAGTTTACAATTCCATTGAGGAAGGAAAATTGCAAAAACTTCCCCCATGAAGAAAATTTTGGATTTTGGGGAGTTCGAACGAACATAGGTTCCATGTGAAACCAAGGGGGTTCGCTCGAAGCCCCCTTCAAGTGAACCCTCTTAAATGATGGGTCCCACATTTTGCATGTTGCCCAAATTGAAAACAAAGGAAAATTTTGCAAAAAGGGGGGTTCGAGCGAATCCCCCTTCATTCAAAAGGTCAAGGGGGGTTCACTCAAAGGGGGAGTTCGAGCAAACCCCCTTTTTTCCCCCTTCTCCCCCTCTTGCACCAAATGTTTGCAAAAAAATTCCTTCAAAGCTTAGGTTGAGGATGAAAATGGAAGAGATTTCATAGACCCAATTGGATGATGGTAGTCCTCACAATGAGCTATCCATCAAATATAATTTTAATCTTTTTTGGTTTTATTATGTATTTATTTTTTTACTTTGATTAAACATATATTTTTCAACGTAAATCAAGCTCTTTGTTCTACACATGTGGAAAAATAGTAAATTATCAAAATTAAATTCTGAAAATAATGTTTGGGCTAGGTATTGATGTCCTTGATCTAGTAAAAAAATATTGAATTTCAATACATACAAAAAGACTTATGTTGTATATGGTTCGCCTATGTCTGAGTTGTAATTGGTTTGACTTCAAAACTTGATTAAGGAAAAAATATTCAATAAAACACTATGAAAACAAATGAACTTGTTAGATATCATAGTTACAAATCTAAATTCAAAAAAATTACAATTTTATCCTTCATATAAAAAAATTTATGTTGTATATGGTGAGCATCACTCCTTAAAAGTGGTTTTTATTGATAAAAACTAGTTTTCAAAGGAGATGGAAAATGAAATGCAATCTACAAAAAATATATATATATATATAGAATCTATAGACAAAATGTCACAAATCACTAGTTTGCATCATCTTCAAATTCCTCACATTTTAGCCGCTATAGGTGCCCGAAAGTGAAGATTTAATTAAAAAAAATCAGTTCAGTGTCCAATTTGGCCAAAAATTGTAAACCAGTATTGTGGGATCACCCATGTCTATCAGGCTAAATCCTTGGTAAACAAGCTTTCCCTAAGAAAGAAGATGTATTGTCTAAAAATGGAAGAAGGAGGGTCCATAACAGATCATCTAAATGCATTTAACATGTTGGTTCCACAAATGGGTTCCATTGGAGACAAGATTGATGAAGAATATCGTTGCATTCTCATTTTTGTGTTCATTGTCAAACTCTTGGGATCACCTATAATGGCTATTGGAAGCATTAATTCCACCTTCAAGATGGATGAGTTTGTTGCCTTATTATTATCTAAAGAGATGTGAAGGAAGTATTTTGAGATGGCTAAGGAGGCCCTTGCAGTTCGTGGAAAACCAAAGGAGAGAGGCAAGAAGAAAGACAATAAATCTAAGTCAAAGTCTCTGAGGAGATCTAAGTCTCCTAGTAAAAATTCCAAGGAAAAATGTTGGAACTGTGGCGAAACTGGTCACATTTGAAAATATTGCAATGAGAAGAAGAAAAAAATGTATTTCTTTGATTCTAAATTTGAGAAATCATCACAAGATGATGGAAAAGATTTTATTGAAACCTTGGCACCCCATGAATTGAATGATGTGTGGTTGATATAATTAGGTGCATATTTTCACACGATTTCAAATAAAGATTGGTTCTCAAAGTATGAGGAGTACAATGGTAGAGAGGTGTACCTGGGTGAAGACTCTCACTGAAAGATTGTTGTCATGGAAGAGTCAAAATCTGATTTCCTAATGGAAGAGTGAAGAGGATTGATGGTGTCTGTCATATCCTAGGTTTGGCACGAAACCTCCTTTCTGTAAGTAAACTAAATGATTCGGGAGTGAAATTTTTTTCATTTTTGAAGGATGCAAGATGACAAGAGGAGCTATGGTGTTAGCTAAGGGAGTTCGTATTGGCACTCTATTTCAGCTTGATGCATGTATTGTACAATGCAATAGTTCTTTTGATGTACAGAAGAAGAGACATTTTGATTCTTCATCCTCACCATTAGATTATGGAGAGAAGAAGCATGTTGTAGTTACATCTGATGGTTGTGCATTTTAGGTACATAAGGGTGCTCATTCTATGGAAATGAAGCTTCCTGCAGAGAAGACAATGTTATCGCACCAATGACATGGTCACATTGGTGAGAAGAGTCTTAGAACTCTAAAAAATAAGAGCCTTGTTGGAGGCCTTGATAATTGTAATCTCGAGTTTGAATTTTGCGAACATTGTGTATATGGAAAACAACACTGTGTTTCTTTTCACTCTAGTTCTCATAAGTCTTCTCGGGTTTTGGACTATGTTTATTCAGATGTTTTTGGTCCTATAAATGTTCCTTCATTATCAAAATATGTATATTTTGTTTCTTTCATAGATGATTATAGTAGAAGGACATTTGTTTATTTCCTCAAAACTAAAGTTAAAGTCTTTAGTTAGTTTAAGGAGTTTAAGGCCTTGGTAGAAAATAAAACTAGCAAAAAGATTAAGTGTTTGAGGACTGATAATGGCAGTTAATTTTGTTTCGTCGAATTTGACAAGTTCTGTAAAGAGAATGGGATTGAAATACATAAGACAAATCCCTATACTCCACAAAAAAATGGATTTGCAGAGAGGATGAACAAAATTTTGATGGAGAGGGCTAGGAGTATGTTGAGTGGTGTTATCCTTGAAAACGCGTTTTGGGCTGAAGCGGTAGCCACTACATGTTATTTGATCAATAGATCTCCTACATTAGTGCTTGTTGGTAAGACACCCATGGAGGCATGATATGGTTAAAAAGACTTTGATAAGACATCTCAAAGTATTTGGTTGTGAAGCTTATGCTCATGTTCCAATTGAGAAGAGGTCAAAGTTAGAGAATAAGGTTGTTAAGTGTATCTTTATTAGCTATGGTGTCGGTGTGAAAGGGTACAAGCTTTGGGATCCAAAAGCTCAGAAGGTTCTCTATAGTAGAAGTGTGATCTTCAGAGAGATGAAACCCTCCTCTGTTGAGCTACAATTAGAGAAAGAGGAGAAATAGAATAAGGAGATGGTTCAAATTCCACCTACTTTGAAGAAAGAAGAACCAAGTACTCTTATTGGACTTCATGATGAGGAGAGCTCAAGTAGCTCTAAATTTTTTGAAGAAGAAGCAGAACCTCAACCTTAGCCGTTGAGGAGGTCTACTCAAGTTAGGCGACAATCGGAAAGGTTTGGTTATTGATTATTGGATTTTAGTCACATATTTTCCTTGATTACTAATACTGATAAGCCTAGGACTATTAGAGAAGCTATGGGTATGAATGATTCAGATTCCTAGATGCAACCCATGGATGAGGAGATGGATTCTTTACAAAAAAAAAAAGACTTGGGATTTGGTACCTTTTCTTGTTGGACATAAACCTATTGGTTGTAAATAGGTTTTCAAGAAAAAGTGTGGTCTTGATGGTAGTGTTGAGAAGTATAAGGAACAGTTGATCGCTGAGGGGTTCTCTTAGGTGGAAGGAATGGATTATGGGGAGATATTCTCTCTTGTAGCGAAGCTGACATCTATCTGACTTTTGTTGTCACTTATGATAATATATGACAAAGAAGTGGAATAGATGGATGTGAAGAAAATGTTCCTTCATGGTGATTTGGAGGAAGAGATTTACATGTCACAACTAGATCATTTCATTGAAAAAGGTAAAGAAATTTTGGTTTGCAAACTAAAGAAGTCTCTTTATGGTTTGAAACAATCTCCTAGAATGTGGTATCAGAAGTTTGATACCTATTTGTTTTCATTGGGATTTAAGAGATCTAAATCTAACCATTGTGTATATTTTAAATCTGATAATGGTTGCATTCTCATTATTTTCCTATAAGTAGATGATATGTTGTTTATTGGGAATGGTAAAAGTATGATTTCAGATTTGAAGTTTTAGCTGTCAACACAGTTTGAGATGAAAGACCTAGGTGCAGCTAGGTACATTCTAGGAATGGAAATCACGAGAGACAGAGCTAACATAAATCTTTGGCTAAGCTAGAGAAAGTATGTGAACTCAATGTTGGAAATATTTAGCATGGTATATTGTAGACAAATAGTTTTTCCTATGATGTAAGGGATGAAGCATTATGTGAATAACTATCCAAAATATCCTAAGAAGATGGATACCATGACCAGAGTACCATATACAAGTGCAATTGGTATTCTAATGTATGTAATGGTGTGTACAAGGCTAGACATTTCCCAAGTAGTGGGAGTCCGTAGCCATTTCATGGCTAATCTTGGATGGGTGCATTAAGATGCGGTAAAAAGAGTGTTTAGATATTTGTGGGGTACTTTCAAGTATGCCTTTTGTTTTCATAGTTATCTTACTGGACCTCAACATTCTATGAGCATTTGAGGATATGTGGATTCAGATTGGGTAAGATCCACTAGTGGTTACATGTTTATGGTGTTTGGTGGTGCTATAAGTTGGATGAGTGACAAGCTATAGTCGCTTTGTCCATGATAGAGGAAGAGTATATGGCATCCACTCATGCCTGTAAGGAAGCCATTTGTCTTAAAATATTATGTTTTGATATTGGTTTAGACGCAGGATAGATTATTGTTTCTTGTGACAATTAAAGTGCAATTTCCCTAGCAAAGAATCCTACCTTCCATGCCAAAAAAAAGCACATCGATGTTTAGTATAATTTTGTTCATGATATGGTAGAAGATGGAAAGGTCAACCTAGAAAAGGTTGACACTTTGGTGAATGTTGTAGATGCATTGACAAAACTAGTGAGTATGGAAAAATTCAGATGGTGTTTCAATTCCATGGGCCTTGGGGCCCTGAGTAGTTGATTTTGTATGACTCTCAGAAGGTCTTCGACAAGTGGTACAATGTTGGGATTAAGGTGTCTCAATATTAGAGTCCTAATATTTATTTATTTGATGTAATTATTCAAGTTACTTGTATAATTTAAATTCCTATGGTGTCATGTCACTAATTGGGACCCACTGGCTTGGTGGTATCCTCATTGGTGGTGACTAGATGAGACATCATCATCCCAAGTGGACATAGGAATCCCACTTTGGAATCTATGACATATGATATGTTCTATGACACATCATAAGTCATCTTTGAATGCATGAAGAAATTTGGCACCCAAGATGGGTTATGACAGGATGTAAGAGATTCAACTAGTTTTAGTCAGTTATGACAGATTCTCTTACGAATCCTATGATAGTTTCTATGGCAGATTTATGACATATTATATGGAAGTTTTAAGGCATCTATCATAAGCTATTTTTAGCATATTCTAGGTGCCCAAGCTTGGAAGAAGAATATTTAAATGTTTGACCATTGTAAGGGGTGTAAAGGAATATTGTACATGTGTCCAAATGCATGTCTATGGAATGGAAGAATGTGTCATGTGGATTTGGATGCCCCTCACCTTCTAGATGCTTCTTGAAGTTTGTAACACTCTATTTATTGAGTGCCTTGAGTTTTAGAATGCATAGTTTGTTTTTAGGTAATGAAGTGCTACCATTATTACTCCAAAATAGGTGTTCTCGTTGAAGCACATGTTGAAGAAACTTTGTGTAAGAGAGGGGGACCAACCACATCAAGGCCCCATGTCATGGAGGGTCGAGAGCAGTAGGATGCCCTAACTTACCTTAGCTTAAGAGATTGTTAGGAGTTGAGGGACAAGAATGATGAGAACTGTAAATTCCTTCGATCACTCTGCAAACCTGAGACTTGAAAGGAGGCTAGGCAAGTCGGTTTTTAGATTCAACACTATGTCTCAGATAGCTCTCTATTAGAGGAAAAAAGCACAATTTTGGGATAACAGTGCAGTGCATTGGTGTCTCTCAAGTGTGTTGGCGTCTGTACAAAAAGAGGACCAAAAAGACAAGGTTGAATCTCTAGAAAATGGGCTAACAACCTAGTTGACTATTTTCGATAGGTCAAAATAACCCTAAGCATGAATAAAGTATGAATGTTGATAAAGTAAGTAGATCAACACATGGGTGACAAGAATGATACCGTCAAAAATCTTGTTTGCCAGCTAGCTCCAAGATATATCCACCTGCACACAATAAAGAGGAAAATTGTTGGGGGGTTGTTTAGGGGTCTGCCTCAATCAAACCCCCGTTTTGGTGTTTCCACCTCCATGGACAGCCAAGTTTGCAAAAATGGAGAAATAATATGATAAAGAAGGAACAAAGAAAAAGAACACTAAATCACTACAAATAGTAATGTTCTTACTCAACCAAGTAATAGAGGAGAGGAGTAGAAATCTTAACACCTCAACCCAAAGCACTCAAGGCTAGTGGGGGAGAAAAATGAGAGGAACTCAAGCCTCTACTGCAATGGTTTTGTTCTACACTTTCTCTACTCAAGTGATGGAGTGATGGACTTGCTGCTATGGAGTGCACGAGTGTTGCTTCAATGCTTGAAGTGAATGCAAGAGCTTGTGAAATTGCTAAGAGAGATCATCTAGCCTTGAAATGGGTGAATGAATAGTGACTATGAAGAAGGAGATGAAATAAATAGCCATATTTGGGTCGATCAACCAAAGGGGGCATTAGAATTTGACTTCCACTGAGAAGTGTAACGCCTTTGCAAGCTCCAGCAATGAGAATCTGCCAAGGATGTAAGCGCACTACTCGAACATATGTGCATTGTGCGGGTGTCATTGACAGTAACTCCTCTATCAATGAACAAAAAGGATGCCAAGTGGAATGAAGGCAATGAGCTTATGTGGATTTTCACCTTCGGACTTGGTTTTTTCAAGTGAGGAAAGGTAAAAGAGGAATTTTCCTAAGCGGTGCAAATTCACTCCTATACATTTTTCCCCCTTTAGCGAGCATGAATATTGATGAGTGCTTCGGTAAATTAGATCAAAGATTTAGTAGGGTTAGAAATGTATACCTAAACCATCAAGGAAGCAAACCACAATTTGGAGAACTCAAGAGTGTAGGAAAAGCAAAGGACTTCATAGCTCCACAGAACAATGAAGCTGAAGAAATAAAGTGCCCTAAAGGCCTACAGACCTATAGGAAAGGTACCCTCCAAGAACTCTCACATGAAGGAAAATGGGAAAAGCGCCTTATAAACCCATAGACCTGTAAGGAAGGTACCCCACAAGAACTCTCACATGAGGGAAACTGAGAAAAGTGAACTTTATAGAGTCAAAAGATGGCTTCATAGGCACACCCATGAAGTGACATATTTACCTAGAGATAGAACATGTCAGGAAATGGATAATCAAACATATCATCATCAAGTTGGAAGGCTTTCAAAGGGATCCCTCAGGAACCCTTCAAAAGGAAGAGGGGTCCACTCAAGGGATGCACTGTTTGAAAATTGAGGTCTAGTCAGGCTACCCCCAAGCGAGACGTAAGGATGCGAAATAGGGGTTTCCCCCAAACTAGATGCAAGGATTTTGAAAAAGGTCTAGTCGGGCTACCCCCAAGCTAAATTCAAATATGTGAAGTCTAGTCAGGCTGCCCCTGAGCTAGATGCAAAGATAGGAAATAGGTCTAGTCAGGCTACCCCCTAGCTAGATGCTATAGAACTTTCTTGAGATAAAAAACTTTCAAAGGGGTCCCTTGGGAACCCAGTGTGAGAAGAGAGGGTCCACTCAAGGGATGTGTTCTTCGAGAGTTGGTGCCTTCTTTCTCGAATCAATTTGTCATCAATGAATCCTTCTAGAAGATGTTCACTTCATCAAGTTATTCAAAATAATATGCCCCCATGTGAGGGGAAGATCAAATCTGTTCCCACTTTAGAGGAAGGTTCTCAAGTCCTTTCTTTACGAACCCATGATGAAGGAAACATGTTTCATTAGGGTTTCAAGTTAGGAATGCAATTCTTACAAAGAAGTGTGTGAAGATCCTTAAGAAAAGATTCGTTGACAACGAATGTATTTTTTGAAGATCCAAGTGATGTAGGAGTGGCATTGTCACACATGAAAAGGGATAAGAGAAAGAGAAAGAAAAAGAGAAAGAGAAAGAGAAAGAAAACACAAACAAAGGGCATAGGGGTAGCCTGATATTTTAGGGTCAGAGTTACCCATTAATATATATAAGTATAATAATAGTATATAAATTAACTGTTATCAACCCCCTACCATATTAGGCCATGTGAGGAATGCACGAGAAGACAAAGTGAAAATAAAAAATTAGGTCAACATGGAAGGAAGCCTAAATGCTCCCGATGCTTTACATCATCCCCAATTTGTTGAAAGTCAATCAAAAACATGGAAGAATGATGATACAAATAGAGGAAGGTTTACAACACAAACACCACGCCTGTATCCAAGCGCCAATAGGGGTGACGAGGGTCATCTAGACACACATAGCATGATTACAAGGAAAAACATCACAACACACACACATCTAATCTATAGATCAAGAAGAAGTCTCCCCATAACACTGATCAACCAATAGGTCATCAGCTTCCCATGATGATCCTACAGTGGTAAGATGTTAAGGGGAGGAGCTTTTGATCCTCCTGCAACAAGGGCTAAGGAAGGACCTGTAAGGTCTCCATCACTCAAATCTTGTGGGTCTAAGGTCAACAACTTCGTGAAGATCACTAACAAGGTCAAAACTTCATCCACTGAGTTAAACATACACTTAACATGAGTTCCATGTTTCACCTCGACGACGAGGAATATTGCACCCAAGGTTCACCGCTAAGCTCACCAAGCGATTCGGGCTTAATGACGAACTCAAGAGAAGTCGGGACTAGTTCTAATACTAGGATAGAATAAGTTAGCATGGAGCCACCTTTCAGAGAAGGTGGGATCCTCTTACATCCTCCATTGGTGGGAGGACCACTCTCTACCTTTTTCTTCATTAGAGAAGGTGAACTCTCCACAGATGAAGCAAGAAGGACAGAGGGAGAGGAGGAGGAAAGAACCACAATAGATACAACTGAGGTATTAATCATGCCTACGGGATTCAAGAAAGGTGAGACATCTAGAATAGATGTCAAAAAGGGCGGCTCCAATGAAGGAGTGATGAAAACTTGCACCTTTTTAGGGTTAGGTGCATTTGCACTCATAGTGGAAGTCGGAAGTGATACAAAGCTAGTTTTAATGGAAACAGAGGGGAGGAGAGAGGAATACATGGTAGAGGGCCCTAATACAGGGGTGGTTGTCTCCTCTTCCTTCCTTTGTGAGGCAGCTTTCTCAGCTAAGAGATCCTTTCATCGGTGCTTGCACTTGTACTCAAGGCGGTTTCTGTGACTCTTTGAACTATAAGTCGAAGGTTGTGAAGGAGCTGAAGGCTCCTCTTAAACCATGGGAGTGTCCTTCACAGTTTTTTCTAGCAAAGGGATAGGCTCCTAGATGGGAGCAAGAGGGACAGGTTTAGAAACAATAGGGGTAATCGGCTCTAGTGCCTTGGCAGCGGGCCTCTTCCCATTCACTTCTTTAGAAGCCAGGGTGGTAGCAGACCGTGGAGCAAATTCTCTTCCCATGCCTTTCTTTCTTCCATATAAATAGTACCAAGGCCTAAGAGGATTGGTAAGGAGGTCCAATATCCTGATCTTGGTTCTATGCCCAGTAGGCACCATCAGACTTAGTGGGTAAAGACCAGGCTTACTCATCCAATACTCTTCCCAAGAGAGGGGAGTAGACAAGGCAGCCCAAGAAGGAGCAAACTTCTCCTTTCCCTTTCGGGAAGAGGAGGCAGTTAGCTGCTCTACTATAGGAAGGGTTATTTTTGGATGTCCCTTGCCTCCAGTCTTATACTTTACGTAATTCTTATAAAGTAGGCCCATTCTCAGAGGAAGGGGACCAACTGGGATGGGCCAAAAGTGATCTAATGAATATCCCCCATGGGACACCACACACTGGTATCTAGTATCATGCACTACATGCACGACACCTTCATGGGAAAACTTTAAACATTTATGAATTACGGAGGTGATCCCATTCATGGAAGCTAGCCAAGGTATACGTAGCTTCACTCTAAATAGGTATGACTCGAGAATGACATCAAAATATGTGTCTAATATGGATAGAGTTATTGATCCATATGGTTTAAGAGCAAGGCCATCATGCCTACGGATGATGGACTTTTTTTTTTCATATTCCTCCCTTTACAGGGAGTTTAAGAATAGAGTCTCCTCTGTGATGACATTCACTCTACTTGTAGGGTCGACTAAGACTCCTGTCACAATATTTCCATTGAGGTGAGTGGGAATGTAAAGCGGAGAAGGTTTGTCATTTACCGGTACATCTTGCGAAGTGAACATTATATCTAGCAAACCGGTCACAAGACGAGGAGAAGGAGCAATGGTAACCATGTTAACATATGCCATGGGTTGAAAAACAAAATCATTGGGATCGATAATCATGTTAGCATAATATGATAGAAACGGGTACATGTATATCTGTAATTCACTATTAGCTTTTGCCACTAATTTTTTTGTATTTTGTTTTCTTCCATCGAGATGAATAGTACCATCCTCAATGCAATCTTGTATCTCATGACGTAGGTGCATACAATGTTTGGTATCATATCCATTAACTCAGTGGTATTGACAATAGGTATTTGCTTCATAACAGCTATGGTAAGGTTCCCTAACGAGTTTAGGACTTGGAAAGTTAATGATCTTATCTTTCAACAACTTTTGTAAGATGGAAGAATAGGATTTTGATAACTTTGTGAACTTTCGGTTGCGTCTGAGGCCGTTGTTATCCACAATGGCTACTACATTCGCAATGGATTTTCCTTTTCCAAAGATCGATACAATAGACTTCCCTTTAGGATGAGAACGTGAGGAAGATCCCCTGAACTAAACCACTATCTACTGATACTCCCATAAGGTTGTGCACAAATGCACGAAGGAAGGGTATTTCATAAGGGAAAACTTCTCTTGCCAAGGCCTTTGTAAGCTCCCTATGAACACCTTCTATACATCGGAGTCACGTAATGGGTATGAGATTTGTGAAAAGAGCGCTTGATATTGCACTATAAAATAGGCAATCTTCTCATTATCCCCTTGTTTACATCGGACAAGATCAGAGAAGGTCATCTTAGGTCCGATGTTGTCTTGGAACTATCATAGGAATTGGTTCACAAGATGATCGAACGTAAAGATGGAATTGTCTGGCAAGAAATAGTACCACTCGAGTGTTGTATCCTTGAGAGATCGCGGGAATAGTTTTTCCATCAACGTGTTGTGATGGAAGAATTTTGTACACAAGGAATTAAAGGCAGACACATGCATTTGTGGGTCCCCTTTGCCACCGTATTTCTCAAACATAGGAATCTCCATCCCCTGCGAGAAAGGAGTTTTCAGTATAGCTACCAAAAATGGGCTATGTCGAAAGAAGGGTTGGAAGATAGGCTAGGAAGAAGCTTGGGAAAGGTTCGCCAGCTGGTTCTACATCTTCCCTATATTTTGAAGAAGGGTGTTTATAATCGTGTCATTAGAAAATAAAGGACCAGTGGAACCACCACCAAAGCCACCGCTAGGACCACCATCATGACTACCACCAGAGCCACCGCCGATGCCACTACCACTAGCATGACCTCTGTCAAAGCCACCACCATGACCTCCACTAGAACCACTTCCGCCAGTGCCACCTCTGCCACCAAATATACCACCACCAAAGCCTCCACTGATCATCCCTCTGAATCCTCCACTATTAGAGGTGATAGGAGGGGTGAAGTGAAAACCCAAAGGGGTTTTGTTTACTTTGACAGTCTCAAAATTTTCAGAAGTAGTAGGTATACTGATTGAAGAGACCGTGTCGGCCATGTACACAGATGTGGGAGGCATCGATACTTCTAACTGTCTCTCACATTCTTCAAAGGGGACACCTCGTATCATATTACTATGGTTTGAAGGGGTGCAAAGCTTCGGTCAGATTAGTGAGACTAGCCAGGAGTTCTATGCATGTTCTATCTTTTCCTACCATGTATCTTATTTCACTTATAACCTTAGCGACCCTAGCCAGCTTCAAGTTTTTCTCCAGGTGATTCTCCAAAGCACCCAACCCTTTGCTAAGACTAGCAACATAATCAGATGGGGTATGGACAACTTAATTTTCATCTATGGATGATGATGTGGGAGACATAGGAGGAGTAAGGATGTGATCAGTTTCATCGAGGAATCTAGACTCACCCCATGACACCTGCTCCTACATAGCAAGGCCAATCACATATCCAAAAAAAAGACCAATAGTGAAACTAGAAGAGGCCTTTGTCTTCTCCATCTGAAGGTGTCACATACTTCTCCTAACAATATACCAAGAGGTTGTGGACTGGGTTGTGATACTCATAAAAATTCACAACATGCAGGGGTACAATGATCAGAGGGTACAAGGGAAAAGCTCAAAACACCAACAAATGAGTAGACATTAGTTCACGTTAGGTTCACCAAAAATGTAAGAGAGGGGGACCAACCATGTCAAGGCCCCAGGTCACGGAGGGCCAAGAGCAGTAGGCTTCCCTAACTTACCTCAGCTTAAGAGATTGTTAGGAGGTGAGGGACAAGAATGATGAGAACTATAAATTCCTTTGATCACTCTACAAACCCAAGACTTGAAAGGAGGCTAGGCGATTCAATTTCTAGATTCAACATTGTGTCTTAGATATCTCTCTATCAGAGGACAAAAGCATGGTTCTAGGATGATAGCGCAATGTGCTGGCATCCGTATAGGAAGAGGACCAAAAAGACAAGGTTGAATCTCTAGAAAACGGGCTAACGACCTAGATGACTATGTTCAAAAGGCCAAAATAACCCTAAGATATGAATAAAGTATGGATATTGATAAAGTAAGTTGATCAACACAAGGGTGACAAGAATGATCTCACTGAAAATCTTGTTCGCCAGCTAGCTCCAAGATATATCCACCTACACACAATAAAGAAGAAAATTGTTGGGGGGTTATTTAGAGGTCTGCCTCAGTCAGACCCTCATTTTGGTGTTTCCACCTCCACAGACAACCAAGTTTGCAACGATAGGGAAATAATATGATAAAGAAGGAACACAACAAAATAACACTAAAACACTAAAACACTACAAACAGTAATGTGCTTACTCAACCAAGTAATAAAGGAGAGGAGTAGAAATCTTACCACCTCCACCCAAAGTGCTCAAGGCTATTGGGGGAGAAAAATGGGAGGAACTCAAGCCTCTACTGCAATGGTGTTGTTCTACACTTGCTCTACTAAAGTGATGGAGTGATGAACTTGCTGCTATGGAGTGCAAGAATGTTGCTTCAATGCTTGAAGTGAATGCAAGAGCTTGTGAAATTGCTAAGAGAGATCATTCAACCTTGAAATGAGTGAATGAATAGTGAATATAAAGAAGGAGATGAAAGAAACGGTCATATTCGGGTCAGTCAGCCGAAGGGGGCGTTACAATTTGACTTCCAATGATAAATGTAATGCATCTATAGGCTCCAACCACGGGAATCTACCAAGGATGTAAGCACGACATGTGAGTGTCCTCGACAGTAACTCCTTTGTCGATGCACAAAAAGGATGCCAAGTGGAACGAAGGTAGCGGGCTTATGTGGATTTTCGCCTTCGAACTTGGTTTTCTAAAGTGAGGAAAGGTAAAAGGGGAATTTTCCTAAGGGGTGCAAATTCGCTCCTATACACTTTATACTTGGTGATATCTTGTATTCATTATTTGAAGTAATATAGAAGTATTATGCTTTTAGAGGGTGGGGTAGATTACTCGAAAGGGTTTTCCCCACGTATATTTGGTGTCACTATTTTGTGTTTACTTGTTGTTCTTATCTTCTATTTTATGTATGGGCTTCTCTTGTTGTAACTGTTAAAGGTGTTAAAACAAAAAAATTGTAACTCTCCCCTACTTAGATAAGTGTAGGAAGTTGTTTCCACTCACCTGACTTCCTTTCACATTTAACATCATATCATATAGTAATCCCTATCAGATCATGTTATGATCTCTATCAAATTGAATTATTCTCAAATTCTATAAATAAGATAAAAATAATAAGATTCAATAGTCATGCTATCAAATTTACAAGTTAAAAATCGTTTGCAAGGATAAAACCATTCAATTTTCCCATTAAAAATCCTAATCATCATCCCTTCTAACCCTATAGAAACTCAAAATTCTTGTTATAATATAACTCATCACCTACATCTCAACTAGGGGCATGTTTTGCCCCTAAAATTGAATATTGATATTCAATCGATAATTCTACAAGAAAACTTCAAAATGAAGTAATTTTTGTGAAGTGCATAGCCCCTCCCCTCTAACTATTCACCTCCTTGTTGCATTCATACAACTTGTAGTTGTGTGTTCCTCTCAATCCAACATCTCTCAAACATTTTCCATTCAATACTTGTTTCCTCTTCTATGTTTCTATATTCCAACAAATAGACCATAGAGATCACCTCTAATGATCACACACATTGTGCTAACATTTCCACTATAACTAATAGAAATTATAAACATCAATCCCAAACCATCCACATCCTCAATCCTAAATATATAATAAAAATGGAGAACCATATTATAAAATAAAAATGATGAATCTATAAACTAAATGAACCCTAGAAATTATAATTTTATGTTGAGTGTCAATTAGGGTGAAGAAGGTTTGGGAAAATTTCATGGAGTAAGGAACAATTGGCTAATTATAGATGCAAATCATAGTTTCTCATGGTAGCACCTCATGGCCTTATTTTTTAATTTTATAAATAATTTATAATTATTCATAAAGGAGGCAATTAATTAAAACTAGCCGATTACTATCAATTTTTTATTTTTTAAATATTATGCAATCAAGTCTCCATCCTTCATTTTAATGAATATAATTTTCTCTTTAAATAGATTTTTTTTATAATCAATATCACCTATTCTTTTTCACATCGAATGCAATATGTTTTTCAAAAATATTCAAAAAAGAAGAATTAGAAAGATAGCCTAATAGTACCCCTTGTTTTTTTTATCAAGTTTATTCCAATTTTGATTTTTAATATTATCAAGATTTCAATTTTTAGTTATTGCAATACATTCCTCTCTCCTCTAAAAGATCCTCTATTTTAACTTCCAAAGTTCAAAATTTATATTATTAAACTTCTTTATATCAATTCTAAATGTTCTTGTCGTGATTCTTTCAACTCAAATATGATTTTCACTAAATCATTGAAAGCACGCACTGTAACTAAAAGCCACACAACATAAAGAAAAATATTCCCCTTTTTGAGTCAAGTCAAGCAAGACTTTGATACCAAATGTTGAGAAAACCAAGGTTAATTGTTACAATAAAACATTCAACTAAGTAATTCAATCTAATTGAATCTTTGCAATAAACCATAAACAAACAATATATGAGCATCAATAAAATAGTATGCAAACCACAAGATTACCCACAAAACATGAAAAAGAAATTCAATAAAAAACCAACCAAAGAGAGCACATGTTTATACAAATCTCAAAAATAATATAATACATAAATAGATCAAATTCCTATCTTCAATCCAAAATCTTTCCAACAAAACAACCTTCTTCTCGATTGCATCATACAACCTTCATCCAAAACCATCAATATATACATTTAAGGAGTCCCCTAAAACTACCATAAAATAATATCATTGATCTAAAAATGATCCACAATACTATGATAAAAGATCTTATAACCCATACTAGAAAATAACCTCCAAAATTAAAAAATACCACTTCAACAAAAATCTTTAACTACCATCATCATATAAAATACCCCTTCAACAAAAATCTTTAACTACCATTATATTTGAAAAATGTAAGGGCCAAACTACATGAGACACTAATAATAGAACATGTCCCCACCCTTCCATAAATGTCCCAAAACAATATCGTCATAATCCCACATGAGAACCTTATCACAAAAGTCTAGAAGTGCTAAACGGGTTTCTTCTTTTTTACCCAAGGTCGCTATAGAAACCACATTTACTCCAGCACGCATCACGGACCGAATCCAACGCGGCATCTTGTTCATTTTTTCTCTCTCCTTAACTACAACAGCAACAGCTTTCCATCCTTCCATCCCTTCCATAGGAGGAATCCCTATAAACTCTATCCAGCCCTTTGGAGAACAATCTTTAACAGACATAAATATGACAATTGAACTTGTTTCTTCTGTCACGGGAATCACTATCTCTTCGTCTGGATCGCTAGGAGCTTCAGTAACTTTGCCATCTATGCGATCAGACAGATCGAGAAATGACTCAACCGATGCTTCGAAATTTTTCTTCATTTCAGAATCTAATTCCCAAAAAATTGATCTCCAAATTATTAGGGTAACCTGTGACGGTACTCCCTGATTTGAGAAAACAATGAGTTAAGTCCAATGAATATTTAGTAATGAATAAAATTACAGTAGTCCCTTCAGGGAATCACAGAAAAATACGAGTTACAGTTTAAAATTATTGCTCTCGTAACAAAACGACAACCGTAATTGTACAACGGAAATGTAATACCTGCCATATATCTATGGATTTCCCCCTTGGTACAGGGCTAGCTGCAAGATGTAGATATTTCAATCCTTGCGACTCTTCAATACCTTTGATCTTTTGCAATTTCCGACAACCATAAACAGTGATTGTCTCTAAGCAGCATTGACGTTCAGAGATTGGCAACTCTTCTATCTCAGAACATCCCCCTGTGTTTGATTTTGCATCCTTTTCATTATTCTGTGTGTCTGCCAGTCCTAAATCCACTTTCATTAAATATTCCAAGTTTTCAAGATGGAGAGCTTTAAGGCTGCGAAGGTATTCCCCACTAATTGAAATCTTAGATATATATTTTACATTTCTTATATCTATCTTTTCAAGTTTGACCATGCTATCATAGAAACTCAATTCCCCAATTAGTTTCAAATTCCTCAATACCAAGCTTCTAAGATTAGTGAGTTTCCAAAGTGACTCAGCGAACGATCCCCCGTTTATTGTGATACTATTCCATTTTCTTCCTGCAATGACTAGATTTTCCAAACGACTTAACATTTCCAATGATTTTGGAAACTCTTCCAGGTTTACTCCGTCCAGCACAAGCTCTTCCAGCTGAAAGGCAGCCTGAAAATTGAATTTAATTTGTGTTAAACAGCTATTTGTCAAATTTAAAAATAAGGGTCACAAAATAACTACATCAGATTGCATTTTCCATCATTAACAAACATACTAATTTCAAATAAAGAAGAGCAAATATTACCGTTTCATCACTCGGCCACAGTCTTCTGAAACCTCCGCCAGAAATTTTTAAATACTTCAAACTTTGGAGTTGAATCCAAGGATGAATAGTTAATGATGAAGAGAAACCGGTCATGACTTCTACAAGATCTTCAAGTTCAAAAGCAAATGCAATCTCAACCTCAAGCCACAGCAAGATAGTTGATGAATTCTTACAATCCTTTGAATTTTTTATTTTTTTCGGTTGAGAGGAAAAGAAAAACTGTTTTAGTAATTCGTTTCAATTAGAAGCTTGAATTGTATAAATAATGACTTTTTGATTTAAAATTAAAAACTGAACAATATCAATTCTGAAAAAATAGTTTAAGACATAATCACAAACCTTTAAATTTTCTGAGAAATATCTGTACTTAAAAATCCGGCCCTGTTTTGGAAAATGCCAGATTGCTGGACAAATCTCTTCCACAACTTTAATTTCCTGCAGTCAGGGATGAATATTAATTTCTTTGATGCTCCAGTCAAGGAAACAACAGTCAAGCTATAAACAAACATATGTTTCAGTGTCATGAAGTGGATTGCAAATGTAGGAGGGAAAACACACCTGAGAGCAAAGACTTTGAAGTAACAGTAGGGTTTTCCATTTACCTTTTTTCTGGATGGTTACTATAAAACCCTTTATTATTGTACCATCCGACACCATTGGAATCCAATTGGACATCTTATATTGCATCTTGATTATTTTTTCTTCCTCGGTAACTACAACAGCAACAATATACTTTCCTTTTCCAATATAGGCCACCATCCAGTTCATCGGAGGTATCTTTAAACATTTCCGACAATCTTTCTCTTCATAAAAGCTTTCAATTAACATGAATATGACAATTGCACTAGTTTGTTCTGTCATAGGAACCAATAATTCTGCCTGGGGATTGCTAGGAATTTCAGTAACTGTGCCATCTAACCCAATAAGGGAAGATAACACATTGAATTGTTGTAGAATGCTCTCCACATCAACCTTTGGCTTCCAAATTAAACTAGTAACCGGTGATGGTATTTTCTGAATTCACAAAGTGACAATTAATAATAAAACTTAAAACTAAATTAATTGTAACAGAAATTTATAATAATAAAAATATCTCAGTTTTGCATATAAATCAGGGCAGTCAAAAAACACAATTCCAATAAAAATTAACAATATATAAAATTGCTCTCCTATCAAAGCAACAAACATAATTATAATACCTGCCACACTTTAATGCAGTCCCATATAGCTACAATACCAGCTGAAAGATGTAGATAATTCAATCCTTGCAATTCTTCAATACCATTGATCTTCTGCAAGTTCCAACATCCATCAACGGCGATTGTCTCTAAACCACATGGACATGCAGCACTTGGCAACTCAGAACGTCCATCTGTGTTAGACTTTGCATCCAGTCCTAAATCCACTTCAATTAAACTTTCCATACATTCAAGATGGAGAAATTTAAGGCTGACAAGGTACTGTCCGCTAACTGAAAGCTTAGATATATGTTTTACATCCCTAATATCTATTTTTTCAAGACTGACCATTGAAGTTCCAGTATTAGTTGAAAGCATGCTATTCTTAAAACTTAATTCCCCGCTCAATGTGAAATCCCTCAATACCAAGCTTCTAAGATTAGCTAGTTTTGTAAGAGATTCTGAGAAGAAACTCCCCTGAATACTCATGGAACTATTCCATTCTGTTCCATTCCATTCTACTCTTCCTGCAAGGATTAGATTTTCCAAATGACTTCACTTTCCCAATGAATTTGGAAACTCTTCCAGGTTTGTTCCGTCAAGAATAAGGTCTTTCAGCTGCAAAGGGACCTGAAATTTGAAAATATTTTGTTTAGAACACCTATTTTTAAATTGTAAATAATTATCACAACATAACTACTTTCAGAAAACAGTTTACATCGTTAAATAGACTTGATACTCAAATAGAGAAGAGGAAATTACCTGATGATCGATCTCCCACAATCTTCGGAAACATCCTTGAGAAATTTTTAAACACTGCAAACTTTGGAGAGGAATCCATAAAGGAATAGTGTGTGACGAAGACACGCTTGACATGAATTTTCCTTTGGTATTTTCATGTTCATCCCGCATTTCCAACATACTTGAGTCAAGTTCAAGCCACAACAAAGAAGTTGATGGATCCTCACAATCATTTAAATTACCTAAAAAGTATCTAAATTGAAGAGCAGTGTGGTGGTCAAAAATGGAATTGAGACACCTGAAACTACGATTGCTCATCCCTGCAAGAACATTCTCGAATCCCTTTTCTTCCTGTATTTAAGGACGAAACTAAAATATTGTCACGCTCTGGTTAGAAAAACAATCAAGTTACGTAAACACGCATTTTTAATACCATAAATCGACCACAAATTTACGAGGAGAAGCAAACCTGAGGACGAAGATGCTGGGAGCGCCACAGTCGACTAGGACTGTTCATTTCATTAGCTGCGATTGCTCTTCCGAGATCCCGGATGTGGCCATGCATTATAAAAAGAGGAATGCTTTCGGAGTCAAAACCATTCCAATAAGTCTTTCCCACTTGAACTTCAACAAGACATTTATCCATTAAGATCTGAAGTGTGTGTTCAGCGCTCCATCCTGATCCTTCCAATATCCTTAAAGCCATATGCCGAGGTTTGTTGACGAAAAAGCATGCAATGTCCATAAATACCTGCATTTGCTCATTGTCAAGGGATTCCAAGCTTATTCTAAGCTTCTTCTTTATGTCTTGTTTAGGAGTTTTTATCATCTTATCCAATTCTAGTTTCCAATAATGCTTATCGGCACTACCAAAAACATGTCCACCCAACACCTCCAGAGAGAGGGGGGCAAACCTTTACATTCATTCACGAAGCTTTCAACCAAATCTTCATATCCACTGGTTGGATATGGTTGGTGGAAGGCGTACCAACAGAAGAGCTCTGTGCTTTGATAGACATTCATTTCCTTCATCTTGTAACGAGAATTAATTCCTGCCCTTCTCAGCACACTCTTATCACGGGTTGTGACAATTGTCAGACTACCAGAATTATTGACCAAAAGATCCCTGCCCAGTAAGGCATTCAGCTGGTCCACGTGATCTATATCATCCATAACAATTAGGAAACTCACAAAAGGGTTGCTTGCCAGACGAGACCTGAGATAGCTAGATCCTTCAGGTATACTGTAAAACTTACGATTTTCCTGCACCAGATCCTTAAGAAGCTTTCTTTGCAAAGAAGTCAATTTAGTTTCTCGCACGTCAAACAAAATACATGATGCACTGAATTTTGAACGCCACTGGTTGAACAATGCTTTGACAAGGGTAGTCTTACCAGACCCACCCATACCATAGATGCCAATCACTTTATTTTTCTCCTCCTCCTTCTGCCAGCATGTCCTTTCAAAGTCTTCAACCAATTCTTCAATTCCAGTCGGATATCTTGCAATTTCTAAAGTTATTGTCCTTTCAAGCTCTCTTCGGACAGCGGACACTATTTTTTTGCATAGTGTCTCAAGATTACTTGAAATTTGCAATGAAAACAACAATTTCAACGGATTAGGCTAATCTAAAATCATAAAATTTTGTAGGAGAAAATATTTTAAAGAAAATTTGTAATAAAAAAAAGTCTTACTCGTTATTATGGCTGAATTCGTAGCCAGAGATGAATGAAACACAGTGGATGGCTTCTTTCCAGGCGTCAAGTTTGTCGAGATGCTTACGATTCTCTGTGTGGTATTTGAATGAATTGGCATACACACCCTTTTCTACGTGTCTGAGATGGGAGGGTAGAACATCATAGAATATTGGAATAATCTTCCTCTTAGTTTTTAACATCAGAGCAAGCTCCGCTAAACACCAAACTGACTCGGCATATCTTCTAGAGAAAATGGCAATTTGTACTGATGCAGAGTAAATGGCATTCTGAATTGTAGAAGGAAACAAATCGCCTAATTCCATCTCTTTGCAGTCAAGAAACGCTCGGATTCCCACCTGCTCAAGAGAATTATAAAGCTCAAGAGCCAGGGTTTCTTTGACATCAGGACCTCGGTGGTTAATGAAAACATCATAAAGTTTAGGGCATGCAGATGATCCAATCTTTTCTCCTTGATATAAAACTTCAGCAAAAGCATCCTCTTTCAAATTCAATGAGCGAGATGATGAAGACGAAGCCATGAATAGGGGATAAAACTCGAATAACAGAGAAACCTTGAGAATTGCAACTTACATTGAATTGATTTATCAAAGTGGCATTGCATATAAATGGTTGACAAAGTTATTTTCTCTCTGCTTCCTAAGTGTTGCTCTGCAAATCAAGCTAGTTTGCAAAGAAACGCGTGAAATGTGAACTTTCTATCTGAAAAGAACAAGCTAAAGCAGGTGATGAATATTGTTATTTGCCTAATTAGTCTCTGTAATCAAATGGGTAGGAAGGAGACACGAAATGCCGTCGGTGTGGGGATCCACTCCCGAACAATGATTTGTAAATCTCTGAGCGATAGCCATCTAACATGAGTCATAGAAGAAATTATTTGCCTTCTGAAAAGTATTAAAACATAATATTTTTTTTTATTAAAACAGATCTTTAATATTTCAAAATTTCCCACTCTCCTTTCTAGCTGATAGTTATATTTTGTACCAATTTCTAGGCGGGCAATTCTCTCATGTCGGTCAACAAGTTTCTTCTTTCCACAAATAATGTGGAGACCATTTGAGATAAAGTTAGACAAATGTTCAATAATTTTTTGACAAAGAAATAATGTAGCTTTAATTATTTTTCTTTTAAAAATTATTCAAAAGATCTTTGAATATATTCAAAAGATTTTCATCAGATAGAATATATTTTGTTGTTGAAATTTTTAGATGACAATGTGTGTTGTTGAAATTTTTAGATGATAAAGTGTGTTACGTTGATAAAAAAGTTTCTTCTTTTCAATAAATAATGACAAAGATCATTAAAATACGGTTTGAGATAAGATTTGATAAAAGCTCAAACATTTATTTGACAATTAAATAATGTAACTTTAATCTTTGCCTTTTGAAATGTACTAAAACAAATCTTTGAATATTCAAAAAAATTCCCACCATCCTTTCTAGTCAATAGGCTATATTTTATAGCAATTTCTAGGAAGCGAATTGTCTCATGTTAGTAAACAAGTTTCTTCTTTCTAGTAAATAATGTTGAATGTCATTTATTTTAAGATATGGTTTGAGATAAGTTTGATAGAGCCCAAATTTTTTTTCTAGAAAATAAATAATGTAGCTTCAATATGTAGTGCATTGGGAATTTTATTTCATTTCAAGGGATTTGATTTTCCCAGCTACCCAACTTATCATTCTAGTATATAGTTACAATTTTCATTACTTTGTCTATGAACTTTCTTACTAGATGATTAATGAGATTATCGTGATCTTCATAGACATATGACTATGCATTTGTTACACAAAAATGTCACTCGTAGAGATCCAGATACTTATTATCCCCAACATGTGACTTCTCCTAGTGTCCTAACATTGTTTGGTTGTATTGTCTTTCCATCCAATTCAAGACAAGAATTTATATAAAGGATTAAAAAGTATCAATGGCAAAGAGTTTGACAACATATGTGTCTAATAATACAAATTTTTCATCTTTTAGGATAACAACACCTTTAGGGCATTGAATAAGATGTTAAGCAATTACTCATCTTCATGAGCCTCAAAACTTGTACAACTAGGGGAATTGAATGCATACATTATTGATGAGGTTGCATGTATGGTCTGGGTGATCCCACAATAGTGGTTTACAATTTTTGGTCAAACGGGACAGTGAAATTATTATTTTTAACTAAATATTCACATTCGAGCACCTATAGCGGCTAAACTATGAGGAATTTGAAGATGATGCAAACTAGAGTCTCGCCACATTTTGTCTGCAGATTCTAAAAATATTTTTTTCAAAATTTTTGGAATCGGATTGCACTTATTTTTCCATATCCCACAAAAACTAGTTTTTTTCAAAAAATTGCATTTTTAAAAAGTGACGTGCACCATATAATGCATAACTTTTTTTCCATGAAGGATAAAATTCGAATTCTTTCAAATTTAGATTTCTAATTCCGATATCTAGTGCTTCCATTTGGTTAGATAGTTTTTTATTGAATTTTTTTTTAATCAAACTTTGAAGTCAAACCAATTACAATTCAGACATAGCGCGACCGTATAATGCGTAACTTTTTTTGTATATATTGAAATTCAATTTTCTTTTTATTGGATCAAGGACTTCAATATCTGGTGCACTCATATTTTTAAATTTTTTTTTTTATAATCTATTATTTTCACATGTGCAAAACATAGACCTTCATTTTCAAGGAAAAACCTATATTTAATAAAACTAAAAAAACAAATACATAATAAAACCAAAATATATCAAAATTATATTCGTTGGATAGCTCGTTCCAAGGACTACCTTATTCCAGTTGGGTTTGTGAAGTCTATGCCATTTTCATGTTCAAACTGAGCTTCGAAGTGAAAAAAATCAAGTATTTTTTTTTCTAAGGGGGAGAATGAGGGATAAGGGGGTTCATAGGAACCCTTAGGGGTTCGAGCGAACCACCTCACATAATGCATTTTGATTGGGTTTTTGGGTGGGAAACTAGGGAATGGGTTCGCTCGAACCAATAGGTTCGTACGAACCCCCTAAATCACATTTTTTGGCATGGAGTCATTTTTTGTGAGTTTCCCTTCCTCACTGTAATTGTAAACCACTATTGTGGCTTCACTTATCTATCACTGATGTGATAAAATCCCTTCCTCACAATTCAGAAAGTCATAGTTAAAGGGTGTAAGTAATTTGTTTCCATAGAGAATGGGAAACTTGTATAAGGAATACAAAGGGATATGGGAGTAGTTATGGCACAAGGTGAAGGATGAGGTATAGGTAAAGTTGATGCTAGCAAGATACCTATATGCCACCATCCTCATCCACAAGATGATGGAGCATATATTGGTATTTAATATGGCTAACAAGTTGTTCAAATTTATGCTACCTAACACGTTGTTATACAACCTAGTTGTGGATGTGTTTAAAAAAACCTCTAACATACATCACATGATTCAAATTGGTATATACGGTGTCAAGGTCAAAGACCCAACTTGCATTTCCTACTCCCATTACATGCTCAACTTCAAATTCATTGTGTCATGCCCAAAATTTTTGCCAAAAAAACCCAACAATTTTAAAAAAATAGAATGAGGGAATGAAATAAATAGCTTGACTAAGATATGATTTGATATACTAAGAAAGTGATGATTTTACCCAAACACACTAACATTTATTGAATTAAGCTATTGTATTGCTTAGCTAAACAAGACAATTAAGGGAGGCACATGATTACCACTTGCATTAAAATCCTCTTGAAGAAATTTCATTTTATACTTACACCCATTGTCCAATTCCATGCTAAAATTTAAATACTATGAATGTCCCATTCATTTTCTAAGCCTTTAGTTCATGTTCATGATGGCTATCTACTTCACCCTAAACCCTACCCATAATATATATACACTAATGTTAGCACCTAGGAAATTCATTAGCAAATATTTATTTAATTCTATTTATTATCATTGAGACCCCTTGCATTTATTTTATTTGAAGCCCTTTTGCTAAGGAAATTAATCAAGCTCTTCAATGCTTTAACAATAACTTTGTTATGTCTAACAATTTGAAATTAGACTCATGCTAAATATGGTTATGACATAGATAGTCTAAGAGATGCTCCACTTCCTTTAGACAAAGGTAGTATCTTTAGCATAGAATCTTTTATAATTCCTATAATCTTGATGCATTTAAATCGTTGTAATAAGCCTAGGTTTGTTAACTTCAATACTCCATATATCTTAGTTATCTCTATCCATAATGTAAATCAAAATATTTGTTAATACTTACAATGGCATTTATAATTATGATGATATTTATAGAGAAACATTTCTTTATTTTAATATATCTTATATGAATTTATCATTAATGTTAATTTTTAATTTATAATAAAAATATTTGTTAATACTTACAATGGCATTTATAATTATGATGATATTTATAGAGAAACATTTCTTTATTTAATATATCTTTTATAAATTTATCATTAATTTTAATTTTTAATTTATAATTAAAAATATTTTTTAATACTTACAATAGCATTTATAATTATGATGATATTTATAGAGAAACATTTCTTTATTTTAATATATCTTTTATGAATTTATCATTAATTTTAACCTTTAATTTATAATAAAAATAATTATTAATACTTACAATGACATTTATAATTATGATGATATTTATAGAGAAACATTTCTTTATTTTAATATATCTTTTAAGAATTTATCATTAATTTTCACCTTTAATTTATAATAAAATTTACCACTTGCAAGTGATAATTCTAACTATCACTTAAGATGTGATGTTTTAGACATACATATATTCACACACATGAATCATTCTCCCTTTCTTTTATCAATTTGATAAATTAAAGTTAATATTTAAAATAATTAGATCGAATTTCGGATAGCTCACAAAGATATTGTTTTTCCTTAATATAAAAATATTGAAAGTTAGGTAATTATCTTCACTAGAGATTTAAATACTTAGGTTTATTATTTTTAAGGCAACGCACTCAAAAAAACAAATCCACGGTTCAATGTTTAGCAAAAGCTTCAACATTCACTTGTATGAAGCACAAGTAGCTGACCGAAAGGGCTACCGTTTACTCCTGTGAGAGAAACGAGTGCTCAAATTAAAGGTAGAATTACCCTCATAACATAATTTAACACTGACGTTTAAGTCATATGAATATAGTAGATACCTAGGATTATTATTTCAGAAAGATGCACGTATTTGCCCTATCATTTGAAGATGTAAATATTTTCCACAATTTGCCATGTGGAAAATAGCCTTTAAATTGATATTCTTACATATTCAAGTAGATACCTTACAATTTAATATAGGTGTGGCATGTTTATGTGCATTAAATTTTAATTGATTTGAAATATCAATGATTTTATGATATATAAAAAATAGTTCATATATAAATATAACAATATACATGATGATTTATTTATATAAATAATTTAATTAATCTCAATTTAATTTTTAGATTAAAATAAATGAGTATTGAATAATATGTCATTTAAGTTTTTACAAATGATACAAAAGGTAATATGGAGGAGTTCTCTTTGGTATTTCTAAAACTCTATCTTTACAAATTTCCTCTTTCTAATTTGCAAAATAATTCATTTCACAATCTATCATCATATTGCAAATACTATCTATAATTAGATGCAATCTTTAACTCCAATTCTATCACGCTCTTGTCTCCCTTTTGTAACCATCATATTGACTTTTATTTTCATCTTAAACAAGTGTCATATTTCCTTCATTCTACCAACAAAGGCCTCAAGTGGAGACAACAAGCAATGGACATATCAAATATCTTTAAGTACCAAATAAAAACCCTTTTTTATCTCAACCTTTCTTTTAATACAAGTTCATAAAGTATTTTCCCTTCCTTATTACAATGAGATGTAAATTTCTAGTTAAAATTTTACTTAACACCATCCATACTTAGAAATGAAAATAATGAAGTTTGCCAATGATAATGACTTGGTCTTTTCTTCCTTTAATTTTACAATGAGATATTAGTCTTCAATATTATGAATAATTTTTAAGAATGCAATGAATAACACACAAATAATTAAAGTTTTCTCTCCACCCAACCGAAATGGCATCATGAAGCCTCATGGGCTCTCGCCATGCCCCTGAGTGAGAAGAAAAATACTACCAATGATCTTGGTGTGAAAATTGCAAATGACTTATCTACCAATTCTATTTTTCTATTTCACAACACAACCCTCAACCCACACACTCAACAAATTTTAGACTCTTCTCAACTTGTTCTCAAACAATGACAAAAATAACACAACAAATCTTTTAAACGACTAACTTGGTAACAACAAGATAAAAAAAATTATCTCTACAACTATGCTTTTTGAACACCATCATATGTGAGAGCTTCATGCTTCCCTCCATTTTTTCTTCTTATTCCTTCTCAACTCTAAAAACACAAGGATTTTTCAAAAGATGAAGTGGATAACACCCTTTTTTTCTTTTCCATCTAAGTATAAAAGATTTTAACTTTGGATCCTCTTGAATGAGGGAGTGACATTTGTCACTCTCTCATTCAATCTTTAAGCACACTCTCCCACAAGTGTGAGAAAATTTGAGGAGATGGGAAGGATGGAGTGTACTCCACTCCATCCCAAAAGTCTTCATCTTCATTAAGAGGGAGATTGAGTAATTGATCACTCACTCTCTCATGTCATATCTCATAATTGAGTTTGGAGACCAAGACATTTCCCCTTTCCCCAAATCTTTCAAATTCGCCATTTTTTTCAAAAGAGGCAATAAGTGAGAGTCATATCTTTGATATGGTCCAAGATGTGGTCATAATTAAGCTCCCAACCCCTAGGTAACTATCTTAGGACCTTAAAAAACATGTGACCATTTAAAAATAGGTTTTTTTAACCCCCTTTAAAACCACAATAAAAAAATACATCTGAATTTCAACTCCAATTAAGGGTTTGCAAACCCCTAATTTCCTACTCACAATCTTAACTACCCTCACAAAACATCTTAACACATAACCCCAACCTTAAGCCCTAAAACACAACCACTCTAACATTAAATACCAACATGCCTCTTTCCTTTTTAACCAATGAGTGCACAATTTAATTTTTGGTCTAATAAGAGGGAGGAACAAAAACAATTTATGCAAACAAACTTTTGTATGAGCAAGTGAAGAAAAATAAAATTAACAAGTTTGACTTTTGTGCCCTTTTCATGGACCCACGAACCAATCAACCTTTATCAGCTATATGCAAGAGGTTCCCCATCCATTGGTGCTGCCATGAAGGGATTAAAAATATTTTTTGGGATAGGTGATGGATAGTTTTTGACCAACCTCCATGCAATAACTATGAGGTGCCATAGTACTTTTTGAGAAAACTCTATTGTGATTTTTTCCTCAATGAGATTCTTAATTATTTTGACTATCTAGATTTCTAGAGTAGAGATGGGGGCTCCACACATGACAAAGTGAGGGCATGGCATAATCAACAATTGGAACCAAGACCCTTGGGTAGACTCGTGTTAGAGCATGTGACTGTTCTTTCCATTTTGAAGGACAATGTCGAGGTGGACACCTTGGACTCTATTAGCTCACTCACTTAGAGCCTTGTATGTACTATGCGAGGCCTCTAGTAGAGCTTGATGTGGGTGAGTCTTCTAGGCCTAGAGTTCCAATCCACTTTTGTCACTCTTGCGGTGTTTTTTGCATATATGATCATGAGAGTACTCAGGATGCAACTACATAAGATACATTAGCTTCACGGGAGATGGTTGTGACAAATGTCTTGTTGAATGAAACATTCGACATTGATACTCAAGTAAATTTTAGCAAGTTCATTTAATTTTGTTTATTAAATTTTATTCTAAAATGTAAGAATAACTAAATTAGTAGAATGATTATGATGAAAATTCAAGGTTAGAGTGTTGATGCTACTAGCACCATTCCCCAAACCCCTATTTCTTTATGTCATCAAGTCCACAAGTATGTAACCAATAAGAAATATAACTATTACATGTGAATATGTGAACCTTATATGAATGGTTTTCTCATAACTCACTTTGGATGTTGAACAATTTGATGGTGGACCTTTGACATCAACACCTTGCACTTATTGTCATTGACAAACTTTCACTCAAGTAACCTTTATTAATTAATGGTGTTGTAAAACAATGTTAGGTAGTTTTGGTAATTGAACAAAAAAAATTGTTTCATTTTTAGATGTTGACATCAGATAGTCCTAATGTTCATGCCATAATGGGCCATGGTGTTGATGCTGCAGTAGAAAGTTTTGATCCTTTGATAGAATTTTTCTACTTGTATGTATTTTAATTGCTATCTTGATGTTTGCTACAAGGTCTTGTCACTCTAGATTATGAACGAGACCCTATTGTGGATGAGTATGTTGATTATTTGTATGTGATAAGTAATTATTTTGTTATATGTCATTCCATAATTCAATTTCTATATATTAATATCTATACTTTTTATTGTATTAGATGGGTGTTTAGAGTAGTCTAGAGAGGAGGATGAGTGAGCACACTCAAAAGACACCAACATCACATGCATCTTCATCCAGTCAATAATTAAAGGAAACTTGTGATCTATTTCCTTCCCATAATGGGAAATGACTATGTATTAGGGTCCTTTATTGTATGCCTATGTGGAATTTTTGAACATATATTTTATATTATGGATATGTGAGATTTTATGTCCATATAGATTTTTTGCAAGCTTGTATGACTTTATTGTATAGATTGTATATTATTATAGACATATAACATTGTATGGCCTTATGGATTTTTGGTCAATGCAAATAGTTTTTTACCACTATTATTAGGATGAGGTTCTAGATAAATTTATGTATGTATGTGTGTGTGAAATTTTTATGATACAAAGCATTGCAAAGTTTGAGATTTCTATTTAGTAAATATATTTTATTTATTTTCTCAAACTTACATGGCATACTCTTGAGGGAGATGTATGGCTATTATTTTATAATGTCATCTATTTATAAATTGTTCTTTATTTTATTTTATTTGCTAATGTTACATGTATGTATAGATTGCATGCAATGAAGGATGATGGTTATTATAATAGTTCAAACTATTTTCATGTGTATCATCTCACGATTGTTGTACAATGATATTGATGTGTGCAATGTGTTGGTGTATGAATTGACAAGCATAAGTTTTGAGGGTGTCACTTGGGTTATCATGATGATACATTGCCTGGTGTTTGAATCACAACACTTGAAACAATGTAATGATGTGATGCGAATTTGAGTTTGCAGTTTGCATTGGAGGTATGTTTGACCTTGCTAAATCCATGTTAGAAACTACAAAAGGTTGGAAAAAATATAGTTATTTCCAGGTCCTATCTTGTGTATATAGTTAATTGCACCACTATTGGGATGTTTCACATTTTTTTGAGATATATTGATGATCTTAGCACAATTGTGAGCATTTAGGAGTTGCTTTGGTGTACAATAGACCATAATTTTACCACAACAATCACAAGCCATGAGAATTGTCTTGACATTAATATAATAATCAATATTATTTTATCCTTTTAGATCAATTACCTCTCCTTGTAAAGAAATATTATCTTGCATTATCTACAAAGTAGGTACAAAACCTTGATCTATAGTTATTACTTAGTGAATCATTTGGCTTTTTTTGGGAGCTAGCTCACTTAAACTAGATTGTACATAGGAATATAATAATTTTATATAAAGATGGCTTCTAAAATCTAATGTATCTTTTCCATTACAAGTTGTGTGTTAATTGATAGTGGTGGAAATCCAATTATGTATAGTTGTATAAGATAATATTCTTTAGAGTTGGAAAAAATGTTGAGCATCAAATCATTTTAAGAATTTAGTATTGTAAGTGTAGGATTAGGTGTAAAGCACAAAACACTTCTTAATACGACATTATATCAAAGATAAATCAAATTGAACTAATTTAAAGCAATAATCAATTGAAAGCGTCATATTGTTCTCTATCCTCAAAGATTTATTAAATCACAATGGCTCTCAGATCGTGAGTGCACTATGATTGTTAAAATGACAATTCAAAGAATGAGATGGATGATAATGCAGTGATATGGAACTAAATATGATAATACTAGATCAAAAATGAATTAAACTAGCATGAATTGACATGAAACAGATAATTGCAGCTACAGGAGGCAGCCATGGTATGAAAACTTGATTGCTTCATGCTTGGATGTTTGAATGCTTGATGCTTGAATTCCTACAGAGTAAGAATGCATAAACTTGATTATCTAGATCCTTTTCTTGGTTCAATGAGGCTTTATTTATAGATTTCCTGACTATAGAAATGCACAGGGAAAGCATTGAGAGGCTTGGATTCAATTTGGAGGATTGAATGGTGAAAGATGGAGGAGATTGAGAGAAAGATGGAGATTGTCTCTACCCATGAAAACACTAGGAAAGAGAAGAGGAAGGATTGATGGAGGAGGATTGAGAGATCAAATTCTAAATTTTTCTCCAATTTGTCTCCAAAACTTCCCGTGAAGTTTCAATCAATTAATCTTGACATATTTTAGACATGGTTTAGACATAGGATATCTAATTCATTTTTGAGAGAGTATAGATATTCTTTGTGCTTTAATTCAAATATTTTGATTTATTTAAATTAGCAAAAGAGGGATAAATAATTCAATAAAATGAACTATAGGATAGTTGTTTATTAAATTAGATAGAAGAATATGGCAATTAATCAATAAAGTTTTTTGATCTTTATTTAATTAATTTAAGATGGATGTGATAGATTGAAATAGGGATTTGATAATTAAATCGAACAAAGTATTTAATTTTGTTTATTTAATTAGGATGAATTTAAATGTGAACTATATAAATAAATATTTCTATTTATTCAATAGTAGAGGAAATTATGATAATTACTCAAATAATTTGTATTTAATTAATCGGATGCTCCAAACCAATTTTAGGTGTATACATTTTGCCCGTCTTCGAAGTGATGTGTTTACGCGTTGCTTCGAAGAAAATTTTCCTGCTACTACCAGGATCAATGATGAAGAAAAATAATTCTGTATGCCCTAGACATGCCCCATACATTGATTTTTAGATGATGGATGATAACATGCCCCCTCGGGAGATAAATTAATGATTTGATGATTTTTAGAATTTTTCAAAAATTTATGATTTTCTGATGAAATAATTTCTCCCGACAAAAATGATGAAGAAATCTAGCCCGCAGATGATTTTTAATTAATTTCCTGTATAAAATTAATCAAAAGATAATAAAACCCACCCAAAATACCTTTTCAAAAATTATATATAGTGCAAAAAGGTTATTTTCTAATTGATTTGTACTATTTGAGTATAAAAACCTTTGTGATAAAGACTTTTCTGCCAGCTAGAGCAGGATGCCTATCCCCTACCACACTCACCGTTTCAAGCACGTTCAACGTCACCGATGGACGGTCGCGTATGGACCTCCGGTATGTACCCCTTAACCTCCTCGTAATTCATGAAATTTTGTTTTTCATGCATTTTATGGGTTTAGGCGTAATTTATTTGTTTTAGTGCTTTCAAGTTGCGTTGTAGCACTTACACTCCGGTGTAGCACTTCTGGTAGGTAAATTAGCGCTTTAAGTTTTAGCGCTTGCATTAAAAACTCTAGCGCTTCCATAGGATAATGTAGCACTTTCATTGATATAGCACTTAGGATATGAAATTTAGCGCTTTAATGTCGGATTTTAGCGCTTTGATTTGGTGGACTAGTGCTTTCATGGTCTATCTTAGCGCTTCTGGTAAAGCAATGCTTTGATGGACTGTTGTAGCGCTTTGATGCGGTAAAGTAGTGTTTTGAGAATTTTAGAGCTTCAAATGCCTGTTATAGCGCATCGGAGTGCTGAAATAACACTTTCAAGATTTAGCGCTTTGGGTGCCTGATTTAGCGCTTTTGACCGATAAAGTAGCGCTTCTGGGATTTAGCGCTTTCATGTCAGAATTGAAAATTTTGACTTTAGTGAATCCTGATTTTGTCAATTCTGATCACGTCCATTCTTTGGATTGGTATGATTGATAATCCAAATTCTTGATGTGTTGGATTGATGATTTAAATAAGACTAACTTCTAATGATAGGCGAGAATAAAATCCTATTTGTGATTATCCTCATGATAGACGAGGAAATGATCCAATATCCGAGAACTCTCATGATAGGCGAGATTAGATATTGTTTGATGAACCTCATGATAGGTGAGGTTTGTTGATGTTCGCCCATGAATTTTGATCAAAAATTCATACTAAAATTTTTGGAATAGACTTGATAGTAGAATGACATTTTTGATTTCTTGACATAGTTCACTGATTGTGGATTGTTTGTTATGACGATAAGAGGATCTAGGTACTCTCCAGATGCGAGAGAGGTTTCCATGGACCACTGACTTGATTCCTCATTTGACACCAGATGAGCTTTAGGTGATAGGTCGATGTGGTTTGACCAGCCTACTTGATATGCCCCAGATTAGGATTAATCGGGGTTTGTTGACTACTTTGGCTGAGAGGTGGCACAGTGACCACAACACCTTTCACCTACCCACTGGCGAGATGACAGTCACACCAGAGGATGTGTGACAGATTCTGTGTATTCCATTTATGGGGGAGATTGTAGTATATGATTCCCATGGGACCGACGACAGAGATTCTCTTCGCAAAGTATTTCAGGATCAGGACATTGCGGGTCTGAGCATTCGATGGCGGAGGATTTCCGATTTGTATGTGACACTACTAGCAGTGCTAGCTAGATTCATTAGAGGTTTCCTTTGCCCTGATCGTAGGTCAAAGGGATTCCTCATTGGCTAGGGCAGGACTCTAGAGAGCATGATGGTACATGGTACCAGATATGCATGGGGGATGTGCATGTTGGCACATCTCTATCATGATCTTCACTCTGTTGTGTACTTCGGATCGTGGAGCTTATCAGCAGGGATGACCCTATTACAGGTGTGGGCATGGGAGCATTTTTCTATTGCTTGGCCATTTTTGGTTGCAGATAGACCACCAGGCAGACCTTATGTGTTCAGATACAGAGGTCGATTTAAATAGGCCCGGATGGGAAAGTTAGAGCACTGGAGGTGGGTCTTCGATGATACAGAGACAGTTACCTGATGTCCGTATCTTGACTGTGAGTAGTGGGATGAGGATGATGCAGTATTGGGATTTCTCTGTGATTCCATGTATCTCATTGGTCAGACACCATTTGTTCTAGAGCGATTCTTGTTGCGCTGAGTGTACCAAAAATATGACATTGTGCAGTGTATGCCACAGGGAGTTGCCCACTATGCGAGGCGACAGATGGATATTCCTGATTGGGGTCCCTGTATGTCTTATGATGCCCTAGTAGAGGGATATAGGGCACTGCAGCCATCACCCTAGGAAATGCGCAAAGATATTGCAGAGGCACTGGTTACTGAGGAGTATGCCACATTCTTGGCCTTGGTTCCACATCCTCGCATCACCATCTCGGATGAGCCAACACCATTACCAGTAGAGGATGATGTGGCAAAGGGTGTTGTAGAGAGCGAGGGTGATACTCTAGTAGGCAGTAGCATGGAGAGTGGTAGTGAGGATAGCAGCAGTGATGACAATGATGGTGGCAGTGGAGGAGACAAAGGGGCAGGGCCAACCATTAGCAGCGCTCCATCATCTAGCAGGCGTCGCAAGAGGCAAGCAGTGACAGTGCCAGCAGTAGATTAGCAGAGACAGATATCAGGTCTCTAGATATAAGTTTAGACATTACAGGGGTAGTTGGTATAGGCTCGAGGTTTTCTCATTCAGACCTAGACTCAGATGTAGGCCTAGGCGTAGGCTCATGCTCAAGATTTAGCATAGGTTCAGGGATAGTTGGCCGTTGTGCAGACGCAGGTGGCTACATTGACAGCTGAGTGAGATAGTGCTCGACAGATTTTTGAGAGGGCATAGGAGACAGTGGAGACTCTCCAGAGAGTAGCCGATGGTACCTTAGTGGCAGAGTATATGAGAGAGGTTTTGCGGGCTAGCTGAGAGGCCGAATTTTACAGAGGCAGGTATCATGATGCAGTGCCTGCTAAGCATAGAGTCAGCTATGCCCCATCGAGATCTGGGTGGCCACACACACAGACAGTTAGTGAGGGGGTGACACCGCCTCCATGCAGAGATCCCCAAGATCCTGGTTCCTCTGGGGGTGGTGGTGGTACTGGTCCTATCGGGCCCACACATTCTAGCAGTAGCAGATCGTAGATGCTATTATGATTCTCCCTTTGAACCATGATGTATATTATGGTGTACCTCATTTTTGATGATGTATTTTTATTCCAGACTTCATTGTATACTTGACACTGATGATATATATATACGAGATGCATTTGATGTGATATGATGATGATTTATGATTTCTATGTGATGGATGCATTTATTATGTGATGTTTTATGCAATATGTGATGATCTTATTTTAAATGTGATGATGCAATGATAAATGTATATGTAGAACATATGATACGTGGATGTATGAGTGATGTAAATGTATGGATGGATGGATAAATGCATTTTATTTTATGTAATCATGATTAAAAAATGATGATCTTATGATGAATGATAATTGATGGATGTAACAATAATAATGACATGACTTGTATTTATTTCATATATGTGATAAAATGTATGGATGGAAATGATTATGCATATGATTTTGATGGATGATAATGGTAAAATGAACATGATGTACTTATGGTACAATTTAATTCGTAATTTATTTGATGTACGAATGATGAAATGATGAATTTAAATGATGAGATGATGACTCCTACATGTTTTTGATGATGATTTTTAGATTTATGTCAAGTATACTCAGTCTCATTTGTAAATTAGATAATCATTTATTGGAACCCTTTATGCAAAAAGTACTCTGTAAATAATGAACATGATGAATGCAATCTAATTTTAACATGCAACTATATGCAAAACAATTGTCATTTTAACAATATCTTTGTGCTTTTTGTCATCATAGAGCTTTATTAAATGTTAAAAGTGAATACAAGTGTCAATGGTATGTGTTAGAACAATGACGACCTGAGTACTTCTTTCATGATTTTTGATATTTCAAGTGAACACAAGCATCTAGGTATGATTTAACTGAGATGACCTGAGAATTCATTGCGTAAACAGGTAGTGGTTAATCATTTCAATGTGTGAATTATGAATGTCATCGGTGATACATTTGCATAGTACATCCCCCGATAATTCATACATTTATATGATTAACTTACAAACAACAGATAATAAAACACCATTCTTCTTCCTTGTTCCTCTAGTTCAATACATCATTGAGTAACTCCAAAGAAATGATAATCAAAAGTACAATTTATCCATTGTTGACATTAAAGTGTTTCATTCATTATTCAAATTTTAGATCATCCATCCTAATTTTGACATGCTTTTGGATTTTCGAGATTTTGACTAAAGACCTAACCTACTAACCTATCATAGGGGTCTCGAGGGTTGATCAAAGATTAGCCTTGCCTACATTACACATGCAGAGACCACGTAGTTTGACTAACACCGACCAATGTTTTTGGATTTTTTCTCTTTCAGACTTAAATTTTTTTTTTTACTTGTTTTTGGTTTTTCGATATGATATGGATGATTGATACGTCTGACGATGATGGATGTTACACGTTGATTGTTGTTTTGTTTTTCTGTAATACTGTTGTTCGCTCTTTGATGAAATTGATGTTTTGTTGCCCCTAGTGATATCCAGATGTCGGCCCCAAGCTTTGGAGTGATATCTGACTATTTGAACATGATTTTGATATGGATGCAAAGATGGCAAGATGACTGACATGATATGAGAGGGTATCGACTGCCAGATTAATGATCCTGATATATACCAAAATAGATGGGAAAGTTGATCTTAGAAGCACATACGACGCTATTTCCAGGTTTTCACCATATGTTTTGATTACTCTCTTCGTTTTCTTGTATTTTTCTAATTTTTCTCTTTTTCTTTCTATATACACCTAAAATTGGTCTAGAGCATCCGATTAATTAAATACGAATTATTTGATTAATTATCCTAAATTTCCTCTACTATCGAATAAATAGAAATATTTATTTGTATAGTTCACATTTAAATTCATCTTAATTAAACAAACAAGACTAAAAAATTTGTTTGATTTAATTATCAAATCCCTATTTTATTCTATCACATCGATTCTAAATTAATTAAATAAAGATCAAAACACTTTATTAATTAATTACCATTATTCTTCTATTTTAATTTAATAAACAACTATCCTATAGTTCGTTTTATGAGATTATTTATCCCTCTTTTGCTAATTTAAATAAATCAAAAATATTTGAATTAAAGCACAAAGAATATTCCATCTATATGAACTAGATATCCTATGTCTAAACCATATCTAAAATATGTCAAAATTAATTGATTGAAACTTCACAGGAAGTTTTGGAGACAATTTGGAGACAAATTTGGAATTTGATCTCTCAATCCTCCTCCATCAATCCTTCCTCTTCTCTTGCCTGGTGTTTTCATGGGTAAAGACAATCTCCATCTTTCTCTCAATCTCCTCCATCTTTCACCATTCAATCCTCTAGATTGAATCTAAGACTCTCAATGTCTTCCCTGTGCATTTCTACAGCCAGGAAATCTATAAATACAGCCTCATTGAACCAAGAAAAGGATCCAGATAATCAAGTTTATGCACTCTTACTCTGCAGGAATTCAAGCACTCAAGCATCAAGCATTCAAACATCCAACATCCAATAATCAAGCTTCAATATCATGGTTGCAATTATTTATTTCATGTCAATCCATACTTAGTTTAAATTCATTTATCTTCTAGTATTGTCATATTCAATTCCATATCATTGCATCAGTATCCATCTCATTCTTTCAATTGTCATTTTAACAATCATAGTGCTCTCACGATCTGAGAGCCATTTTGATTTAATAAATCTTGAGGATAGAGAACAATATGACGCATTCAATTGATTATTGGTTTGAATTGATTTAATTTGATTAATCTTTGATATAATATCTTATTAAGAAGTGTTTTGTGCTTTACACCTAATTACACGCTTACAATTTGGCACCCACTTGGAGCATTAACCCTAATTTTGCAAATTTTCTGGAAAGTGTTACGTAGGTTCATGACGTGTTTTCTTTTAGCACTTTTGTCAAAAACTATAGCGCTTCCATGGAAAACTACAACACTTCCGTGCTCTGTTTCGATGCTTCCATGTTACTATAGCACTTTCAACTTTAGCACTTCCATCGATTGTTTCAGCACATACGTGATTTAGCGCTTCCATGACAAACTTCAGCGCTTTGGTGTCCTGTCTTGGCGCTTACGTGTTTTAGCGCTTCAGGTAAAAGTTTCAACGCTTCTGTGGACTATTCCAGCACTTTTGTAAAATCAGTCTAGATCCGACACATCCACAGCCAGATTTTATTTTATTTTATTCACAGTTGGACTAAAACTTATCAATCTAGGATAATCACTTCAAAATTTTCTAAAATTGATCAATCTAGGATAGTCACTTCAAAGTTCCTAAAATATATTAATCCTAGGATAGTCACTTTCTTGTTTTTCTTAAAGCAAATCTATCAATCCTAGGATAGTCATCACATTCTTACAGTAGAAGTTCAAAAGAACATCATGATTTCTGTGAAGCAACACCTTCACATAGATTAGAAAATTTATTTTTGGGCTTTTAAAATAGAACAAACTTATATGTTGTGCTTGTGGTGATTAGGCTTATGCTCTCCCCTTAATTGGGTGACCAAAGTGCTAGATTCACTTTTACTTCATGTCATTTACGCTTTATTAAATCCTTTAGAAGGCCTGTCGTAGTGGGAAAAAGTAATCACCCTATGGGAACGACCTAAGTGGGAACAACCAAAGCCAAGTTTTCCAACCCACTATAGTAAAAATGCAATTTGTTGATGAAATTCCAACTTGATGGTAGTGAGCAAGATAACCATCCCCAAAATCTTTGTTCTAAAGATTGAGAGGTCTCCTGACGGAGTTTATTTATTTGTTTCACTGCACGGAAACCCTATCTACGAACCATAAAGTAGTTTCTCAGCGAGTCAGTATCCATACATTGTCATACTCGCAGTGCAAGGGGAGGGAATAATCTTCCCCCAAGACACTCACCATATAATTACCAAGGACTGCTTGCTCAAGGGATTCGGTATCCAGTTCTATCACTTTGAGTACATCGCCTGGAAATGAAAAAAACATGAGCGCCCTCTAAGGGGTGACACGGCTATGTGAGTCAATGTAATTCAAGATGTGGGTTGTGATTATAATGATGACCTACTTGTCCTTAAGTGTGAGTCTATTTGATTTGTCTACAATTGTCAAAACAACCCGTCAAAATCAATAGGAATCATTCGTGATTTTTGAACATACACGATCTATTCAGTTAAAACAAATATTCACAATTGTTTGCTATGTTTTCACAAATTCATTAAAATCAGATTTAAGGTCATCCTGAAAACCAACAAAGTCAAGCTACATCAGAAAATCCATGCTGTGAAAGTGGAAGTCCGCCACGTTTGTTAAGAGAAAAATCAAAGTCACAAAACCCAGGAAACCTCTTGGTTATAGAAATAAATTGAGAAGACAAAGTTTTCTATATCAAAATCAGAAACTCTTTTTACAACATAAAACATTCATCCATCGATATCACGATTTTGCTAGGGGTCACACATTAGATTATGTGGTAGAACCGCTCTATTCACAAGCCTTCTTTCAAAGAAGAGCTCTCACTCAGTATCACAACCATAGTCAGTGCATACATCCTTCTTATCTTCCACAATCCTTGATACAGTATGCCACAAGCCCACATTAGATTTTACAATAGAGAGTCTTAAAATCTTGTTTTTAAACGTTCTGGAAACCTGTTTCAGCACTTCTGGTCACTATTTTAGCATTTATGAAATAGCACTTTTGTGCACTGTTTCAACGCTTATAGTCTATATTTTAGTGCTTTCATTAAAACAATGCTTTTATCAAATTCTACAGTGCTTTCACGCACTATTTCAGCGTTCTTATCAAAATAGCGCTTCCATCAAAATCTACAGCACTTCCATACATTATTTTAGCACTTGTATAAAGTACTGCTTCTATCAATTTGTGCAGCGCTTTTGTGCACTATTTTAGCACTTATTTTAAGATAGCGCTTCTGTCACCTGTTTTAGTGCTTCAGAACTCTGTTCTAGCGCTTCTATGAAATAGCGCTTTTGTCCTCTATTTTAGCTCTTTCAAAACAGAGAGTTCAAAATTTTTGCCAGTCAATCAGTCTGTCATTTTATCCACAGTCTTCATCAGAACCAAGTTTTTTTTCATCAGAATCATTGTCTAGAGACCGAAAACAAATAGGTTTATACAAACTTCCAATCTTATCAACTGAAACAAGATCTTGCAAATCAGAAGTGTCAAAATCAAATACACAATTGATTACTACACTGAAGTTTCATCATCAAGATACTATCATCCTTCATCACGAAACTAAGTATAGTAATCAGATTTTTAACATAGCCAAATCAATAAGATTAGTCATCTTATTCGACTTTGTTAAAAGTTCAAATTGACATTTTCTAGCAAATAAGATCAACATTTCAGAAGAAAGGGTAAAATTTTGTATGCCAATCTTCACTAGGTCCCAAAAACAAAGACTCTTAGAGCAAGAAATTTTAAAATCACAAGCAATGGCAGAGGAAAATCCTTGGAACAATCTGAACCGAAACGATAAAAATGAAATAACTCTAGAGGATATCCAAGTAGCTCAACAAGATCCCAAGTGCCATATATTTATGGAAAATATTCTAGAACAAGATATGGAGAAGTATCTTTTGATGTTGGCTGAATCAGGTGCCAAACTTCCCAAGGACTTTGGCGTAAACCATCTGAAGGAAGCACTTGGCACAAGTGAGACTGAAATTTGCAACCTACACAAACGATAGATCTAGTTGCCACTTTAACATCTCAAATGCAACTGTTACAACAACAAATATAAGATATGATGAAAGGGACTACCAAAAGATATGCGATATAGGAAATTTGTCCTTATCCTTTCGACGCAACGGTCATTCTGATACCTTTCCCTAGACACTGTGAAATCCCAAAGTACGATAAGTACAATGGACGAATGGATCCAATAGATCATATCAGGAAATTCAAAACAATGAGTCTTGAGTTTGCCCAAGATTAAACTTACTTAATGAGATTATTCCCAGGGAGCTTGGGAGGATCATGTACGGAGTGGTTTTCAAAACTACAACCTGGTATCAGAACTTTTGAGGAATTAGTCAATAGATTCATTTCCCAATACTCCTTTAACATCCAACATGATGTTACAATAAAGGATATTTATAATCTAAAGCAAAACAAGGGGGAAATGTTCTTATTTTTTCTCCAAAGATGGCAATGCATGTTCGCCAGATATCCTATATCAATTCCCGAGGAAGAAAAGATGGAGTTGTTTATTGACAACTTAACGGAGGAAATGAGTTATAGACTGGAATTACAATCTCCTCCCACGTTCGAGAAAGTCATCGAAAACGGTCTTAAAATTGAGAAAGCATTAGTCAAAAGAGGAGTTATCAAACATTTCAATGATAAAACAAACAACACAAGTAACTCCTCAAATCAATACTCAAGCAGTGATAAGCCAAAATTTTGGCAAAAGAATCGCAACACAACTATCAATGAAACAACAAATGATTCCCAAAATGTCAAACCAGTTTTTAACTTGACTGCATCTACATCAAAGAATCAAAACAATGATCAACTTTTCAAATTAAATATCATACATAACAATGAGATCGTCAAGATGCAACCATATTTGAAACCATCAAATCAGTGAAGGTTCACACCTTTAGGCCAAACGATAGAATCAACAATGAAAGAACTAGTCGCTAGTGGCCTTATCACTGCACGGGAAGCCCGATTTTGGGATCCTAAGGTCAAACCACCATGGTGGAATGGTGCTGATTATTGCCACTTCCATAATAACAAAGGTCACAAAACTAACGATTGTATGGATTTGAAACATGCGATACAAGATTTGATTGATAACAATAAAGCATATGTGGAAAAACCACAAAACAACAACGATCACTCGGCTTTCAAAGACCCTTTGCCAAACTATGAAAAAGGAGCATCTTCATCTTCAAACAACAAAGGGAAGAATATCAACCATGTCTTTGACACAACAATCCTTTGTCTATCTGGAATAGAGAGTGATCACATAGTTGGTCACAACATTGACGGACCCAAAATCAACAACACTACTCCATTTGACTTGCTCCCAAACGTATCAAACTCTAATAATCAACTCAATGTCTTAAAAATCAAAGACTGTCAAGAGCATCAACTAGTAAATTTAATGACTAGGGGGCAAGCCAAGGTCATGTTAAAAGGAATTGGGTCTACACACGCAGTTCCACCTCCATCTCACTATAACATCGTCGATCAACTACAAAACATTCCTACTTAGATATCGATACTAGAACTCCTGAAAATATCACCATCACATAAGGAGGTTCTCGAAACAAGCTTTAGTTGCCACTATGGTACCAAAGAATCTAGATGTCTATCAATTTCAAGCTATGGTGGGACATTTGACTACCCCACATTGTCTATCATTCTCTGAACAAGATGATATCTCGCTAAACCATCCCCATAATAATGCACTCCATATTGAAGTATTAATCCACAATCACCGTGTCAAGAGAGTCTTAATAGATGGGGGAGCTGGTCTGAATGTTTGCACTCTCAAGTTAATTCGTACACTGGGATATTCAGATGATTCTATTGATTCTCGCAGACAAATGACTATCAAAGCATATGATGAAGAAGAGAGATTGTCTAAAGGCTTGATTGTGCTACCCATCCAAGTGGGGCCCATGATGAAACATATTGCATGCAAAGTGTTGGAGAAAGAATTAGCATACAACATTCTCTTAGGTCGACCATGGATCCATGAAATGCAGGTTGTACCTTCGACATATCATCAATGTTTGAAGTTCCCAATAAATGGATGAGAGGTGACTATATATCTGTTGATTACAATCATCCTCAACATTGTGACACCCTTAGGATCTCTCAAGATACCTTCATACCACACAATAGGGAAGCATCATCATCCAAATATGAACAACGTCCAAGCATCACTACTAAATGGGTAGAGAAGAAGGATAAAGAAAAAGAGACAAGTCCTGTTGAAATTCAATCAACAGATAAACCAGATCAACAAACTTATTTATCACACAAGTTCCAAGAGCAAGTCTAACTGAAGGACAAAGGAATGGGAACATATTCTATGGAGCAATTGCTTAACCTATCATAGTTAATGCCATCTCTTAGAACATATGGCCAACTGTCTATGATCAAGTCTCAAACATCATTACCAGTTATAGCTCTAGATGAAAGGTTTGTCAAAAAGGGTACAATAGAGGATGAAACAAGCAAGAAAGCAATCCTGGATTGGCTATACAAAGATGAGGAACCCTCTACATCAGATATCAGTATCAAAAATGTCACCATCAACATCGATAAATATGGAAAAGGAAAAGCTATTTTATAAAAAATGGGGTATGAAGGACAAGGACCTATTGGATTAAGAAAGGATGGAATCACAAAGCCTATTACACCCCTCACTCTCCACACAAAAGAGAAGCTAGGACTAGGATACTCTGTAGAAGAAAAGCAGGAGCTAACAAGGACGGTTGTAGAAAATATCCTTCAATTTAGAGATAGTTCTGAAACAGACTCAAATGAATATGAGTGGGCATTGTATTCTAATCTATTTTTCATTGATATTCCAGTCGATGTGATTCAAAAATATGCACCAATGCATGAGGAGGGCCAAGGTTCTGGGTTTAGACCACTCGTGGAGGGTTCACTAGATATCGATGATTCGAGTGGGGATGAGCAGACTTCGAGTGGACTAGGCAATCTAGAAGAAAGTACCATCACGGACCTCGATATTCCAATAAATGATTATGACGAAATAGCTTCCCACACCCTTACATCTATCGCCTTGCGAGAATCTGATAACCAAATGCCATTAATCCATCCTGAACTCATTGACTGGGAACCTATTGAATCTTTGAATATACCGATATTTACAAATGATCATGCCATCATAAACTTCTTATGTCATACTGATCCTGGTAGAAATTCTATCTATAATACTCATAACATCACAACTCGGTTGGAGGGTGTCAAATCTTCCATTTGCAAAAATAACAACAGGGAAAATATATCTAATGGTGAAAACCATTCTATGGCAGCATTAGATTTGGAAAAAGTAAAAATAAAGAACGCATCTAATAGTGAAAACCTTTTTGAGGCACTGAAGGATGGAAGATTTGACACTCTTCCAGAACACTATCATGAAAGATCATCAGTCCTAGTAGAACCGACACAGTCTGTGAATATTGGCACTGAAGACAAGGCAAAAATCCTACATCTGGCGGAATCCATGACAGAACAAGAAAGACCGGAATTCATCCAATTCTTTAAAGAAAGAAGCATCAAATTCACTTCGTCATATTCCGATATGCCAAGCTTAGACTCAAATCTGCTTATGCATCACTTGTCTTTGCCTGCAGGAATCAAGCCTGTCAAGCAAAAATTAAGAAAAATGCATCCTCACATCGCATTGATGGTAAAAACGGAGCTAAAGAAATTATTAGATGTTGGATTCATACGGTCTATAGACTATTCTAAATGGATATCAAACCTTGTACTTGTTTCAAAACCATACAATACTATTAGAATATGTACAGATTTTAGAGACCTAAATAAAGCATGCCCAAAGGATGATTTCCCACTACCAAATATCGATATCATTGTGGAATTAACGGCTGGGCATGCCATGTTGTCAATCATGGATGGCTTCTCAGTATACAATCAAATAAAAATAGCTCTTGAAGATCAGGAAAAGACAGTTTTCACATGCCCATGGGGAACCTTCTACTGGAATGTCATGCCATTTGGTCTAAAGAATGCAGGAGCTACATATCAAAGAGCAATGACGATAATCGTCCATGATATGATGCACACCTTCATGGAAGATTATGTGGATGACATCTTTGAAAAATCTACTACTAGGGAAGGACATCTGCATATCCTAGACAAAATCTTCACATGGATGGAGAAATTCAATGTCAAGTTAAACCCCAAGAAGTGTGTCTTCGGGGTCACATCAACAAAACTGCTAGGGTACATTATCTCAGAAAAAGGCATAGAAGTGGATCCAGCAAAAGTCAAAGCAATTATGGAGATGCCACCTCCTAGGAATATAAGTCAACTTAGATCACTACAGGGAAGGCTCCAATCGATCAGAAGATTCATCTCCCAGCTAGCGGATAAAAGTCATCCTTTTAATCATCTATTGCATAAGAATATAGTTTTCAAATGGGATGAGGGGTGTGAAACAACATTCAATCAAATCAATCAGTATCTAATGTCACCACCCATTCTCATGCCACCAATAGAAGGAAGGCCACTCATACTGTACATTGCTATGACAGATATCTCATTGGGGCCACTTTTAGCGCAAGAGGATAATGAAGGAAAAGAACATGCTATCTACTATATCAGCTAGACATTGAATGGATATGAAATCAATTACACTTTCATAGAGAAATCTTGCTTGACAGTGGTATTCACTACTCAACAGCTGAGACACTACATATTAACTCATACAATCAATTTAATAGCAAATATCGATCCTTTAAAGTATCTACTCAGTAAAGCTGCCCTAACAGGTAGACTGGCAAATTGGGTCATGCTATTAAGTGAATTTGACATTCAGTATATAGAGAGAAAGGAAATCAAGGGATGGGAAATCACTGAAAAATTAGTAGAGGCTCCTCTACCAGAAGATCGACCACTGACAATGGCATTTCCAAATGCAGATATTCTGACAGTAATGCCCCAACAATGGGTATTATATTTTGACGGATCATATACATAGCGAGGATCAAGAGCAGGAATCTTGTTCATCTCTCCACAAGGACACACCATTCCAAAATCATATAGATTAATGTTCCACTATGCAAATAATGTGGCAGAATATGAAGCATTAATCATTGGGGTCAAAACAATAATTCAGTGGAAAATCATGGACTTACAGGTATATGGGGATTCTCAACTAGTTATTTATCAAGTAAATGACGAATATCAAACAAAAGATGAAAATTTGATGCCCTACAAGCAACAAATAAATAATCTGAAACAGTCCTTTGTCAGTATCAAGTTTGATCAAATTCCAAGAGTTGACAACAAAGCTATGGACGCTATGGCTACAATAGCTTCATTACTACAATTGCTTGAGAAGCTTGTTTGTTATGAGTTTATGGTAGAATAAGTATCATATCCTTCCCATAATAATCTAGAATCCACTACCATCTGCCATATCGAAACCATAGAAACCTCCATCTACGACATGATTTATGCCTACCTGAAAAATGATATTCTTCCTCCTGACCTATCCAGAAACCAAAAATGAAACTTCATTCACCAATCTGCACGACATACTTTATCGTCGAGGTCTTGATGGTACTTTAATCCGATGTCTAGAACACAATGAGTTTGAAACGGCCCTATGAGAGGTTCATGAAGGTATTTGTGGCACTCACTCGAGTGGGATAACTCTATCTAAAAAACTCCTCCGTTTGGGATATTATTGGCCATGCATGGAGAAAGAATCCTATCAGCTTGTTAAGAAATGCCAAAAGTGCCAGATTCACAGCAATTTGATTCATGCACCAGCACAAGAACCGCATCCCTTCACATGAACATGGCCTTTTTGTCAATGGGGCCTAGATTTGGTAGGAAAAATAAATCCATCTTCATCTAATGGACACAATTTCATTATAACAGCTACAAAATATTTCACAAAATAGATTGAGCCAGTACCTCTTACCACCATCATTGGGAAGCAAATTTTCTCTTTCATTTTGAACTACATAATATGTCAGTATGGAATTTCTCAATCCATTATCACTGATAATGGATGACCTTTCAAGAATTAAGATGTCCAAGAACTATGTGATAAATTTCATATCCAACATCGGTTTTCAACATCGTACTATCCTCAAGGGAATGGCTAAGCAGAGGCCTTAAACAAAACAATACTCAAACTTCTCAAAAATACGGTTAACGATGTTGGACGTGATTGGCATGTTCAACTCAAACCTGCACTATGGGCCTACAAAACAAGCATTAGAACACCAACGGGAGCTACACCATATGCCTTGGTATATGGGTCAGAAGCTATATTGCCCATTGAAGTTGAGATTCCATTCCTACGTGTATCACTCGGAGGTATCATTTTAGATGAAGACTATAGGGTCTCTAGACTGCAGGAACTAGATTTTTTGGATGAGCATCGTCAACAAGTTGTTAATCATCTAACCACTTATCAATAGAGGATGTCAAGAAGTTACAACCACAGGGAAAAACCAAGGGTCTTTCAGGTTGGTGATTTGGTACTAAAAGAAAACCCTAGGAATCAGTAGGACCGGGAGAAGAAAGGAAAATTTGAGCCAAACTGGCTTGGTCCTTTTGTCGTCACATTAGTATATGGATCAGGAGCATATCAGCTATCAATGTTAGAGGGGGATTTGTTTGATGAACCTATCAACAGTATTCATCTCCAAAAATTCTATGCTTAAATCTCCTAGTGCACGGGTCAAACTTTTGAAAAAATTGTTTCCTTGATGAAAACTTGGCAAACAGGCATCTTGGCAACACAATATACAAAAAAAAATAGAAAACTACAAAAAGAAAGAAAAATGAGAAAAATACAAAAACACGAAGAGTGTAATCAAAGCATATGGTGAAAACTTGGAAACAGGCGTCATAGGTGATTCTAAGATCAGCTTTCCCATCTATTTTGATACATATCAGGATCATTAGTCTGGCAGTTAGTACCGTTCCATAACATGTCAAGTACTATTGCCATCTTTTCATCCATATCAAAATCATTTTCAAATAGTCAAGTATCACTCCAAAGCTTGGGGGCAACATCTGGATATCACTAGGGGCAACAATAACATCGATTTCACCAAAGGGTGAATAACAGTATAGCAGAAAAATGAAAACAAAGATCAAAGCGCAACGTCAATAATCATCAGAAAGACATCAACCATCCGTATCATTATCGAAAATCCAAAAACATGTCAAAAATTTAAGTCTGAAAAAGCAACATCCAAAAACACATAGGTCTGTGTCAGTCGAACTATGTGGTCTCTACGTGTGTAACGTAGGCAAGGCTTATCTTTGATCAGCCCCCAAGACCCCTAAGATAGGTTACTAGGTTAGGTCTTTGGTCCAAAATCTCGAAAATCCAAAAACATCACACAATCAAGATGGATGATCTAAAATTTGAATAATGAATGAAACACTCTAAGTAAACAATGGGTAAATTAACTTTTGATTATCATTTCTTTGGAGTAACTCAATGATGTATTGAACTAGATGAACAAGGAAGAAGAATGATGTTTTTATTATCTGTTGTCTGTAAGTTAATCATATAAATGTATGAATTGTCGGGGGATGTGCTATGCAAATGTATCACCGATGAAATTCAGAATTCACATATTGAAATGATTAACCACTACCTGTTTACGCAACGAATGCTCAGGTAATCTCAGTTAAATCATACCTAGATGCTTGTGTTCTCTTGCAATATCAAAAATCAAAAATCATGAAAGAGGTACTCAGGTCATCATTGGTGTAACACATGCCATTGACGCTTGTATTTACTTTCAACATTCAATAAAGCTCTATGATGACAAAAAGCACAAAGATATTGTTAAAATGACAATTGTTTTGCATATAGTTGCATGTTAAAATTAGATTGCATTCATCATGTTCATTATCTGCAGAGTAATTGTTGCATAAAGGGTTCCAATAAATGATTATCTAATCCACAAATCAGACTGAGTATACTTGACATAAATTCAAAATTCATCATCAAAAACATGTAGGAATCATCATCTCATCATTTAGTTTCATCATTACATCATTCATACGTTTCATCATACATCAAATTGATTATGAATTAAATTGTGCCATAGGGTACATCATGTTCATTTTTAACATTAAAACATTCATTACATTATCATCTATCCAACACAATATGCATACATTATTTACCATCCATACATTTAATAAATAAAATCATGTCATTATTCTCATTACATCATTACATTATCATTCATCATAAGATCACCATTTTTATCATCATCATATTAGTATAAAAAGCATTTATCCATCCATCCATACATATTATCACATTTTTGGCATCCATATAGATCATCATTAAGAGATTCATACATCACATCATACATCCATATATCATATATTCTACACATGCATTTATCATTATATCATTACATCAAAATAAAATCATCGCATATTACATACATCACATAATAAATGCATCCATCACATAGAAATCATAAGCCATCATCATATTACATCAACTGCATCTCATATATATATATATATATCAAAGTGTCAAGTATACAATGAAGTCTAGTCTATAAATACATCATCAACAATGAGCTACATCATAATATACATCATGGAGGATCACAATAGCATCTACGATTTTCTACTGCCAGAATGTGTGGGCTTAATAGGACTAGTACCACCACCACCCCCAGAAGGACTAGGATCTCTGGGATCTCTACGTGGAGGCTATGTCACCCCCTTGCTCACTGTCCGTGTGTGTGTCCGCCTAGATCTCGACGGGGCATAGTTGACTCGGTGCTCAGTAGACATTGCATCATGATACCTACCTCTGTAAAACTCTACCTCTAGGCCAGCTCGCAAAACCTCTCTCATATATACTGCCACCAAGGTACCATCAGCTACTCTCTGGAGAGTCTCCACTGTCTCTTGTGCCCTCTCCGCAATCTGCCAAGCACTATCTCACTCAACTGTCAATGTGGCCACCTGCGTCTACACAACAAGCAATTGTCCTTGAACTTGCGCTAAAGCCTGAGCATGAGCCTACACCTGGGCCTGCATCTGAGTCTGGGTCTGAACAAGAAAACCCTGAGCCTATACCAACTGCCCCTGTAAGGTCTGAACTTGTTCTTGGAGACCTACTATTTGTCTTTTCTGATCTACTGCTAGCACTGTCATTACTTGCCTCTTGCGAGGCCTGTTGGATGATGGCACACTATTGATGGATAGCCCTACCCCTTGGTCTCCTCCACTGCCACCATCACTGTCATTGCTGCTACTGTCATCACTGCCACTCTTTGTGCTACTGCCTTCCAGAGTATCACCCTCACTCTGTGCAGAACCCTCTACCACATCCTCCTCTGCTGGTAGTGGTGCTGGCTCATCTAGGATAATGATGTGAGGATGAGGAACCAAGGCCAAAAATGCAACATACTCCTCAGTAACTGGTGCCTCTGCAATATCCCTCCGCATATCCCAGGTTGATGGCTGCAATGCCCTGTATCCCTCTACTACAACATCATATGATAAAAAGGGCCCCCAATCAGGAATATCCATCCATCATCTAGCATAATGGGCTACCCCCTGTGGCATGGACTATACGATGACATACTACCTATACACTCGATGCAACATAAATCTCTCTAGAATAAATGGGGTCCAACCGATGAGAGACATGGAATCGCAAAGAAACCCCAACACTGCATCATCCTCATCCCACTGCTCACAGTCGAGGTATAGATGCCAAGTAACTGTCTCGATGTCATCAAACACCCGCCTCTAATGCTCTAACTTGCCCATCTAGGCCTATGTGAACCAACTTCTATATCTGAAAACGTAAGGTCTACCTGGTGGTCTATCTACCACTGGAAATGGCCGAGCAATAGAAAAATGCTCCCATGCCCACACCTATAACAGGGTCATCCCTGCTGATAAACCCTGTGCTCCAAGGTACATAATAGAGTGAAGATCATGATACAGATTTGCCAACATGCACATCCCCCACGCATATCTGGTACCGTGTACCATCATGCTCTCAAGAGTCCTGCCCCAGCCAATGAGGAATCCCTTTTACCTACGATGAGGGCAAAGGAAACCTCTAATGAAGCTACCAAGAACTGCTAGTAGTGTCGAGTAAGAATCGACGATCCTCCTCCACCAAATGCTCGGACCCACAATGTCCTGATCCTGAAAAATTTTGCGCAGAGCATCTCTACCGTCGATCCCATGAAAATCGTATACGACAATCTCCCCCATAAATGGAATACGCATAATCTGTCACACGTCCTTTGGTGTGACTATCATCTCGCTAGTGGGTAGGTGAAAGGTATTATGGTCACTATGTCACCTCTCAGCTAACGCAGTCAACAGACCTCGATTAATCCTAATCTGGGGCATATCAAGCAAGCTAGTAAGGCCACATCGGCCTATCACCTAAAGCTCATCTGGTGTCAGATGAGGTATCAATTTTATCATCCATGGAAACCTCTCTCGCATCTGGAGAGTACCCAAATCCTCCTATCATCATAACAAAAATCCACAATCAGTGAACTATGTCAAGAAATCAAAAATTCATCCTACTATCAAGTCTATTCCAAAAAACCAGTATGAATTTTTGATCAAAATTCATGAGCGAATATCAACAAACCTCACCTATCATGAGGTTAATCAAAAAAGTATCTAATCTCGCCTATCATGATATTTATTGGATATTGAATCATTTCCTCGCCTATCTTGAGGATCATCATAAATAGGATTTCTTCTTGCCTATCATGAGAACTAGTCTTATTTGAATCATCACAATCTAACATCAAGAATTTAGACTATCAATCATACCAATCCGAAGAATGGACATGATCAGAATTGACAAAATCAGGATTCACTAAGTCAAAATCTTCAATTCTGACATGGAAGCGCTAAAATAGGCTTCCGAAGTGCTAAAATCCAGAAGCGCTACTTTATCAGTTAAAAGCGCTAAAACATGCAGCCAAAGTGCTAAATCTCGAAAGCACTATTTCAGCACTCTTATGTGCTAAAACAGGCATCCGAAGCACTACTTTTCTACATCTAAGCGCTATAATAGTCTGTTGAAGTGCCACTTTACTAGAAGCACTAGAACAGACCATGAAAGTGCTAATTCACTGAATCAAAGTGCTAGAAGTCTCAAAGCACTAAAATTTGACATCAAAGCGCTAAAATTCAACTCCTAAGCACTATATCAATGAAAGCGCTACATTACCCTATGGAAGCACTAGAGTTTTTAATGCAAGCGCTAAAGCTCAAAGTGCTAAACTACCTACTGGGAGCGCTACACCGGAGTGAAAGTGCTATAGCGCGGCTTGAAAGCGCTAAAACAAACTAAAACACGTAGAAAGCAATAAAAAATAAAAAATAAAAATTCATGAATTACGAGGTCAACGGGTACATACCGGAGGTCCATACGCAGCCGACCGTCAGTGACCTCGAACGCGCTCGAGACGATGAGTGTGGTAGGGGATAGGCATCTTGCTCTAGCTGGCAGAAAAGTCTTTATCACAAAGGTTTTTAAAATCAAATAGTGAAAATGACCTTTTTGCACTATATATAATTTCTGGAAAGGTATTTTTGGTGGGTTTTATTATCTTTTGATTAATTTTAACCAGGAAATTAATTAAAACTCATCTGCGGGCTAGATTTCTTTATCATTTGTCGAGAGATAAATTATTTCTTCATCAAATCATCATCAAATAATCAAAAAATCATAAAAATTCTAAAAATTCTAAAAATCATCAGATCATTTATCTATCTCCCGAGGGGGCATATTATTAGCCATCATCTGAAAATCAATGTCTAGGGCATGTCTGGGGCATATGGAATTATTTTATTATTATCATCGATTCTCGTAGTAGCAGCAAAATTTTCTTCGAAGCAACGCGTAAACACATCACTTCGAAGAGGGGCAAAATGTATACACCTAAAATTGGTCTGGAGCATCCGATTAATTAAATACGAATTATTTGATTAATTATCTTAAATTTCCTCTACTATCGAATAAATAGAAATATTTATTTGTATAATTCACATTTAAATTCATCTTAATTAAACAAACAAGACTAAAAACTTTGTTTGATTTAATTATCAAATCCCTATTTTATTCTATCACATCAATTCGAAATTAATTAAATAAAGATCAAAACACTTTATTAATTAATTACCATTATTCTTCTATTTTAATTTAATAAACAAATATCCTATAGTTCGTTTTATTAAATTATTTATCCCTCTTTTGCTAATTTAAATAAATCAAAAATATTTGAATTCAAGCACAAAGAATATTCCATCTATATGAATTAGATATCCTATGTCTAAACCATGTCTAAAATATGTCAAAATTAATTGATTGAAACTTCATAGGAAGTTTTGGAGACAAATTGGAGACAAATTTGGAATTTGATCTCTCAATCCTCTTCCATCAATCCTTCCTCTTCTCTTGTCTGGTTTTTTCATGGGTAGAGACAATCTCCATCTTTCTCTCAATCTCCTCCATCTTTCACCATTCAATCCTCCAGATTGAATCTAAGCCTCTCAATGTCTTCCCTGTGCATTTATATAGCCAGTAAATCTATAAATACAACCCCATTGAACCAAGAAAAGGATCCAGATAATCAATTTTATGCGCTCTTACTCTGCAGGAATTCAACCACTCAAGCATCAAGCATTCAAGCATCCAACATCCAACAATCAAGCTTCAATATCATGGCTGCAATTATCTGTTTCATGTCAATCCATACTTAGTTTAAATTCATTTATCTTCTAGTATTGTCATATTCAATTCCATATCATTGCATCAGTATCCATCTCATTCTTTCAATTGTCATTTTAACAATCATAGTGCACTCACAATCTGAGAGCCATTTTCATTTAATAAATCTTGAGGATAGAGAACAATATGACGCATTCAATTGATTATTGCTTTGAATTGATTCAATTTGATTAATCTTTGATATAATGTCTTATTAAGAAGTGTTTTGTGCTTTACACCTAATCACATGCTTACAATTTATTTTTGTATTTAAATTTTATTTTTTTTGTATTTTTGTGTTGCCAAGATACCTGTTTGCCATGTTTTCATCAAGGAAACCATTTTTTAGAAGTTTGACTCGTGCACTAGGAGATTCAAGCATAGAATTTTCTAAGATGAATACTGTTGATAGGTTCATCAAACAAATCCCCTTCTGATGTTGATAGATGATATGCTCCTGATCCATACACTGATATGACGACAAAGGGACCAAGCCAGTTAGGCTCAAATTTCCCTTTCTTCTCTCTGTCTTGTTGATTCCTAGGGTTCTCTTTTAGTACCAAGTCACCAACCTAAAATACGCTGGGTTTTACCCTATGGTTGTAACTTCTTGACATCCTCTGTTGATAAGTTGTTAGATGATTACAACTTGCTGATGATGCTCATCCAACAACTCTAGTTCCTACAGTCTGGATACCCTATAGTCTTCATATGAAATGATACCTCTGAGTGATACACGAAGGGATGGAATCTCATCTTCAATGGGCAATATGTCTTCTGACCCATATACCAAGGCATATGGTGTAGCTCCCATTGGTGTTCTGATACTTGTTCTCTAGGCCCATAGTGTAGGGTTGAGTTGAACATGCCAATCACGTCCAAGATCGTTAACCATATTTTTGAGAATTTTGAGTATTATTTTGTTTGAGGCCTCTGCTTGGTGATTCCCTTGAGGATAGTACGGTGTTGGATATGAAATTTATCACATAGTTATTAGACATCTTGATTCTTGAAAGGTCGTCCATTATCAGTGATAATGGATTGAGGGATTCCATACCGACATATGATGTAGTTCAAAATGAAAGAGGAAATCTACTTCCCAGTGATGGTAGTAAGAGGGACTACTTCAATCCATTTTGTGAAATATTTTGTAGCAGTTATAATGAACTTGTATCCATTAGATGAAGATGGATTTATTTTTCCTTCTAGATCTAGGCCCCATTGACAATAAGGCCATGTTGATGTGAAGGGATGCAGTTCTTGTGTTGGTGCATGAATCAGATTGTTGTGGATCTGACACTTTTGACATTTCTTAACAAACTGATAGGATTCTTTCTCCATGCATGGCCAATAATATCCCAAACAGAGGAATTTCTTAGCTAGAGTTATCCCACTCGAGTGAGTGCCAAAAATACCCTCATGAACCTCTCATAGGGCTGTTTTAGATTCGTTGTGTTCTAGACATTGGATTAAAGTACCATCAAGACCTTGACGATAAAGTATGTTGGCGATTAAAGTATGTCGTGCGGATTGGCGGATGAGGTTTTGTTTTTTATTCCTCGATAGATCAAGAGGAAGGAGATTGTTTTTCAAGTAAGCATATGTCATTTCGTAGATGGAGGTTTCTGTGGCTTCGATATGGCAGATGGTAGTGGATTCTGGGTTATTATGGGAAGGACATGACACTTGTTCTACCATAAACTCATAACGAACACGTTTCTCAGGCAATTGTAGTAATGAAGCAATTGTAGCCATAGCATTTGTAGTTTTGTTTTCCACCCTTAAAATTTGATCAAACTTGATACCGACAAAGGACTGTTTTAGATTATCTATTTGTTGCTTGTAGGGCATTAACTTTTCATCTTTTGTTTGATACTCGTTGTTTACTTTATAAATGACTAGTTGAGAATCCCCATATACCTGTAAGTCTATGATCTTCCATTGAATTGCTATTTTGATGCCAATGATTAATGCTTCATATTCTGCCACATTATTTGTACATTGAAACATTAATCTATATGATTTGGGAATGGTGTGTCCTTGTGGAGAGATGAACAAAATTCCTGCTCCTGATCCGCGCTGTGTATATGATCCATCAAAATATAAAACCCATTGTTGGGCATCACTATTAGAATGTTTGCATCTAGAAACTTCATTGTCATTGGTTGATCATCTAGTAAAGGTGCCTCTGCTAACTATTCAGCGATTTCCTATCCCTTGATTTCCTTTCTCTCTACATACTGAATGTCAAATTCGCTTAATAGCATGACCCACTTTGCCAGTCTACCTATTAAGGCAGCCTTACTGAGCAGATATTTTAAAGGATCGATTTTTTCTATTAGCTTGATTGTATGGGTTAGCATGTAGTGTCTCAGCTTTTGAGTAGTGAATACCACCGTCAAGCAATATTTCACTATGAAAGTGTAATTGATTTCATATCCATTTAAATTCTGACTGATATAGTAGATAGCATGTTCTTTTCCTTCATAATCCTCTTGTGCTAATAGTGCCCCAAAAGAGATATTTGTTGTGGCAATGTATAATATGAGAGGCCTTCCTTATGTTGGTGGCATGAGAATGGGTGGTGACATTAGATAATGCTTTATTTGATTAGATGTCATTTCACACCCTTCGTCCCACTTGAAAAAAATGTTTTTATGTAATAGATGATTAAAAGGATGACTTTTGTCCGCCAGCTGGGAAATGAATCTTCTTATCGATTGGAGCCTTCCTTGTAGTGACCTGAGTTGACTTATATTCTTAGGAGGTGGCAGCTCCATAATTGCTTTGAATTTTGTTGGATCCACCTCGATGCCTTTTCCTGAGACAATGTACCCCAATAGTTTTGCTGATGTGACCCTAAAGACACACTTCTTAGGGTTTAACCTGACATTGAATTTCTCCATGTGTGTGAATATTTTGTCTAGGAAATACAAATTTCCTTCCCTAGTAGTAGATTTTGCCAAGATTTCATCCACGTAATCTTCCATGAAGGTGTGCATCATATCATGCAATATTGTCATCATTGCTCTTTGATAAGTTGCTCTTGCGTTCTTTAGACCAAATGGCATTATGTTCCAACAGAAGGTTCCCCATGGGCATGTGAAAGCTGTCTTTTCTTGATCTTTTGGAGCTATTTTATTTGATTGTATCCTGAGAATCCATCCATGATTGATAACATGGCATGCCCAGCCGTTAAGTCCACAATGATGTCGATATTTGGTAGTGGAAAATCATCCTTCGGGCATGCTTTATTTAGGTTCCTGAAATCTGTACATATTCTGATGTTGTTGTCCGATTGTTGTCCCTATTGTTATTTTTGCAACTGGAAGATTTGACACTCTCCTGCCGAGTCGTGTTGTTACGATTATTACAGACATAATTTGTACCAGGTTCAGTATGACATGGGAAGTTTATGATAGCATCATCATTTGTAAATATTGGTATATTCAAAGGTTGGATAGGTTCCCAGTCAATGAGTTCAGGATGGATTAATGGCATTTGGTTATCAAATTCTTTCAAGGTGATGGATGTAAGGGTTTGGATAGCCATTTCGTTAGAGTCATTTATTAGAATATCGAGGTTTGTGATGGTACTTTCTTTAAGATCGTTTAGTGCACTCGAAGTCTTATCGTCCCCACTCGAATCATCGATATCTAGTGAACCTTCCACGAGTGGTCTAGACCCAGAACCTTGGCCCTCCTCACATGTTGGTGCATATTTTTGAATCACATCAACTGGAATATCAATGAAAAATAAATCAGAATACAATGCCCACTCATATTCATTTGATTTTGTTTCAGAACTATCTCTAAATTGAAGGATATTTTCTACAACTATCTTTGTTAGCTCCTACTTCTCTTCTTCAGAGTATCCTAGTCCTAGCTTCTCATTTGTGTGGAGAGTGAGGGGTTGAATAGGCTTTGTGACTCCATCCTTTCTTAATCCAATGGGTCCTTGTCCTTCATACCCCATCTTTTCTAAAATAGCTTTTCCTTTTCCATATTTATCGGTGTTGATGGTGAAGTTTTTGATACTAATATTTGAGGTAGAGGGTTCCTCATCTTTGTATAGCCAATCCAGGATTGCTTTGTTGTTGGCTTCATCCTCTATTGTACCTTTTTTGACAAACCTTTCATCAAGAGTTGTGACTGGTAATGATGTTTGAGATTTGATCATAGATGGTTTACCATATGTCCTAGGAGATGGCATTAACTGTGATAGGTTAAGTGATTGCTCCATTGAATATGTTCCCATTCCTTTGTCCATCAGTTGAACTTTCTCTTGAAACTTTTGTGATAAAGATGTTTGTTGATCCTGACTATCCGTTGATTGGATTTGAATAGGACTTGTCTCTTTTTCTTTACCCTTCTTCTTGACCCACTTGGTGGTGATACTTGGATGTTGGTCTTCTTTGGATGGTTGTGAACATGATGCTTCCCTATTGTGTGGTATGAAGGTATCTTGAGAGATCCTCAGGGTGTCACAATGTTGAGGATGATTGTAATCAGTAGATATAGTCACCTCTCATCCATTTATTGGGAACTTCAAACATTGATGATATGTCGAAGGTACAACCTGCATTTCATGGATTCATGGTCATCTTAAGAGAATGTTGTATGTTAACTCTTTCTCCAATACTTGACATGCTATATTTTTCATCATGGGCCCCACTTGAATGGGTAGCACAATCAAGCCTTTAGATGATCTCTCTTCCTCATCATATGCTTTGATAGTCATTTTTATGCGAGAATCAATAGCATCATCTGAATATCCCAGTGTACGGATTAACTTGAGAGTGCAAATATTCATACCAGCTCCCCCATCTATTAAGACTCTCTTGACACGGTGATTGTGGATTAAGACTTCAATATGGAGTGTAGTATTGTGGGGATGGTTTAGCGAGATATCATCCTGTTCGAAGAATGATAGACAATGTGGGGTAGTCAAATGTACCACCATAGCTTGAAACTGACAGACATCTAGATTCTTTGGTACCGTAGTGGAAACTAAAGCTTGTTCAAGAACCTCCTTATGTGATGGTGATATTTTTAGGAGTTCTAGTATCAATATCTGAGTAGGAATGTTTTGTAGTTGATTGAAGATGTTATAGTGAGATAGAGGTGGAACTGTGTGTGTAGACCCAACCCCTTTTAACATGACCATGGCTTGCCCCCTAGTCATTACATTTACTGGTTGATGCTCTTGACGGTCTCTGATTTTTAAGACATTGATTTGATTATCAGAGTTTGATATGTTCGGGAGCAAGTCCAATGGAGTAGTGTTGTTGATTTTGGGTTCATCAATGTTGTGATGAACTATGTGATCACTCTCTATTCTAGATAGAAAAATTATTGTTGTATCAAAGACATGGTTGATATTCTTCCCTTTGTTGTTTGAAGATGATGATGCTCCTTTGTCATAGTTTGGCAAAGGGTCTTTGAAGGCCGAGTGATCGTTATTGTTTTGGTGTGTTACCACATATGCTTTATTGTTGTCGATCAAGTCTTGTATTGCATGTTTCAATTCCATACAATCGTTAGTTTTGTGACCTTTGTTATTATGGAAGTTGCAGTAATCAGCATAATTCCACCATGGTGGTTTGACATTAGGATCCTAGAATCGGACTTCCTGTGCAGTGATAAGGCCACTAGCGATTAGTTATTTCATTGTTGATTCTATCGTTTGGCCTAAACACGTGAACCTTCACCGATTTGATGGTTTATGATATGGTTGTGTCTTCATGATCTCGTTGTTTTGTATGATATTTCACTTGACAAGTTGATTATCGTTTTGATTCTTTGATGTAGATACTATCAAGTTAAAAATCGGTTTGACATTTTGGGAATCATTTATTGTTTCGTTGATAGTTGTGTTGCAATTATTTTGCCAAAATTTGGGCTTATCACTGCTTGAGTATTGATTGGAGGAGTTACTTGTTTTGTTTTTTTAATCATTAAAATCTTTGATAACTCCTCTTTTGACTAATGCTTCCCCAATTTTAACACCCTTTTCTATGACTTTCTCGAACGAGGGACGACATTGTAACTCTAGTCTATAACTTATTTCATTCGTTAAGTTGTCAGTGAACAACTCCATCTTTTCTTCCTCAAGAATTGATCTAGGATATCAGGCGAATAGGCGTTGCCATCTTTAGAGAAAAGACAAGAACATTTCCCCTTTACTTATCTTTAGGTTATAAAGATCCTTTATTGTAACATCGTGTTGGATGTTAAAGGAGTATTGGGAAATGAACCTGTTGACTAATTCCTCAAAAGTTTTGATACCAGGTTGTAGTTTTGAAAACCACTCCATACATGATCCTCCCAAGCTCCTTGGGAATAATCTCATTAAGTAAGTTTCCTCTTGGACAAACTCAAGACTCATTGTTTTGAATTCCCTGATATAATCAATCGGATCCGCTCTTCCATTGTACTTATCGTACTTTGGAATTTCACAGTGTCTAGGGAAAGGTATCAGACCGACCGTTGCATCAAAAGGATAAGGACAAATGTCTTGTATCGCATATCTTTTGGTACTTCCTTTCATCATATCCTATATCTGTTGTTGTAATAGTTGTGTTTGAGATGTCAAAGCGGCAACTGGATCTATTGTTTGTGTAGGTTGCAGAATTTCAGTTTCACTTGTTCCAGGTGCTTCCTTCAGACGATTCATGTCGAAGTCCTTGGGAAGTTTGGCACCTGATTCAACCAACATTAAAAGATACTTCTCCATATCTTGTTCTAAAATATTTTCCATAAATATATGGAACTTGGGATCTTGTTGGGCTGCTTGAATATCCTCTAGAGTTATTTCGTTCTTATCATTTCGGTTTAGATTGTTCCAAGGATTTTCCTCTGCCATTGCTTGGGATTTTAAAATTTCTTTCTCTAAGTTTTTGTTTTTGGGACCTAGTGAAGATTGGCATACAAATTTTTACCCTTTCTTCTGAAATGCTGATCTTATATGCTGGGAAAATGTTAATTGAACTTTTAACAAATTTGAATAAGATGACTGATCTTATTGATGAAACTATGTTAAAAATTTGATTACTATACTTGGTTTTGTGATAAAGGATGATAGTATCTTGATGATGAAACTTCAGTGTAGTAACCGATTATGTATTTTGATTTTGACACTTGTGATTTGCAAGATCTTGTTTCAGTTCATAATATTGGAAGTTTGTATAAACTTATCTATTTTCGGTCTCTAGACAGTGATTCTAATAAAAAGAAACTTGATTCTGATGAAAAATGTGGGTAAAGTGACAGATTGATTGACTGGTAAAAATTTTGAACTCTTTGTTTTGGAAGCGCTAAAATAGAGGACAGAAGCACTAGAATAGAGTTCTGAAGTGCTGAAATAGGTGACATAAGTGTTATCTTGACAGAAGCGCTACTTTACCGAAGCGCTGAAATAGTGCATGAAAGTGTTGTAGAATTTGATGGAAGTTGTTTTAATGGAAGCGCTAAAATATATACTGTAAGCGTTGAAATAGTGCCCGAAAGTTCTATTTCACATAAGCGCTAAAACAATGACCAGAAGCACTGAAACAGGATTCTAGAACATTGAAAACAAGATTTTAAGACTCACTACTATAAAATCTGATCTGGCCTTGTAGCATACTATATCATGGATTGTGGAAGATAAGAAGGATGTAAGCACTGACTACGGTTGTGATACTAAGTGAGAGCTCTTCTTTGGAAGAAGGCGCGTGAATAGAGTGGTTCTACTCTATAATCTAAAGTGTGACCCCTAGCAAAATCGTGATATTGGTGGATGAATGTTCTATGTTGTAAAAAGAGTTTCTGATTTTGATAAAGAAAAACTCTATCTCCTAAATTTATTTCTATAACCAAGAGGTTTCTTGGGTTTTGTGATTTTTATTTTTCTCTTGACAAATGTGGTGGACTTCCACTTTCCCAGCATGGATTTTTTGATATAGCCTGACTTGTTGGTTTTCAGGATGATCTTAAATCTGATTTTAATGAATTTGTGAAAACACAGCAAGCAATTGTGAATATTTTTAACTGAATAGATTGTGTATGTTCAAGAATCACGAATGATTCTTATTGATTTTGATGGGTTATTTTGACAATTGTACACAAATCAAACAGACTCACACTTAAGGACAAGTAGGTCATCATTATACTTACAGCCCACATCTTGAATTACGTTGACTCACACAGCCGTGTCACCCCTAGAGGGCGCCCGTGTTTTTGTCGTTTCCAGGCATGTACTCAAAGTGACAGAAGTGGATACCGAATCCCTTGAGCAAGCGGTCCTTGGTAATTATATGGTGAGTGTCTTGGGGGCAGATACTTCCCTCCCCTTGCATTGCGAGTATGACAATGTATGGATACTAACTCGGCCAGATACTACTCTATTGTTTTTAGAAAGGGCTTATGTTCGGTGCGGCAATTAATAAACTCCCTCAGGAGACCTCCCAATCTTTAGAACAAAGATTTTGGGGATGGTTATCTTGCTCACTACCGTCAAGTTGGACTTTCATCAACAACTTTGATTTTTATTATAGTGGGTTGGAAAACCTGGCTTTGGTTGTTCCCACTTAGGTCGTTCCCTTAGGGTGAGTACTTTTTCCCACCATGATAGGCCTGCTAAAGGATTTAATGAAGCGTAAATGACATGAAGTAAAAGTGAATCTGGCACTTTGGTCACCAAGTTAAGGGGAGAGCATAAGCCTAATCACCACAAGCACAACATATAAGTTGTTTTGTTTTAAGCCCAAAAAGAAATTTTTCTAATCTATGTGAAGGTGTTGCTTCACATAAATCATGTTGTTCTTTTTAACTTGTACTGTAAAAATGTGGTAACTATCCTAGAATTGATAAATTTTCTTTTAAGAAAACAAAATGTGGCTACCCTAGGATTGATATATTTTAGAAACCCAAAAGTGACTATCCTAGGATTGATAAATTTTAGCCCAACTGTGAACAAAATAAAATCTAGCCACAGTCACGTCGGATCTAGACTAGTTTTACAAAAGTGCTGGAATATTGCACCGAAGCACTAAAATAGTTACCTGATGCGCTAAAACATGAAAGCATCGAAATAGGACACCGAAGCACCAAAAATTTTCATGGAAGAACTAAATCACCGATGCGCTGAAACAGTCAACGAAAGCGCTAAAGTTGAAAGCGCTAAATTTTTTTATGGAAGCGCTATAGTAACATGGAAGCATCGAAATAGAGCATGGAAGCGCTATAGTTTGCCATGGAAGGTCTATAGTTTTTGATGAAAGCACTAAAAGAAAACACGCCGAGAACCTGCATGACACTTTCCAGAAAAATTGTAAAATTGGGGTTAATGCCCCACGGTGGGCACCAAATTGTAAGTGTAGGATTAGGTGTAAAGCACAAAACACTTCTTAATACGAAATTATATCAAAGATAAATCAAATTGAACTAATTCAAAGCAATAATCAATTGAAAGCATCATATTGTTCTCTATCCTCAAAGATTTATTAAATCACAATGGCTTTTAGATCGGTAGTGCACTATGATTGTTAAAATGACAATGCAAAGAACGAGATGGATGATAATGCAGTGATATGGAACTAAATATGATAATACTAGATGAGAAATGAATTAAACTAGCATGAATTGACATGAAACAAATAATTTCAGCTACAGGAGGCAGCCATGGTATGAAAACTTGATTGCTTGATGCTTGGATGTTTGAATGCTTGATGCTTGAATTCCTGTAGAGTAAGAGTGCATAAACTTGATTATCTGGATCCTTTTCTTGGTTCAATGAGGCTTTGTTTATAGATTTCCTGGCTGGATAAATGCACAGGGAAAGCATTAGAGGCTTGGATGCAATCTGGAGGATTGAATGGTGAAAGATGGAGGAGATTGAGAGAAAGATAAAGATTGTCTCTACCCATGAAAACACCAGGCAAGAGAAGAGGAAGGATTGAGAGATCAAATTCCAAATTTGTCTCCAAAACTTCCCGTGAATTTTCAATCAATTAATTTTGACATATTTTAGATATGGTTTAGACATAGGATATCTAATTCATTTTTTAGAGAATATAGACGGAATATTCTTTGTGCTTTAATTCAAATATTTTGATTTATTTAAATTAGAAAAAGAGGGATAAATAATTCAATAAAATGAACTATAGGACAGTTGTTTATTAAATTAGACAGAAGAATATGGCAATTAATCAATAAAGTGTTTTGATCTTTATTTAATTAATTTAAGATGGATGTGATAGATTGAAATAGGGATTTGATAATTAAATCGAACAAAGTATTTAATTTTTTTTATTTAATTAAGATGAATTTAAATGTGAACTATATAAATTAATATTTCTATTTATTCAATAGTAGAGGAAATTAGGATAATTAATCAAATAATTTCTATTTAATTAATTAGATGCTCCAAACCAATGTTAGGTGTATACAAGTATCTCTTACTACTCACTAACACAATTATACTGTGAGGATTGGAACTATATATACACTTGTGACTATGCATGTATCGATTTCCAAGGAGTACATTACAAACTTCCATTAGTACTACATCACAAAATTACTCTTTCTAAAATGGAAAAAAAAACATGTGAATTTAAGCAACAGTGGAGAGTAACACATGTACCTTGGGTATTGTAGGATCTAAACCATCTCCATTTGTACTACTATCAATGAAGCATGGTTGGAAACTTTGGTCACTTAGTGGTTGCTAAAGAAATGAGGTTCTTCATGCTACTACCATTGATCATAAATTCTAGTGTCTACCCTTGCACCCACATCTATGTTCATGGAATAATCACCTTGGTTCAAATTTTGGCATGGTTGTTTGTCTGGTTTTGACTAGAATGCTAGGATTTTTGTTAATGATTCATTTTGAGGGCTTGATATCATCATCCTCTACTTTGTGCTATGTAAGAGAAGTTTTTGACATTTCAATTGGTAGGGTGGGTTTTATCTCCCTATCCCAAATTTAATCAATCATGTTTGGTTTTCGATGGTGCACTCTTTCCCATTATGAAGTTTTTGGTTTGCTCTCTAGAATTCAAGCATGACAATAACTATTGAAACACTTAAATTTTGTGTTTGTTGCACCATTTACTTGGTAGGAAAATTTTATCTTTTTCAAAAGAAATGTCTTCTTTGGTGTGGTGATTTTTTCCCACTTTCCATTCTACTTGAACTCTTCCTTAATGGCTCTCACATAGTGATATGCTTCTCATATCTTTTTGACTTTAACTAGATTCATCTTAGAGTAATTGGGTGTTAATATGTTTCTATGGTACTCCAGGGCTCGATGTCACTCTAACTCAAATAATCCTAACTTGACATAGATATCTGTATGAACATGGATTCGCACCCCTAACACAAATCCCCTTTTGTCCCTTAAGACTTTAGAAAACCAAATTCAGAGGCTTAATTCCACATAAGCCCACTGTGTTTGTTCCACTTGGCACCCGTTTTGAGTGTTGGTGGAGGTGTTTCTGTCTAGGATTCCTGTGTGGTACACAGACGTCTACATGACACGCTAATGTCCCTAACAGATTCTCACATTTGGAGCTTGTAGAGGCATTACCATTCCCATATGGAGTTGATGTGTAATGCCCTTTTCGGCCGATCGACCCAAATATGGTTTTTTCTTTCCTCTCTACTTCGGATTCACTCACCTTGATTCATTTCATGGCTAGTTGATCCCTTCACATCCACTCTACTTTCTCTCCACAAGCTCCAACCAACTTCTTCACCATCTCTTCAATCTCAAGTGACACTTTACACTTCACAGTAGCAACATCAACACTCCATCACTTTAGTAGAGCAAGTGTGGAACGAAACACCACGACAACAGAGGCTTGAGTTCCTCTCTTTTTCTCCTCCACAAGCCTTGAGCACTTTGGATGGAGGTGGTAAGATTTAACTCCTCTCCTCTATTACTTGGTTGAGTAGCATAACATTATTTTGTAGTGCTTTTGTGTTTCCTTCTTTCCTACATTTCTATCTACCTGGTTATCCGTGGAGGTGGGAACACCAAATTAGGGGTTTGACTAAGGCAAGCCCCTATACAACCCCAATATTCTCTCTCTCTCTCTCTCTCTCTCTCTCTCTCTCTCTCTCTCTCTCTCTCTCTCTCTCTCTCTTGTGTGCAAGTATTGAAGACATTCACGAGCTGGAGGCTTCATCACTCACGCGGTCGTAAGTGTTTCCCTTCCTTTCTTCTCCTTATCTTTATCACTTCTACTTCACTCTATTTCAGTTCTTTTACATTTTGTTTCGTTATCACTTTCTAGAAGTTCTTAGTAATTGGATTGCTAGTAGACAATTAGTTGTTTTCTATGACAAACTCACTCTCTGGTTCGTACGAGATGCCAGCACAAATTGGAGACACCAATGTGTCGCGTTGTCATCTGAATCCTGCGATGCAGTCCTTTGGCCAAGAGCTTGACAGTTTGTCCAGAGGATCTCTATGACTTGCTCTTTCTAGTTCTAGAACCTTTGTCGCTGTCCTTTTAGGTGGTTTAGGGAAGTTGGCCTCGTGAGGGTCTTTGAATAAAGATAAATCGTGAGTAGTGAATCCCCCTTCTCTCACATTTTGGTGAACCTGACGTGAAGAACATTGTTCTTCGAAAACTAGAAGTTTATTTACCCCTACTTGGCGGGGTCATAACTTTTGACTCGGTGCTCAGAATTCATAACTGTTTGCACTATTGGAAAGGTCTACTAGAGAACTAGTTCAATCCCTAAAATGCTAACACCTTTGCTAGTCAAATTTTAGGGATCGATGTAAGTTCCGAACCCTAATTCCGCTCCGAAGACCTCTGAAAATGCAAATTACTAAAACATAGAAAATATCGAAAAGATCATAATGAATTTAATATCTTCCTTTATTAGTTCTATATCTAATCTTATTCAAAATATTGATGATATTCCATTTCATACATGTGATAGTGACTTGGCTTTGCCCATGTCACTTTGTATCTTTGATCCTTCTCATGAGAGTACTCTTGCTTTAGAGGATATCTTGTTGCAAGAAGATGAAATCATTGATACCTTTCTTAATGTCACTCTACCCTCTATTCATTCCAATGCACTCTCTCCTAGAGATGATGCACTTGTGAATGATGAACCTTCTATTCATTCTAATGCACTCTCTTCTAGAGATGATGCATTTGTGGATGACAAATCTCCTACTCATTCCAATACACTCTCTTCTAGGGATGTTGCATTTGTGGATGATGAATTCCTTGTCTATTCTAATGTGTTCTCCTCTAGAGAAGATGCATTAGTGAATCTCGAATCTCCTTCCACATTTGATCTTGTCTAGATCGATGTTGAGAATATTTCTTCGAGTAATTATTCTACTAGTTGTGATGATTCTTTAAATGTAATCTATGTCTTTGCTACCCCTCAAAGGCCTAAGAGACCGATCATTTACGTGACTCCAGTTAGTCCTTCTCCTGAAAGGGTTTGTTCTATTGATGGTGTTCCATTTGATATTGAATCTCCTGATCCTTCTAAGGCTCCCTCTTATAGAGCGGTAGCCCGTATCTATGATACTAGAATGAATAAGCAACTAAACCTTCTTCAAGCACCTAAACCTACCTCCGGTTTATCAAGGTATGCTTCAAGAATCCTTGCAAAATATCCTCTTTCCTTCTTCCCCTAGGCTGGAAAATGCTGACGCGTTTGTAGATTATATTCATGCGGATTCGTCGAATATTACATTCTGTCCTTAGGAACTCCCACCTCCAGAAGTGCAAAAGTAAGATCTCTTAATGATTATGGTCAACATTAATAAGATCGGTATTAGACGTACTCTCGTTGACGCTAGTTCGGTACTCAACGTATGTAGCATTGATCTATTACCTAAGATTAATATTGAACCATCTTCTATTAATGCTTCTTTTGTTGGCATTCGTGGGTTCAATAATG
>CM021108.1:311224000-311240475 GCA_007115665.2 Sequoiadendron giganteum
TATCTATTTTCGGTCTCTAGACAGTGATTCTAATAAAAAGAAACTTGATTCTGATGAAAAATGTGGGTAAAGTGACAGATTGATTGACTGGTAAAAATTTTGAACTCTTTGTTTTGGAAGCGCTAAAATAGAGGACAGAAGCACTAGAATAGAGTTCTGAAGTGCTGAAATAGGTGACATAAGTGTTATCTTGACAGAAGCGCTACTTTACCGAAGCGCTGAAATAGTGCATGAAAGTGTTGTAGAATTTGATGGAAGTTGTTTTAATGGAAGCGCTAAAATATATACTGTAAGCGTTGAAATAGTGCCCGAAAGTTCTATTTCACATAAGCGCTAAAACAATGACCAGAAGCACTGAAACAGGATTCTAGAACATTGAAAACAAGATTTTAAGACTCACTACTATAAAATCTGATCTGGCCTTGTAGCATACTATATCATGGATTGTGGAAGATAAGAAGGATGTAAGCACTGACTACGGTTGTGATACTAAGTGAGAGCTCTTCTTTGGAAGAAGGCGCGTGAATAGAGTGGTTCTACTCTATAATCTAAAGTGTGACCCCTAGCAAAATCGTGATATTGGTGGATGAATGTTCTATGTTGTAAAAAGAGTTTCTGATTTTGATAAAGAAAAACTCTATCTCCTAAATTTATTTCTATAACCAAGAGGTTTCTTGGGTTTTGTGATTTTTATTTTTCTCTTGACAAATGTGGTGGACTTCCACTTTCCCAGCATGGATTTTTTGATATAGCCTGACTTGTTGGTTTTCAGGATGATCTTAAATCTGATTTTAATGAATTTGTGAAAACACAGCAAGCAATTGTGAATATTTTTAACTGAATAGATTGTGTATGTTCAAGAATCACGAATGATTCTTATTGATTTTGATGGGTTATTTTGACAATTGTACACAAATCAAACAGACTCACACTTAAGGACAAGTAGGTCATCATTATACTTACAGCCCACATCTTGAATTACGTTGACTCACACAGCCGTGTCACCCCTAGAGGGCGCCCGTGTTTTTGTCGTTTCCAGGCATGTACTCAAAGTGACAGAAGTGGATACCGAATCCCTTGAGCAAGCGGTCCTTGGTAATTATATGGTGAGTGTCTTGGGGGCAGATACTTCCCTCCCCTTGCATTGCGAGTATGACAATGTATGGATACTAACTCGGCCAGATACTACTCTATTGTTTTTAGAAAGGGCTTATGTTCGGTGCGGCAATTAATAAACTCCCTCAGGAGACCTCCCAATCTTTAGAACAAAGATTTTGGGGATGGTTATCTTGCTCACTACCGTCAAGTTGGACTTTCATCAACAACTTTGATTTTTATTATAGTGGGTTGGAAAACCTGGCTTTGGTTGTTCCCACTTAGGTCGTTCCCTTAGGGTGAGTACTTTTTCCCACCATGATAGGCCTGCTAAAGGATTTAATGAAGCGTAAATGACATGAAGTAAAAGTGAATCTGGCACTTTGGTCACCAAGTTAAGGGGAGAGCATAAGCCTAATCACCACAAGCACAACATATAAGTTGTTTTGTTTTAAGCCCAAAAAGAAATTTTTCTAATCTATGTGAAGGTGTTGCTTCACATAAATCATGTTGTTCTTTTTAACTTGTACTGTAAAAATGTGGTAACTATCCTAGAATTGATAAATTTTCTTTTAAGAAAACAAAATGTGGCTACCCTAGGATTGATATATTTTAGAAACCCAAAAGTGACTATCCTAGGATTGATAAATTTTAGCCCAACTGTGAACAAAATAAAATCTAGCCACAGTCACGTCGGATCTAGACTAGTTTTACAAAAGTGCTGGAATATTGCACCGAAGCACTAAAATAGTTACCTGATGCGCTAAAACATGAAAGCATCGAAATAGGACACCGAAGCACCAAAAATTTTCATGGAAGAACTAAATCACCGATGCGCTGAAACAGTCAACGAAAGCGCTAAAGTTGAAAGCGCTAAATTTTTTTATGGAAGCGCTATAGTAACATGGAAGCATCGAAATAGAGCATGGAAGCGCTATAGTTTGCCATGGAAGGTCTATAGTTTTTGATGAAAGCACTAAAAGAAAACACGCCGAGAACCTGCATGACACTTTCCAGAAAAATTGTAAAATTGGGGTTAATGCCCCACGGTGGGCACCAAATTGTAAGTGTAGGATTAGGTGTAAAGCACAAAACACTTCTTAATACGAAATTATATCAAAGATAAATCAAATTGAACTAATTCAAAGCAATAATCAATTGAAAGCATCATATTGTTCTCTATCCTCAAAGATTTATTAAATCACAATGGCTTTTAGATCGGTAGTGCACTATGATTGTTAAAATGACAATGCAAAGAACGAGATGGATGATAATGCAGTGATATGGAACTAAATATGATAATACTAGATGAGAAATGAATTAAACTAGCATGAATTGACATGAAACAAATAATTTCAGCTACAGGAGGCAGCCATGGTATGAAAACTTGATTGCTTGATGCTTGGATGTTTGAATGCTTGATGCTTGAATTCCTGTAGAGTAAGAGTGCATAAACTTGATTATCTGGATCCTTTTCTTGGTTCAATGAGGCTTTGTTTATAGATTTCCTGGCTGGATAAATGCACAGGGAAAGCATTAGAGGCTTGGATGCAATCTGGAGGATTGAATGGTGAAAGATGGAGGAGATTGAGAGAAAGATAAAGATTGTCTCTACCCATGAAAACACCAGGCAAGAGAAGAGGAAGGATTGAGAGATCAAATTCCAAATTTGTCTCCAAAACTTCCCGTGAATTTTCAATCAATTAATTTTGACATATTTTAGATATGGTTTAGACATAGGATATCTAATTCATTTTTTAGAGAATATAGACGGAATATTCTTTGTGCTTTAATTCAAATATTTTGATTTATTTAAATTAGAAAAAGAGGGATAAATAATTCAATAAAATGAACTATAGGACAGTTGTTTATTAAATTAGACAGAAGAATATGGCAATTAATCAATAAAGTGTTTTGATCTTTATTTAATTAATTTAAGATGGATGTGATAGATTGAAATAGGGATTTGATAATTAAATCGAACAAAGTATTTAATTTTTTTTATTTAATTAAGATGAATTTAAATGTGAACTATATAAATTAATATTTCTATTTATTCAATAGTAGAGGAAATTAGGATAATTAATCAAATAATTTCTATTTAATTAATTAGATGCTCCAAACCAATGTTAGGTGTATACAAGTATCTCTTACTACTCACTAACACAATTATACTGTGAGGATTGGAACTATATATACACTTGTGACTATGCATGTATCGATTTCCAAGGAGTACATTACAAACTTCCATTAGTACTACATCACAAAATTACTCTTTCTAAAATGGAAAAAAAAACATGTGAATTTAAGCAACAGTGGAGAGTAACACATGTACCTTGGGTATTGTAGGATCTAAACCATCTCCATTTGTACTACTATCAATGAAGCATGGTTGGAAACTTTGGTCACTTAGTGGTTGCTAAAGAAATGAGGTTCTTCATGCTACTACCATTGATCATAAATTCTAGTGTCTACCCTTGCACCCACATCTATGTTCATGGAATAATCACCTTGGTTCAAATTTTGGCATGGTTGTTTGTCTGGTTTTGACTAGAATGCTAGGATTTTTGTTAATGATTCATTTTGAGGGCTTGATATCATCATCCTCTACTTTGTGCTATGTAAGAGAAGTTTTTGACATTTCAATTGGTAGGGTGGGTTTTATCTCCCTATCCCAAATTTAATCAATCATGTTTGGTTTTCGATGGTGCACTCTTTCCCATTATGAAGTTTTTGGTTTGCTCTCTAGAATTCAAGCATGACAATAACTATTGAAACACTTAAATTTTGTGTTTGTTGCACCATTTACTTGGTAGGAAAATTTTATCTTTTTCAAAAGAAATGTCTTCTTTGGTGTGGTGATTTTTTCCCACTTTCCATTCTACTTGAACTCTTCCTTAATGGCTCTCACATAGTGATATGCTTCTCATATCTTTTTGACTTTAACTAGATTCATCTTAGAGTAATTGGGTGTTAATATGTTTCTATGGTACTCCAGGGCTCGATGTCACTCTAACTCAAATAATCCTAACTTGACATAGATATCTGTATGAACATGGATTCGCACCCCTAACACAAATCCCCTTTTGTCCCTTAAGACTTTAGAAAACCAAATTCAGAGGCTTAATTCCACATAAGCCCACTGTGTTTGTTCCACTTGGCACCCGTTTTGAGTGTTGGTGGAGGTGTTTCTGTCTAGGATTCCTGTGTGGTACACAGACGTCTACATGACACGCTAATGTCCCTAACAGATTCTCACATTTGGAGCTTGTAGAGGCATTACCATTCCCATATGGAGTTGATGTGTAATGCCCTTTTCGGCCGATCGACCCAAATATGGTTTTTTCTTTCCTCTCTACTTCGGATTCACTCACCTTGATTCATTTCATGGCTAGTTGATCCCTTCACATCCACTCTACTTTCTCTCCACAAGCTCCAACCAACTTCTTCACCATCTCTTCAATCTCAAGTGACACTTTACACTTCACAGTAGCAACATCAACACTCCATCACTTTAGTAGAGCAAGTGTGGAACGAAACACCACGACAACAGAGGCTTGAGTTCCTCTCTTTTTCTCCTCCACAAGCCTTGAGCACTTTGGATGGAGGTGGTAAGATTTAACTCCTCTCCTCTATTACTTGGTTGAGTAGCATAACATTATTTTGTAGTGCTTTTGTGTTTCCTTCTTTCCTACATTTCTATCTACCTGGTTATCCGTGGAGGTGGGAACACCAAATTAGGGGTTTGACTAAGGCAAGCCCCTATACAACTCTCTCTCTCTCTCTCTCTCTCTCTCTCTCTCTCTCTCTCTCTCTCTCGTGTATAGGTATTGAAGGGATTCACATGCTAGAGGCTTCATCTCTCGCACGATCATAAGAATTTCCTTTCCCTTTCTCTCCTTGTCTTTATCTTTTCTATTTCAGTTTATTTTCTTTATCACATTTTATTTCTTTCTAGAAGTTCTTAGTAATTGGAGTAGCCATTTTATTGTTTTCTGTGATAAAATTGCTCTCTGGTCCGTATGATATGCCAGCACGCCGTGCTATCATTTGCATTCTGTGTTGATGTCCTTTGGCCGAGATCTTGACAGTTTGTCCAGAGAATCTCTGTGACCTACTCTTTCTGGTTCTAGAACCTTCACCACTGTCATTTGAGGTGGTTTAGGGTAGTTCACCCCATGAGGATCTCTGATTGAAGAGAACTCATGAGTAGAAAATCCCCCTTTTCTCACATTTTGGTGAACCTGACATGAAGAACAATGTTCTTCGAAAACTAGGAATTTATTTACCCCTACTTGGCGGGGTCATAAATTTTGACTCGGTGCTCGGAATTTAGAACCATTTACACCATTGGAAAGGTCTTCTAGAGAACTAATTCAGTCCCTAAAATGCTAGTGCCTTCAGAAATCAAATTTTAGGGACTAATGCATATTTCAAACCCTAGTTCTACTCCGAAAACCTCCAAAAATGCAAATTAATAGAACATAGAAAATATCAAAAAAATCATAATGAATTTAATATCTTATTTTATTAGTTCTGCATCTAATTTTATTTAAAATGTTGATGATATTCCATTTCATGCATGTGATGGTGACTTGGCTTTACCCATGTCACTTTGTATCTTTGATCCTTCTCATGAGACTCCTCCTCCTTCGGAAGATATCTTGTTGCAAGAAGATGAAATCATTGATACCTTTCTTAATATCACTCTACCTTCTATTCATCCCAATGCACTCTCTTCTAGAGATGATGCATTTGTGAATGATGAATCTACCCTTCATCCCAATGCAATCTCTTCTAGAGATGATGCATTGGTGCATAATGAATTTCCTACTTATTCCAATGCACCCTCTTCTAGGGAAGTTACATTTATGGATGATGAATTCCTTGTCTATTCTAATGTGCACTCCTCTAGAGAAGATGCATTAATGAATCTCGAATCTCCTTCCACATTCGATCTTGTTTGGATCAATTTTGAGAATATGTTTTTGAATGATTATCCCACTACGTGTGATGATTCTATAAATGTAATCTATGTCTTTGTTGCCCCTCAGAGGCCTAAGAGACCGGTCATTTACATGACTCCAGCTAGTCCTTCTCCTGAAAGGGTTTGTTCCATTGATGGTGTTCCATTTGATAGTGATTCCCTTGATCCTTCTAAGGCTCCCTCTTATAGAGCGGTTGCCCGTACCTATGATACTAGAATGAATAAAAAATTAAGCCTTCTTCAAGCACCTGAACCTGTAGCTAAAGCACTTGGTGATCACGATCTTGTCGATCAACCTCAGATTACTCTAGCTAAGATCTCACTATGAGACTTGCTTCAATTTGCTTCGGTTTATCAAGGTATGCTTTAGGAATCCTTGCAAAAAATCCTCTTGCCTTCTTCTACTAGGTTGGCAGATGTTGATGCATTTTATAGCTCATATTCGTGCAGATTCACCGAATATTACGTTCTATCCTTAGGAACTCCCACCTCCAGAAATATAGAAGCAAGCAAACCCTCTGATGATTATAGTTAATATTAATAAGATTGGTATTAGACATACTCTCATTGACATCAGTTTAGCACTTAACGTATGTATCATTGATCTATTACCTAAGATTAATATTGATCCATCTTCTCTTATTTCTTCTATTATTGACATTCGTGGGTTCGATAATGTCAATCGGCAAGCCCTAGGCATAATATTCTTGCCTTTGAGGTTGGGACTCGTTAGTGTACCTACCCTTGTATATGTTATGTCAGAGAAGTTACCATACAACCTTCTTCTTGGTAGACCGTGGATTCATGCTATGGGTGCAGTCTCGTCTACCTTGCATAAATCTATCAAGTTCATTGCTAATAATAAAGTAGTCACAATTAAGGTTGACCCTGATGCTAAACACCTATGTGAGATGGCAGTTGTTGGTCAGAATTTAGTTGTGTCTACTCTTATTCCATCAGTATCTTCCAATGTGTCGATGTTTACTCTAGTAGATCCTACTACAAAGGATACTCTTGAAATAAATATCCCTGAGGAAGATCCTTCTGAAATGAGAGATCTTAAGTCTTCTCCTTCTACCTCTTCTCGAAGGAATGCTTGTCTTGGTGATGATTGGGGTTCTTTAGACTTTACAGATTCCTTCATTCAGGAATATAAAGTCGACCCGATCCGCTTATACCTTCTGACGACATCATTCACACTCACTATTGAAGATGATTATCCTTCTATATCGTGGGATAATGTGAATGTGAACCGTAATGTTCTTAGTATTGATCCTCCTTCTGAGGAAGATGATTATACTTCTACCAAGGGGGATAATGCTAAAAATCCTATCAAGAAGGATGATGATGATCCCATAGAAGAGTATGTTTCCCCTTGCTGGAATAATACTCTCTATGAGGATCCTCCCTCTTCTCATGATTTGTAAAGACGTTACGGTCTTGACTTTAATCTCGTCTCTAAGTATGGCTATGAGCATAAAGGTTGTGGGCGTAATGAACAAGGCATACAAGTCCCTATATAATTGGTGCCTCATAAGCGTAATATGGGGCTTGGTTGCTCAAATAAACAATCTAAGCAGAAACCACGGTTGAACATCGATGTGACATCTTCTCAACCTCATTCTCATAGATTGGTCCATCCTCCTTTGTCTTCTATCTTCATGTCTTCTTCGCCTTCCTATGAGTAGTCAAAATTTTCTCCACAAGAGAAAGGGTCACTTCTTGCTCCTCATCCTCTATCAGAGCAAGAGCGTATTTTTTTGTACCTTCTTAAAGCCCACTTAATTACTCTTCCTCCTCCTACACGCAAGAAGTCTCATAAACATTATTTATGTGCATACCATCGAGTGCCTAGCCATTCCACTAGTGAATGTAAGGCCTTGAAGGATAAGATACAACAACTTCATGATTCAGGTTCCTGCCAATGCACCTACCTTTTCTTTAAATAACAAGTGATATCAAGGATTACCTCTATCCTATGCGATCTAAATATCTTGTGTGGTTCTCCTCCCCTTTGTGTTGGGGGCAGTGATAACTTATTCTTGAGATGTGCATCCTTCTTAAGGACCCTCTCTCTCTCCTCTCTATGTCTTTCAAATGTAGCATCCCTTGAGTGGACCCTCTTCCTTTTGAAGGGTTTCTGAGAGACCTCTTTGAAAGCTTCTATCTCAAATGAATTCTATGGTGTCTAGCTTGGCGGCAGCCCAACTAGACCTATTTCTTATCTTTGCATCTAGCTTGGGGGCAGCCTGACTAGATCTTGCATCTTTGTGTCTAGATCAGGGGTAGCCCGACTAGACCGCTTTTACTTCTTCACATCTAGTCCATGGGTAGCCTGACTAGACCTACTTCACATCCTTGCATCTAGCTTGGGGGCACCCTGACTAGACGTCACTTTTCAAACACCGTGTCCCTAAAGTGGACCCCTCTTCCTTTTGAAGGGTTCTCGAGTGACCCCTTTGAAATTCTTCCAGATTAATGATGGTCTATGTGACTGTCTACTATATGATACGGGCTCTACTCCAAAGTGGGTTTTATTTTTATCACTTTTTCTCTATGATATGGGCTCTACTTTGAAGCATGTTTTTCTTTTATCACTTTTACTCTGTGATACAAGCTCTACTCCGAAGTGAGTTTTTCTTTTATCACTTTTACTCTGTGATAGGGGTTTTCCTCCTTGAGGGGGGATTTCTTTTATCACTCTTAATCGGTGGTACGACTTTTCCTCCATGAGCGAGGATTGATTTTATCACTCTTACTCAGTGATATGGGTTTTCCTCCTTGAGTAGGGATTTCTTTTTTCACTTTTTCATTCTTAAACTCTTGTATATACCAGATCAAAGATCTATATCTTCTTCATCTTGAGTATATGCCCTTCCTTTCTTCATCTCAAAACTCTTCTATGTGTTAGCATCTTTAATTTGGGGATGACGCATAGTACTGAGACAACCTTTTATATCGAGGTCTCTTTTACTTTCCTGACTTTAATCCTTTAAATGTTCTAACATTATCATCTTGTGCAAGTCTTTCTTACTCTACTACTTCTTACTACTCTACTTTACCGAAGCACTCATAAGTATTTGTGCTCGCTAAACTGGGTAAAAAATGTATGAACATGGATTTGCACCCCTAACGCAAATCCCCTTTTTTCCCTTAACACTTTAGAAATCCAAATTCAGAGGCTTAATTCCACATAAGCCCACTATCTTTGTTCCACTTGGCACCCATTTGAGTTTTGATGGAGGCGTTTCTATCTAGTATGCCCGCGCAATGTGCAAACGTCTGCATGACATGCTAACATCCTTGATAGATTCCCACATCTAGACCTTGCAAAGGCATTACCATTCCCATAGGGAGTTGATGTGTAAAGCCCTTTTCGGCCAACCAACCTAAATATGGTCATTTCTTTCCTCTCTACTTAAATTCAATCACCTTCATTCATTTCATGGTTGGTTGATCCCTTCAAATCCACTCTACTTTCTCTCCACAAGCTCCAAGAAATTTCTTCACCATCTCTTCAATCTCAAGTAACACTTTACACTTCACAACAGAAACATCAAAACTCCATCACTTCAATAGAGTAAGTGTGGAGCAAAACACCATGGCAGCAGAGGCTTGAGTTCCTCTCATTTTCTCCTCCACAAGCCTTGAGTGCTTTCGATGAAGGTGGTAAGCTTTCACTCCACTCCTCTATTACTTGGTTGAGTAGCATAACATTGTTTTGTAGTGCTTTTGTGTTTACTTCTTTCCTACATTTCTATCTACCTGACTATCCATGGAGGTGTGAACACCAAAAAGGGGGTTTGATTGAGGCAAACCCCTATACAGCCCTAACGTTCTCTCTCTCTCTCTCTCTCTCTCTCTCTCTCTCTCTCTCTCTCTCTTGTGTGTAGGTTTTGAAGGGATTCACGTGCTAGAGGCTTCATCATAGCCACAATCATAATAATTTCCTTTCCCTTTCTCTCATCTTTATTTTTTCTATTTCAGTCTATTTCCTTTATCACATTCTGCTGTTTAATAGAAGTTCTCAGCAATTAGAGAAGTAGCCACTTTGTTGTTTTTTGTGATAAACTCACTCTCTAGTCTGTACAAGACGCCAACACACCTTGGGGATGCCAACGCGCCATGCTATCATTTGCATTCTGCATTGATGTCCTTTGGCCGAGAGCTTGACAGTTTTTTCAGAGGATCTCTGTGACCTGCTCTTTTCGGTTCTAGAACCTTCATCGTTGTCCTTTGAGGTGGTTTAAGGCAGTTCACCCCATGAGGATCTCTAATTGAAGAGTACTCATGAGTAGCGAATCCCCCTTCTCTCACAAGATCATGAAATACAATGGTGGAGGCTTGGACTAACTAGTCTTATCCATTTTGTGATAGTGACCATTAATGTAACCACCATAAAGACATCTCATGTACCCATGTCGTATTGTTATTCTATCTCCACTCCTAGAGATAACATCATTACTCTATTACACTATCATATAGCCTCGTCTCTATGAAATATACATTGTACATGTCTTCAAGCTCCTTTTATGTAAACTGGCACTCCATGATCACTGACACCCACAATACTAGCTCCTCAAGATATTTGTCACCCATGAGTATGTGTTCTTAGATATGGCATCCTCCTCTCGCTACATTCTTGTTTCCTCCTCTTGTAAAAAACCTATTTGTATCTAGATTATTCTAGTCTTCGTATTCATGATCTCCACCTTGCTTTCTAATTGACCTTCTTCATGTCATGTTCTCTAACCATCTATTCATGTTGGAGAAAAAAATTTCTATGCACCTTCTACCCAAAAACATGTATGATACAATATGTTCCCATTGTTTTCTACCCACAACCATAAATTTAAAAAATAGTCTACTAAAGTCCTATACACCTTCTACCCAACATCCTTTATGATGCACTTGCTAGAGAATTTTTATTTGACTATATCGTATCAATATTTTTAAGCATCCTCACTAGGGGTATCAACTAAGATAGGATTAGTGGCATAACCCTAATCATTAATTAACACATACAATGGAATATTTTTTTTTAGACTACAAGAATCGTTCGGGTATCTGTCCCCCATAAACCATAATGCACCTAGTAAAAAAAATTCACGTGAATGGTGACGCTAGCGCAACACACCCTTCAGTACCATGGGGATGGTGGGGAGACTAGACCTTGTGACCTCTTGCCAAAAATAGGATTCTTTAGTCAATCGAGTTAGGCCCACCACCCCACATACAATGGAACATTGACACACAATATGCAAATTATAAAAAAATCCTTTTTTAAATATGAAGGTTTTTAATAGACTGGAGACAAAAACTAACTAAACCAAACCTTAATAATGCAAAAAACTATTGTAAAATGGACAAAAAGGATCTTAATAGAAAATATCGGCATAGTGTAGCCCAAAATGTTCAAGAGAGTTGAGGTGTAAAATAGGACCATGCCTAGCGTAAATGTTTCCACTCAAAAATGTTGGTGTTGATGGCTCAACCCCATGACACACAGAACAAAAATTAGGCTACCCTACAACTTGACATTGCATGCATTTGAAATCTTTTGGCACAATAGGAAAAAATTTCACCACAAAAAAATGGATTTGAATATTCAAAATTTGAGAGATGCTATTGTACAAGGGACTCACATGCACCTATATGTTCAAACAAAACATTCATATTTTCCACCAACTTTGAGATACAATGCGTCAAAGTTTGATAATTTTTTACACTTAGGGATCTTAATAGAAAGCATTGGCATAGTGTATCCTGGAACATTTGGGAGAGTTGGGGTGCAAAACAAGACCATTCCTAGAATAGACATTCCCAATTGAGCACATTGGCATTGATAGTTTGGCCCCATGAAGAACAAAACAAAAGTTAGGCTACCTTGTAACTTTGCATTGCATGCATCTAACAATGTTTTGGTAGTAGAAAGACTTTCACCATGACCAAATGGTTTGCAGATATGAAAAATTAAGAGAGTCCATTATAGAGGGACCCTACGCAACCCTGTACCTTCGAACGAAATATTTCTAAATACCATGGTTTCCAAGAAATAGCTCGTCAAAGTTCACCACTTTTTGGCACTTAGGGCTCATAAGAGAAAGCACGGTACATTGTAACCTTGAATGATTCAACATGCTCAGGTGCAAAACAAGACCTTTCCTAGCATAAAACTACCCACATAGACGTGTTGACACTATCGGTTTGGTTGCATGAAAAACATAATAAAAATTATGTCACCTTGCAACTTTCTCTTCAATGCATTTGATATTTTTTCAACATGTGAAAACTTTTCACCATGTCCAAATGGATTGGAGATATAAAAAATTGAGAGAATTTATTATGGAGGGACCCTATGTGACCTTGTACCTTTAGACAAAACATTTATAAGTGTTATGGTTTTTGAGAAATAGCTCATCAAAGTTTGCCACTTTTTGGCACTTAGGGGTCTTAAGGGAAAGTGTCGGTAAAATGTAGCCTAGAATGATTCAGCATGCCAGGGTTTGAAATATGACCTTTCCTAGCATAAAACTACCTACCTGGACATGTTGGAACTATAGATTTGGTCACATGAATAACAAAACAAAAACAAATCCATCTTGAAACTTTATCTTCAATTCATTTGACACTTTTTTTAATGTGTGAAAACATACATCACCATGGCCAAATGGATTAGAGATATGAAAAATTGGGATAATTTATTGTAGAGGGACCCTACATGACCTTGTACCTTCAAATGGAATGTTTCTAAGTGTCATGGTTTATGAGAAATAGCTTGTCAAAGTTTGCCACTTTTTGGCACTTAGGGCTCTTAAGAGAAAGCGTCGATACAATATAGCCTGGAATGATCTAACATGTTGGGGTGCAAAAAATTACATCTCATAATATAAAACTACCCACCTATATGTGTTGGCACTATCGGTTTGGTGCATGAACAAAAAAAATTATGCCATCTTGCAACTTTCTCTTCAATGCATTGCAGATATGAAAACCTAAGAGAGGTTATTACAAAGGGGCCCTATATGACCCTTTAACTTTAAATGAAATGTCTTTTAAGTACCATGGTTTTCAATAAATAGCTCATCAAATTTTGCCACTTTTTGGCACTTAGGGCTCTTAAGAGAAAGCATCGGTACAATGTAGCCTGGAATGATCTGGCATGTTGGGTGTTGATGAGTGTTTATGCATTGCACAATATAGATAAAACACATGTGTTCTATCTCTCTTCAAAGGTAACTTTCTTCAAGAAACTTCATAAAATGACCCCAAGGTTCAAGATTGTCAAGTCTTGACTATGAAAAAACAACTCAGTAGTTGATGTGATTTGTTGATATCACAAGGGGCATTTATGGTTTAATAAGACTAGAAGCTTTAGACTCAAATGAGGGTTTTATGAAATCTAAAAATGGATACAAACCCCAACTGTAATTTCCAGATCTGAGATCTATAAATGGTTTTTATCATCAAATATGGAAATGTTGTGATGTTATTCTCCTAAAACTAATCCAAAGAAAGATAAAAATTTATAGGGTTCAGAGATCCTAAACTAACATCTAAGTTCATTTATAACAATGGATGATGCTATAGACTGACAAATCCCCATGAAACCTATCTTTGCTTGATTAAGGAAAACCCTACAACTACATAGAAATGGCACAATCTTCAAGGGAAAGTGAAATATTTTTAGACTATGAACACCCATGCATACACCCAATTACTGGCATGATATGAACAAACATTCGCAATTGAACTTGATGTAATATTTGGCTCAAACTAACCATGCACTATGATTTACAATCAGGAAACCCCAAATGGTATGAGTAATAGATTTATCAAAACATCTTCAACATTTCACCACCATTACAAATGAACTGGAACTAAAATTCAAGCATAAGAAGCAAGAAAGCATAACACTTTGAAACTTAACACATAAATTCACCAAGTCAATGACCTAACTGTATTAATATCTCTAGCATTTTCTTAACAATTTCTAGTTTTCTCCTCTCCTAAAACTAATTCTAACCTACTTACTAACCCCTTACAAATGTGAAGGAATTGGCCTTTTATAGATTTTACATTTTGAATCAATGGCTTGGTTTAAAGCCACTTTAAAGGCCCAAATTGCATATTTAAAACCCTAAGAATTCACATTGAGTTTGGCAAGACATGCCCTTTTGACATCCATTTAGAGAATTCTATTACAAGTTTGACCCAAGAAGAAACAAGTATCCCTTGTTGAAAGAATAAAATAATCATTCAACTGCTTCTCCAAGACAACTCTCCAAATAGCAAGGCATGGATTTTCATGCAAGCCCACATTAAATATTCAAGTTGCAATTCAAATTACAATTTAAAATATTCTTGGTAGCCTATAGATTCTTTGCACACATCTATATGGAGGTTTGTTTGAACAATTTGAATCTTCCCTTTCTTGGCATGCCTCCATAGGTAGGCTTTCTAGACAAGCTAATGTAGAGGATTTCCTTGATGAACATGATGGAAACATTGAGTCCTTATCATCTTGCTCCTTGTAATTTACTCTTCCTGCAGCAACCTCCCCTATTACAAATCTTGAGTCATTCCTACAAAAATACAAAATGGATTCATAAATATTCTCCAAAGGCTTTAAGAGATTCCATAAAATTAATCCAAGATTAAGAACTCTAATAGAACATATCATGTTTATTTAATGTTCCAGTCCTTTGTAACCACCCTACACAGCTCATCCTGCCACTATAGAACATTGATGTCCTAAACCTTGATCAACACACCCCTGGTCTCTCCTCATTAAAGAAAATTATAGAATTTAAAATTTCCTAGAGAAAAATCCTCGCCGATCCTCCAAAATGGTCCTTCTAATATTGCACCATGACAATCTAACTAATACACCCATTGTTGTCTTGATTTTAAAACACTATCAACCCCTTTTAAAATCATCATCCTTATCTGATATCCTCATAACCATAACCTATTTTTATCCTCTTGAGAGACTCTACATACCCATGATCTTTTATTTCCTTATAATTGAACTATTGAATAATCAAGATACTGAGAGGGGGGGGAGGGGGGGTGAATCAGTATCCACTGAAACTTATTGAACAAAACCCTTTAGTTACTTTACAGCATAGAATAGATCCACAACACAAGAACACCAGATTTTATGTGGAAAACCCAATGAGGGAAAAACCACGGTGAGGATTAGGTGAGGATTAGCTCACAATTTATAGTTATTTCAATAATGGCTACAAAAGAGGCTCACTGCCATATACAAAAGCTCGCTTATTACAAGGACTCACTATCCAAATATGGAGGTTCACTACCTACAAAAATGGCTAACTTTCAGAGTTTAACCGATGAAGTTACACCACAAGTACAGATTTAGTTCCTTTGATGCTTAGAGTATTCTCTCACATAACAATAGGCTAATCTTCAACCTTCTATTCGCACACTTATATACACACAAACTTCTTTTTCTTCTCATACTTCTTTTTCTATTTTCACCTTCATACATCTTTAAACCATATTGTATCTATATAGCTTATATATCTGCACACATCAATTAGGTCGGCCTAGTTGGATGCAATTCATATTTTCAAAATGATAACTTGTCAACTTCATATAAAGCTTTTCTGAAAGTAATTCACATGTGTCATGCAATATTATGTCGGTTGGGACCAAAAATATGTCTCACATATAATCTGCAATTCATGTTGAGTTATTAACTAATTATTAGGTTCGCCAGGATAAACCTACTAACAAAATGCAATCACAAAAATTGATTTCAACATACCGTCCAATCATATGAGAATCTCAGAATGCATACATACATGCTTCTGGAGATCATAAGACTTTTGCCAAAACCTTAAACCATACTAATTATCAGAGAGAATATGCAGACAAAAATACCAAATCAAATATCAGATGAGATAAGTTTGATTTGCAAATTGGTACAAGGTATCGAGCTAGCATTGTGACATCAATGACAATATAGGACTAATATTTTGCATACTTCCAGCAATCTCCCCCTTTGGCATTGATGACAACATGTACAAAAAATTCAAAACTCTCCCAATCTTCTCCAACTCTCTCCCCATTTGACATCAATGGCAAAGGGCACCAAAAAGATGTAAACATGGTGACATCCAATATTCAAAAATTCTAATTCATTCAAAATTTCAAAACCTCAAAATTGTAAAGCATCAAATCTTTTAATTTTTTTTCAAATCAGAATGACACTTTTCACCTAAAATACCTTCTTGTACCTTTCTTTGATAACATGATATAATTTATTCCATTCAAGCACTGGAGAATCCATTTTTGTATATATACTTTCTAATAGAGCCAACAGTGTGAAAGAAGATGACTAGTCTACAGATGAGCATTGTATTTC
>CM021108.1:311242791-311277547 GCA_007115665.2 Sequoiadendron giganteum
GAGTCATCTGATTGTTCACTGGATTTGAGTTCTGCATTTTTTCACCAGCTTCATTACCTAACCCGCCTTTTTCTTTAGAAGGTTCCTTTCCTACTATTAATTCATCAAGCTTGGTGGATCTTGTCTTGAAATCTTCATAAAGTTTTTCTTTCTCATGTTCTTCTTTTAGATTCGTCACTTCCTGTTCAAGTCTAGAACAAACATCAGCCTTGCTTTGTATCACTATTTTCAAGCACTTCTCTTCTTTTGATCTATTTTCATCTTTAGTCCGGTATTCTCATCATTTTCTTGTTTTAATTGCTCACCCACTTCTCTGTATCTTTCTTTGAATTTCTCTAACTTCTCTTTCAATTTCCAAATGCATTCATTTGCTTCATCAAGATTTTCTTTTAGATTTTTGTTCTCAATTTCAGCCTTGTCAAAATCCTCAAGGGCAATTTGAAGCTCTTCTTTATTCATTTGTTCAATCTGAAGGATCTCCCTCAAGCCATTAGACTTCTCTAGAGGAACCAAGGCTCTGATACCAATTGTTGAATAATCAGGATACTAAGAGGGGGGGTGAATCAGTATCCACTAAAACTTATTGAACAAACACCTTTAGTTACTTTACATCATAGAACAAATAAGAGCAATAACAAAACATGAAATTCCACAGCACAAAAACACTAGATTTTACGTGGAAAACCCAGTGAGGGAAAAACCACGGTGAGGATTAGCTCACAATATATAGTTATTTCAATACTAGTTACAAAAGAGGCTTGCTGCTAGATACAAAAGCTCACTGCTTACAAGGACTCACTATCCAAACATGGAGGCTCACTGCCTATAGAAATTATGTAAACAAAAATGGCTAACTGCCAGAGTTGAACTGATCAAGTTACACCACAAGTGTAGATTCAGTTCCTTTGATGCTTAGAGTATTTGCTTGTATGACAACAAACTAACCTTCAACCTTCTATTTACACACTTATATACACACACACTTCTTTTTATTTCTCCGCCTTCATACATCTTCAACCAATCTTGTATATATATGCCTGATATATCAACATGCATCAATTAGGTCGACTTAATTGGATGCAATTCATATTTTTAAAATGATAAATTGTCAAATTCATAAAAAGCTTTTTCGAAAGAAATTCACCTGTGTCATACAATATTATGTCAACTGGGAGCAAAGCTAGGTCACATATAATCCACAATTCATGTTGAGCTATTAACTGATTATTAGGTTGGCCAAGATAAACCTAATTATGAAATGCAATCACAAAAATAGATACCAACATACAATCCAATCGTATGAGCATTTGAAAATGCATACATACACTCTTCTAGAGATCATAATCCTTTTCCCAAAACCTTAAACCATACTCATTACCAAAGAGAATATGTAGACAAAAACACCAGATCAAATACCAGATGAGATAAGCTTGATCTGCACACCGATACAAGGTATCAAACCAACATGGTGACATCAATGAAAATATAGGACTAATATTTTGCATACTTCAAACATGAACTTCACATAGAAACCCCATAAAATGTTGACAACTACACATATCATGTCATCTTGTGAAATCTGACATATTATTTTCCCTTATTGAAAAGGATGACCCTTCTTAACACCCTATTACTTAATTCTTAAGGAATTTACATGAGTACGCTTTCATGATCCTCCTACTTCATGCATTGCTTCTAAATTATCATTAATTTAGAAATATAAAAAGCCCCCAGATATTGACATTCCTCCATTTAGTATTTGATTCCCCACTCGATTTCATCGATCCACCCAAATGCTAAAAGCCTTTAAACCCTATCCCTTAGGTATTTTAAAACCATCACCACTTTTTTTCTCCTCATGTATTTTTATATATGTGTGGATTAATCAACCCTCCAGATTCATTGAACTACCTCCCATTCCATCGTGGATTTCGTAAGGAAAAAAAAATTGTGGGGCGATCATGTTGCTAATACACAAATTTCATCTACTCATTAATTTCTCGTGCTCTTGAAATTTCCAGACCTCGCTTGCTTCATGGATTTCCAACACATAGGAATTCCTTGAGAACATTACCTTATTTATCACTCCCATGAATTTCTTAAGTCCATCAAATATCTATACTCACACCTTTTCATAAATTTCCCAAACTAAAGAAATCCTCAATCTTTCATTTTTTCATTGATTTCATGTCCAAGTGAAATCATCAAACCTCTTGCCTCTGAAATTTTAACATATTCGTGGTCTTTGATCCTATGTGAATTAATTTGGCTTATTTCCGTATGCATACACTAACTCATTTGATTGCAAAATCCGAAGAAAAATTCCGATGATAGCTATATAATCAGATGTATCATCGGGCACTTGTGCAAATTTTCATTTTTAAAAAATTTTAGCCCCGACGTTCGTCGAAATTTCGACGAACCTTAATTTTCATCTACATTTCAATGAATATATCCCGTCGAAATTTTGACAAACTTGCAAAGTTAAATTTTGGCGGACATAAATAAAAATGAGCTCGACTATTTATTGCGACAGTGTTTTGCTCGACGAGTTTCTTGGGTCAAAAATTAGAAAAAAACTCAAGAAGATATCGCCAGGTTGAGGGTAGTCATTATCTTTTTCTAGAATTCATTTTTGAAGTTAGATTTGTACTTCCAGGTTTGAAAATCATATTTTAAAGCAACATCTCATCAGATTTCATTTTTAGTCTTGTGCATTTTCAGAATTTCATTTCTAGATTTTAGACCTGACTTCAGAAATTCTTTAAAAGGGAATTGTTTATAACTGATGGAAAATTATTGATGGATTTGGCCAAAGATTATATTTGCAAGGTTTCAATTTTAACCCTAATGATCAATTTTCAATAGATTTGGGAGCCATAACTAGATAATATCAAAGGTGTTGGTTGTTTTTTACTATAGCCAAGTTTATCTTCTAGACACATAGCATATAAAATCTCAAATAATATTGCCTTACAATACCATCAATCTATATTCTAACCCAATACTACTTATCAAATCCTTATATGAACATATTCACCTATAATTTATAACCTCACTCAAGCATTTTAATTAATTCCTTGAATTAAAGCCAAAATGAGAATTACACACACCATAACAGTGAGATGAACAGAATAACCCTTGATCATTTTATTCAAGATAATAATATATTAATACAATGGAGAGACATGAGCTTGAAATGAGTAATTTTTATTTAGATGTTAGTACTATCTTGAAAATTAAGTACCTATGAAACTAAAAGCTACAACAAAATGACACCAAACCTAAGAATAGTATCTTCACTATAATATCAGGCTCTGTAGAAATTCGTTCTGAAACTTCACTTAGACTCGACCTAAAGATATCTAACTTGCTAACCTGTATTTCTGGTCCTGAAATCCTTCTTATAGGGAAAATGAAGGAGCAACAAGCATTGGACCAGAAATACACCTGTCACTGGTCACTTGGACCGCCTTATGACATTTCAAAAATTGGTTACAATAGCTGAGTCTCCAAAGAATCTTCTTGTTCATCCCGTCCACTAGAGAATAACTATTGCATTTTCCAAACTTCAAAAACTTGCACCAAAATTGCCATCAAGACAAAGCCAAAATTTGTTATAACCATAACCGCTGAGTTGTTAACTGTCGGCTGTGGACTCTGTCCCATTCTTCTTCAGTTAAGTACTTGTCTACCCATCCTTGATATTCCTCATTCGTTGGCCAATTAAAATTTACCACCTCATGTACCTTAGCACTATAAGTTGTATACTTTACTGCTACTTGATTCGCCTCCCTTTCAAAAGATTCCAAAAATGTGCCAATGTTATGAGATATTTAGAGCAACAAACTAAAAAATGAAAAAATGAAGGTCAAGACCTTGTTGGTTGTTGTTACTGTAACCAGGTTTATCTTCTATTCTACCTATATAATTGTCATTTCTAATCGAGGGCAGCTCAAAGGACCTAGACCAACTGACGATGATTTTAACAATAAACCTCCTTCACTTTGGGCTCAGCAAAACCAGGAGGGTGGTCTCTATAATGTGTTTATAATCTTTGCACCAAAATTATAAACAATCATTAACAATTAACAGATAATCCCATTTAATAGCTCAACAGAATAGGATAATAATGAATTGAATTGGCTTTTCATCAGTAATACCAACTACTTGGAGCATGAGATAATTACAACAATATTTCACAACTTAAGATAGTCATTTAATTTTGCAATTTCGTAGCAAGATTTAAGCAAAGAAAAATAGACACAAAACCTCACACACACATACAATTTAAACCAGTGCCATATACCATTGGGGAGTCAAGTTCACAAACATTCAAAATCCCATGACAGGTTCAAACACATAGCATATAAAATCTTTGACAACAATTGCCTTACAACATCATCAATTTATATCCTAACCCAATACTTCTTACCAAATCCCTTTATAAACACATCCACCTATAACTCCAATCAATCATTTTAATTAATTCTTTGAATTAAAGCCAAAATGGAATTCATACACACCACAATAGTGAGATGAATGTAATAACCCTTGATTATATTATTCAAAATTATGATATGCTTATACAAAGGAGAGACATGAGCTTGAAATGAATCATGATAACTCAAATGCTAGTACTATTATGAAAACTCAAACGTTCATAAACCCAAAACCCGACTACAGAATGACACAAAACCTAAACCATATCAACTTGCTCTACAACTATGCTTAGACTCAACCTCAAAATAGCTAACTTGCCAACCCTTATTTTTGACCTTGAAATCCTTCTTATAGAGAATGAAGGAGCAAACAAGCATCGTGCCAGAAAATACACATGTCACTGGTCAATTGGACTGCCTTGTGACATTTCAAAAATATGATTACAATTGCCAAGTCCCGAAGCATCTTCTTGTTAATTCCACTCATTAGGGAATAGCTATTGCATTTGCCAAACCTCAGAACCTGTGCCAAAAATCCACCATGGAGACAAAACCATAATCAGTTACAACTATAACCGTTGAGTTGTTACTCACTGGTAGTAGACACCATTTTACTCCTCTTTGGTTAAATACTTGTCCACCCATTTCTGATACTCTTCATTTGTTGGCCAATCAAAATTCACCACCTCATTCACCTTAGCATTGTAAGGTGTAAATTTCACTGCAACTTGATTGGCTTCTCTTTCAAAAGATTATAAGAATGTGCTAGTATTAATTATTTTATCCATGCTACTTACCAAAAAATCATAATCACAATCATCACAAATCAATTTGATTTGTGCATTAATAACTTCTTTAGACCTTTCTTGCCACTACTACAATGTTTTAACATTTCCTTGTGCATCAGTGATGTTTGGAAAAAATGTATCATTCCAGTCATCAAAGCTCTTTACTATCTCCTTAATTCTTCTACTCAAATCATCAGGTAGGGTCTGGAATCCCCTCAATGATTTCTTAAAGATTTGAGTAGGATTCAATGACTAGGGCCTATTGTCTGCATCAAACCTAGAAGCCTTATACATAACATCTAGATCATTGGCCCTAGGGATCCACTTCTCATCCAATGGAAAAAATATTTCCCGATCCCTATTGATATTTTTTATTCCATCCAAAAATAAACAATACAAAGAATTTACAGAATGTACAGATGGTAATCTACCATCCACCCTCATTTAAATGCCTCAAAAATGTGTCCACCACCTGATTTCTTTTGGTAGTTGTATCATCCTCACTTGCCTTTAAGGCAGCCTATAATTTTCTGATCTTATTTAACATTATCTTCTTGGTGGGATCCATAGAATACTCCACTTCTTCTTCAACTAGCCCCAGTGTAGGACTAAGAGAAGGTGTCTAGATGGGGGATCCTGGAGTAGAAACAATTGGAATAGTAATGGGAACTAGTCCTGAAGTAGGAGGTAATGCTCTCATACCAGGAGCACTGGAGGATTCTCCCACCTACCCATATCTCAACCTATCTACTTTAGATTGTAGCTCAACGTTCCTTTTCTGCATCCTACTATGTTCTCCAGTTATTATGTTATACTTCTCCATTAGACTCTTCTTTTCAGCCTCTTCTCTCTTAGCTTTCTTTTGGGCCAATTTGGCCACATTAACTGTCAGGCTTGTAGCTTATGTTGTTGAAGTTTCAGAAGCTCTCTTGATAATTAGCCCTCCCCTTAGGTTTGGACTAATATCTATTACATTTGGTTTTCTTCCCTGGGGTGCCAACGCCCATATGGCCAGAGTTTCATACTCCTCACTGAAGGAAAAATCTTGAAAAGCTTCCTTAACCTCTTCTTCACTATTTTGCATAGGATGCTTGGACTGTATGATAGCATTGAATGCTACAGCATCGGCTATGTCCCACTCAGGAAAAATTAGGACACTAGCCTGGGTCACAAGTCTCCTTCCTTCCTCAAGAGTGATGTTTTTGAATTCCTCCATCAATTTGGCCTTGACCTCAGCATCATTCTCTTGCTCAGACCTATCAGGTCTTGATTCTCTCCTTCTCTTGCATTTATCTTGGTATTCCTCCAGTTTCATCCTCCAAATTAGTTGCAAGAATACAAGAGTCTTCAAAAAGGCATCATCATCTAAGAATGCCTTGCAGGCCTCCATCCTGGCATTGTGTACACACTATCCCTTTATATCCATATCAGAAAACACCAATTGTGTTGATCTAGGAGGGGTAGGGATACCAACCTACATGTCTTGATCAATCACAATTATCTCATCCATCAGAACCTCTTGTGCTTCCTCAATATTTTTCCTCTTAGGGCTTGGCTCTGATGGTAGCACTGTAGGATCACTTCTTGGTGGTGAATCTAAATCCACAATTCTTGTCCCTCCAAGTGCTCCAATCATTGGGGTTGGCCGTGATGATGCTTTCACTATTTGTTTTCCCTTCCTATCCCCCTCATCCTCCTCTTTGCTATCATTCCTCTTTCTCTTGTATAGAGTTTTGTCAACTGGGGGCTGATAATTTGGCCTTGTTTCCTCAAGCCTCTCCTCTTGTCTTTGAATTCCAAATTCCATTTCCAAATTGACCTTCTTGGTCATCAAGGTGCCCATGATCCCTTTAAAATTATCCAACAAGAAAGAAATTTTCTTGTGGAATTTTGTAAACTCCATTAATGGATCATATTTTGGATCCATTATATGCACCATGGCCAACAGCTTCTCATAGGCAATCCATTTTTCTTTATTCAATTCATGCCTATTCAAATCAAACTCATTTCTAATTAGGTCCTTAGGAAAATTGAATTCATGTACAAATTTCCCACCTTTAATTTGTTTCCTGAACAATGCAAAGAATCTCTCAGGGTCATGCTACCTCATAGATCCACTCTTCAAATGATAGTCATCAAAAAACCTTCCAAAGTGGACCCATCCTCCCTTGGAAAAGATAAAATCTGAAACAACAATATAATCAGGGAACAAAGTCCCTTTTCCTCTCCCTGTCAGGTTGTCTTCATGAATACAACCTAGCTCCCACATGACCTTGGCAAATCCCATCCTTGATGGTACATTATATGGGAGAATGTGAGGGGCTCCCTAGAAACCAAACACCCTTAGGATAGTGCTCACGGGGTACAAAATGATGTCACCCCAATTGTGGCAGACCTTTAAATTAGGCTTCCTCACCTTTGGTCAGAGGAAGTCATACAAACCTTCAAGAAATCTTGGCACATTTACCACCAACCTAGCTCTGAGTCTGGAGGCAAAGCAGTTATCAAACTGCACAAAGCTGGCACCTCCCCTATTGTAAGATAAATCTGCACTCTAGAGCTATATTGGTAACCTTTCTCCATTCACCTCTTGCCTCAACTCCCTATTCTCAAAGAAGAAGTTGACATTCCTATACAGGAACATATGCATTAACAGGGAGTACCAAAAGAAAGGAGTGCTGACATCACCCACAAGCAACTTCAGTAAACCATCATGTATCTTTTCTGCAAGAAAATATGCATAGTCATACACCATGGAGAAATTGGGATGCTGAATTTGAGCCCCCATAAACATATATGCAATGGGCAACACTGTATTTGGGCTGAATCCCAAAATATGGCACAATGAATAAAATTTTTGCATTTAGTTATTGGAAAAACAACTTAGCCTGAAAGGCTCCTGGTCATTTGGGATGATGTGAATCATTGAACTGCCTGCCTTGGCCAGGTTAGGAGGAAGTAACTTTAATCTGAAAAGAGCCTTTGACGTCACATATTCCTGCCTCATTTCCTCAAAATCAATTCGAACCAAGAATGAGCTAGACTCGCTCAAATCAAAAACTTGGTGAATTTCAATTGCACTTATGCTCAGTAGAATCCCACCATCATTATCCCTGATTGCCCTTGTAACTAGGTCATAATGTGCAACCACTGCTCTAAGTAGGTCCATGTCAGGAAACACGTTCGGCACTGCTAGTTTCCCCATCTCGTATCTCCAACCATTTCAAAAAGGGTGGGGTAGGTTTCTCTTTCCATACCATAGCCTGAACATTTCCAGACCTGTCATTGGAATGCTAGCATCTGGAATATTATAGTTTTTGCACACTAGTCCCTCGCCCAGGGTTCTTCCATTCATTAAAACCAAACCCCTTCTTTTGTCATTTGTCGATAGTGGGAGTTGATCCAAAAAATCATCATATAAATTCCTTTGCAAATAATCAACATGGCCAGAGTGCTGCTTCAGTGGTGCCATATCAAACAACTAGGGATTTCTTAAAATTCAAATTCTTGAACAAACTAGGGCTACCTAGAAAACGAAATTACAACAAAACTATTCAATTTCCAACAATTCAAATGAACCAGTAACCCTATAAAAATAATCAACAACCCCCAAACCAGCACACTACAACTTTTCACAAGACTCCCAGTCAAAATAAACCAGTGATATAGAAATTAACTCATGGGATCTTGCACCTTGTAGAGAACCAAACCTTCACTTTGATTTCTTGAAAAACTTTATCTTTGGCTCTGAACCACTTTGAAAACACTTGAATGCTTTTGTGGTGAAGATAGAATGAAATCAAATACTTTATGTTGATTGAATTTAGCTAGTAGACGTCTCATCTTCCATTAAATCCCATTTTCAAGCTGCACCAATGGCTCCAATCGCATTTCATGCGAATTTAAACTTCACTCGTCGATCTTTTGTTTTTGTCAGATCATCGAATGGCCACCTTCAAAAAGGCTGATGTAATCTCCATTGCATCGTCAAAGGCCCACCACAATGAGCAGCTCCAAAGGGATACACGTGGCACTTGCCCGTGATATCGCAATCACTAAACACCCTGCATATTTGGATAACGTGATGGTGGGTGAACATTGATTCCCACCACCGATGATCGTGTTCACTCATAGCAGTCAGTAGCACCAAATATAACCGTCGAGCAACTTTTCATCAAGATTAAAACACTGTTGTCGATCTCGAGCATGTGCATCTCACAGCTCTTTTAGTAACCCACCTTTTAATGTATTAAAGTTTGATACAAATATTGAACACTTTATTAATCCTTCTTCGGCATCGGCAACTGAGACATGTGGCACCCGCCCGTGATATCACAATTAGTTGAAACCCAACGGTGATGTCATCGCAAGATCGCGGGGAACGGTCAAGGTCAACCATAGGATGATCGGCGGTCATTAAAATACACTCCCTACAAAATAAGATAATTATTAGAAGGGGGAAAGGGGACATCGCCTAGGCCGATGACAAACGATGGCATAAAGTTGTTTTTAAAGCACGGGGCATTGGCCAACCTAGACTTAGGAAATAATAAAGTCGAGGTGAAATATTAACACAATGTATTAAAGGGGCCCGACCTAGACAAATCAATGGGGCATAAGTTGTTTTAAAACCTCCCCTAAAAGGAAACAACGAAATAGATCCAACCTAGGGTTTAAGATAGAACATTAGGATTTCATGAAGGTAAAAATAAAACCCCAACCCTAGGCTCCTCCAGAAGAGCATGGCAGACTAGTAATGTGGTAGAAAATTAATGGAACCTAAAGAATGAAATTTGAGGTTCCATCGGGCCTCTCTATTTTTCTCAATCCATTTAAAATTTTTAGATGTTTCCAAACATCTAGCAAGCTATAACTATCATGCAGATTATATGATAATTTCTACTTGTTTTGTACTTTGGAACAGTTTAGAAGATGAAATTGTCTCCTCATGTAGAAGTATAAGCTGCCATATTCCTTCAGAAGTTGGTACAGGAATCAAAAGATGAACCTGTCAAATTGGAAACCAAATTTTTTGTGGTAAGAAGAATTGATTTTGACATGAATGGCATGTTGTATCAACTTTATTAAGTAATACAATTTATTAGTTATTTGACAATTTGGTGATTTGTGTGTAGATATGCCACCATATGAAACTGAGTGGAAAAGAGCACTCCTTACCTTATCAAGTAATATCCAGGTAAGATGTTATAAAAAATAACTTGTGCTTTTAGTGAAGCTGGTCAACCTAATCATGCTTTTGCATGCTTAATTTTTTCCTTTTGGATTGAGCTATTTATGATAATTTTTAACTTTCCTTGCAACTTGTGTATTACTCTCTCAAGTTTTTAACTGGTTAAAAGAAATCTCTTATAAAGGATATAAAATTCCTTAGTACTTTAGATTGTCCTTTATGTTAAGGGAGGCATCTAGCTATTGTTTATATAATTCAACTTTATTTGAGAGTAAGCATATTTAATCTCTATGTGGTAGATTCAAACACTAAATTGATATCATCTTTATTCAGTCATACACTATTTTTTGTCAGATGGATGTAATCATTAAGGAAGAAACTTTCATTATTCCCTTAATGGATTGAACTTTCAAGGAGGCCATCTAATAGTGTTGCCTATTGATATCCAAAGTAGGGATGTGAATAAGACTGATGACTATGCAGGCTATATTGTAGATAAAATTCATAGATCTTTTAACTTTATCAAGGCATATAATAGGGTGGTCCACTTCAAATAAAAATATTTATTATGCCATACTATTTTATTTATAGAATTCATTTGTGAATTCAGATTTATACTTCCAGGTTTGAAAATCATATTTTAAAGCAACATCTCATCATATTTCATTTTTAGACTTGTGCATTTTGAGAATTTCATTTCCAGATTTTGTTGTGCAAGTTCAATATTCTGATTTTAGGAGTCTAACAGTTGGAAATCATAGTAAAATCAAAATTTAATAATTTCTGGAATTAGCATTTTAAAGTGTTTTTTGGGGTCATTAACTTCAGACTATCTTCTCTTTTGCAGGGGTGGTTTCATGCTGATTTTTTTTGGTGTAAAATATCATAATTATTAGATTTTGTTACCTGTCTATGATTAAAAATTATTGGAGTGTGAGTTTGATATTTTTTGAAGATCTAAATATTCAAGCTTGGTAAAGAAAAATCATGTTAGATAATATTAGTCTAGAACAAAATGAAGAGTCACTTGATAGATTGTGGGCTAGATTGAAAATAAAGGGTGATGGTAAATGTTATTGTCCTTGCAATAATTTCAAGGGCTTAAAGACGAGAAGACTTTTAATCACAACAGGTGAGAAACATTGTAGGCAACATGGTCATGTTGAAGGGGGGCATGGTTTTCATCCATTGGTAAGTTGTTCATTATATGTGTTTATATTGATTGAATTTGTAAATGTTTATATTGTTTTAACATTTGATATATATAAAAAATCACTTGATCATGATCATGGTTTATTTGTGTCTGTCATTATTATAAAGGTGGGGCACCCTAGGGCGCATGATATGGGTTATCACAGCCCAGAGAATGTGGTTTTGCAAGCGGAGGAACATGGAGCTGTGAATATCGAAGATGAAGTTAATGATCCTATGGAAGAAGATGATCATGCACTAGAAAACACAGTTGAAGATGATGGTACAAATACATTGATCCATGACACATGTAGTGGCACAGTTGATCATATTGATCGAGATGACTTTGATGATGTTCATGATTTACATGTACTTGAGAAGGCATGCGAGCCCCTTTATGAAGGCTCCCAAACAAATCTTCTCTTTGTTATATTGTTGTTGGTGAACTTGAAGGTTATGAATGGTTTATCCAACATAGCAATCTCATGGATGTTAAGGTATGTCATATATGCCATCTTTTTTCATCTATTTTAATTGTTGTTAGTTCATCGCTAGTAAATAAAGGATGAAGTATGTACCATTAATATTCTTTATATTAACAAATTATTTTTTGTTGTAGATTGATTGGTGAATTATTCTTACCACCATCAAATATTTTACCTCGCTCATACTGAGATTTATCTAGCATTATGAAAGATATTGGAATGGAGTATCAAGAAATAGATGCATGTCCCAATTATCATTTTATATATCATAAACAACATGAATTTTTAATAGAATTCCTGGAATTTCATGTCAGTAGATATCGAATAGATCAACTAACAAAAAAGGTAAATCTCAAGGTTCTTCGTTATATTCTCATTATTCCACATATGCAACAATTATTTAGGTGTGAAAGCTTAGCGCAATTTATGGATTACCATGCATGGAATAAAAGTGGAGATGACATTCTTCGAATTCCTATGGATGGTTCTGGATTTAGGGACATGGAGGAAAAATGGCCACACTTTAAAGAAGAACCTCATAATCTTAGGCTTTCATTGGCAACGGACGGTGTCAATCCATTTGGAGAGCTGAGATCTATTTACTCGGTGTGGCCTATTTTTGTTATCAACAATAACATTCCTCCATGGATGTCAATAAAGAGGGAGCACATAATGTTGGCAATGATTGTTCCAGGTATTTGTTTACATCAATTTTCTTTAACGTAGTGGCATCTCATTTGTCTTATTTGTTGCATAATGACTTATATGTTTTTTCATTTAATAGTCATGTATATTAATTTATATATATTGTAGTAAAATGGTTATAATAATTATGTAATGTTTATGTTCATTCAACTAGGTAAGTACCAAGTTAAAGATATGAATGTATATATTGAGCCTCTTATCGATGAGTTACTATTTAGTTATGGAATGGCGTGACTATGTATGATGTATCTAGACCAATAGGACAAAGACAATTTGAATTCCATGCAATGCTTGTATGAACAATTCATGATGCCCCAGGGGTAACACATTTTTATGGTATGTTATAACGTTCGACTACATGAATTTAACGATATTTAATTTTATGAAGTAGATATCATGCATGTTTTTTAAATAATCTATTCATTATATATAATTATAAAAATTGACATATTTAATCCAATTATATATGATTTGTAGGTCTTCAAACAAAGGGAAAATTTGCATGTCCAATTTGTGGTCCAAAGATGAAATCTCGTCATTCAACAAGTTTAGGAAAGCAGGTGTTTGATGAGTATAGGCACTTCCTCCACAAAAATCATAAGTATCGAACAAATGAAAAACATCTTTTCAATGGGAAAGAAGAGACTACATCAAAACCATGAAGAATGACACATCGCTTATGCAAGTTGGAATATAATAGAATTAATCGTCAAGGTTATACATCGGATCAAATTTTTTATCTATCATTTATGATATGTTTTGAATTTATATTTTTATATTGTGTTGTTTTTACTCATACTGTAATTGACAATAATTGTCATTGTTAATTTGTTTAACTTATATGCTTCATGAAGGTCGTCAAGGTATTAATGGTCGGCTTCCAGAGGGACTAAAAAGTTATTCCAAACAATTTAGTAGGTTGCCTTACTATGAACAACTACAAATTGTGCATTTGTTTGATACAATGCATATCGGAAAGAATATGACAGAAACGTTATGGAAAATATTGGATGGAAGGCATGACAAAGTAAAAATTGTCAAAATTTGTAGTGGCATTCAGGAAGCCAGTCATGCAATGAAAAATGTCATTCAATTAAATAGCAATAGAGACCAAATTAATATAAGTGCCCTTCCTTGGTTATTAAAGGAGCAACAAAGCAATGCTATAAAACAAGTCATACGAAAAATTTGATTTCCCACAGGATTTGCTGTGAACATAAACAATATCATAACAAAGAAAGGTGAATTTGGGTCAGGGATGAAAATGCATGATTGGCATACTTTCATTAAGGAAATTATTCCGATATATTATATATATATTTGTATACTGCATGTACTTACGAGTGTATTATGTTTACTACTTTTGGAAAAATATTAATGAAAAGATCATTTTATAATTGTTGCAATATGTTCTACCTCTATCTCTCCTAGACAACTTTGACAATAATGTCAAGCAAGTTATATATGATCTTGGAAAATAAATGAGTTAAGTAGTGATATTTGTTCAATTCATTGTATATTTTTGTTAAATCTCGTTAATATATTTGTGCCTTGAATCACTTGTAGATGGCTATCATCTAAAGCAATCCATAAAGAAGATATAAATAATTGGAAGAGAAAAATTCCTCATCTAATGTGTGAAATGCAAAAGTGTCTACCTTCGAAATTTTTCAATGCACAAGAACACTACCTCATACACCAAGTTGAGGAGATTGAATTGTGTGGACCTATACACACAAGGTCAATGTGGATGGTTGAGAGGCACTTGAAATTTTTGAAGGCTTTGGATAGACAAAGAGCACATCCTGAGGGTTCTATGGTGGAGGGATATATGGTATACCAGACCATGGTGTACATTATTGAATATCTTCCTAAGTTTGCAGCAAAGATCCATGTAGATCGCATTTGGGATCCCAACTCCATTAACAAACTCAAAGGGGAGTACCTGATGGGGAAAGGTAGATTGAGGAAAGTGACAGGTAATTATAAGATGGTCATGGATATTAATTAGAATACATTTTACATTTGGTTTTTATGTATATTGTACTTGTTTAATTATTAATCTTCAATATTCATCAATTATAAATTAAGGTTGTATACCGTGGTAATTAACTAATTATACGCCATTTATGAATTTCAATTTTTTTGATATAGTTGGTCGAGAGTGGGATGCACTACATTTGTACGTTGCAAAAAATTTTGATTGGATGACAGTATGGATTGAACGATGTCAACAATCCGGTCACGCATTAACATGGGAAGGTGTGGCTTCATTGGTTAAAGAATCTCATCGTAATTGAGATTCTAATGTTACACCAAGGGAAATTGATTTAGCATATGGTTTAAGAGATAAATAGATACGTATAAATATATTAATCACCCATATTATTTAATTATTTTAAATTATATTGATGTATATATATGTTGAGATTTTTTTCTTTACCTACATTCCGCCAAGAATAAATGTGTTTATCAACTGACGATATTGCAATAAGTTTTACATGTTTGACATATTACAGGTGAAACACTGCAAGGCTATGTGGTGCAATGGTCATAAATTTTGAATCAAAAATTTGGATGACATGAAGAAAACTTGTGGTTTTGGGATAACTACAGTCTTCTAGGTGACTAATTTTTCATCTAGAAGCGACATACATCCAGAATTCACGAAAAATCAATACTATGGGATTTTGGATGATATACTTGAGTGTGAATTTAATTCCTTCAAATTAGTTTTGTTCATCGTCCTATGGTACAGGCTATGATTGAAGGAAAATGATCCTGAGAGAACTGTTATTGAACTTGATAATGGATTTACCATGGTTAATACAAGGTATTTTGAGCGAGCTAGAAATGAGCCCTATGTTCTTCCAAGCCAATGTGAGCAAGTATTTTACTCAGAGGTTCCAAGTAAAGCGGGTTGGTCATATATTGTTAGATATGATCCAAGAGGAAGGCTGATAAAGTATAATGTGGTGGAAGAAGAAGATACTGAAGAAATAGAAGATGATGTAGATGATGATCAGGATCAACAGTTAGTTGATGATGTGGCTAACGAAGATGTCGAAGAGGAGGAACTAGATCATGATGATGTAAGATTTAATGTTCATGAAGATGATATCCGTGTGGATGATGACATTATCGAAACTGATATCAATGACAATGATGATGATATGACCAATCCTTACAATGTTGAATATGGATCGGATGATACAGACAAAGAGTTGGATGAAGAAGAAGATCAATGACATTGAAATGTATGATTTATGTGATTGTATTATCTATTTGACATTAATTTCTTGATAGAATTATATTTGACTCATGTGGTTACATAATTAATTTATGATGTTTTTAATTTTAATTATATTTGAATTATATTAGAATATGTTCAGTTAACAGATGTAAAAAATAAAATGGATAAACTAAAAGATGAAAGCATGAGACCAGTGCCTTGGTGGGTGTATGGAGTCTAATGAAGATCCATAAAAGTGTAATCTATGATGGCAATAATTCAAATTGTTTGGTACACATATGTAGTTTATAACTTGTATAAATGTGGAAGTAAATGACTGACAAACTCTACTTGAGATAGAATGACAATCCTAGTTATGTGATTCTTCTTATTGATCCAATTAATACTCTTCAGTTACTGTGATTGACTAGAAGGGTTTAATATTTACTTGGAAGAACCAAATAATCATATCACACAAATACAATAAATATATATCAATAAACTGAATATATATATATATGCTTGATATATCAATTTAAACAACAGAAACACATCAAAATGGAGACAACCAGATAACTGTATAATTCCACAAACAACTGATACCAAGATTAAGCCACAAGTCTAGACATCTTCATTAACTTCATCAAAATTCATACATGCATTTGAGTCTTTTAAAGGAAAGTTTCATTGCAAAATATCTACTGTATCTTTCTCCTATCTACCTATATCTATTTTACATTATGAAATGGATATAAATATATCAAAATTGTGAAAGGGCACGTCCTTTCAGAAATGTCTTTTGCTTAACAACAATAACAAACTTGAAATTATACTCTATTAAGCCATAAATGGATGTTTGATAGATAATCTCGATAAGCTGGTTGCTTGTGTGTATTAGCATCCTTCAGCACATTCCTTATGGCTATCTCTATTTCAAACATCTTCTCATTCTATTCACATGCCCAATCCATTGTTAAATCATTTCATGTGGCTATCTCCAGAATTGTTTGCATCGTCTCGCATTCCTTCATCCATTTTTATTTTCCCTTTAGTTCCCCTCCATCTTCTAACAGCATTGGTACTCCCATTTTTGTGACATTAATCATCCCTCGCTCAGCACCTTGAAATTCATCATGGAATTCTTTATGTTTTTTCATAAAATGGTTTCTAGTATCAATAGCTATGTTATCAGGAGCATCCCTTCGGTTTATTTCCTGGAACTTCTCTCAGATCCTACCATCTATCCTCTTGTGTTCTTGTAGTGCAGTAAAATTGTTTGAATGTGTTCCCTAGAGCTTACTCAACCAAGTCATTAAGTTGGTTTGCCTCTTCCTTATTACTATAGTGAGTGCATCACATTTACCTCGTGAGTACGCTTTTGATTCTTCCCACTGGTCTCTTGCCTAGGAGCTTTCACCATGAGTCAATTGCTTTTTGGATCCCAGTGTGATTCCCATCATGTCCTTCAAGTGATCAATTTGTCTAAGTAGTCTCTCGTTATTAATCTTATACATTTATTTTTCTTTGATTAGCTTGTGGATTTGGTCTTTATTTAATTTGGCCACATTAATGCCAATTTTTTCTCTAGCTATTGGATCAACCTCACCAAATTTTAACGTCATTACATGTCCAAAATCCTTTTCAATATCAATTACAACAGATTTCTTGTGTGGAGGATAGAGGGCCCATATCATAAGTGATCATTCATCTAGGTTATACTTAGATCCTACATAGATCTCTGTTACCCCCTCGGGAGTGAGTTTATGTGTGGCGTTACTATTCTTCAGAAAACTATCAAAAACCAAAGTAGAGTTTAAATCCAACCCAAGAAATATCATGACATGTGCATCTTCTAATAATTTCCTTCCTTTTTCAGGGGTCATCCTCTTGATTTCTTCTTCCACACTTGATTTTAAGTTATTCAGCAGTTGTTCCTGATTACTTGGTGTAATATTCTCCACCGATTCCCTTATTGATTTTCATTTTATTATGCACAAAAAGGTTTTAAATTTTGAGGTTTTAATGAATTCATCATTAGCCACAAATGATTTATATGTTATCTGCCTTGTGTCAGTAGTTGCACTCCCTTCAACATCTAGTTCCCTAGCAACATACTTGTCGTCTTGAGTTCTCAATCTAAAAATTTTATCATATGTACCTGCTAGGCCTACCATCACCAGATGCCTCTTCATTAGAAGATAATACTTCTATATCTTGCAATCCCCTTTTATACTCATCAAGAAATTTTTCGGCTTCCTCTACTTCCAAATTCTGGATCAAGTCATCATACAGATAGGGTATGTGATTGTATCCTCCCAAATACATTTTATTTTTGGCAAAATCAATATACCCTTATGGATCAAATCCTTTTCACAGTGGACCCTTCTTCATGTTGTATTGCAGCAATTTGTTGAGAACCATGTCATATCCATCCCTTGCTAATACAGTGAAATCAATGAAGCATAATGTACTAGGCATAAATGCTTGCTTTCTGAAAGAACTCAGATTCATAACATCTGAAAAATCCAATTGCCTAGCAATCTCCAAATATGCAATCCTATCAGGCACCATCTTGGGTAGAATGAAGGGTCCATCTTCAAATCCATATACTCTTATCACGGTCGCATCTTCTAGATAGTACCAGTCTCTGCAATTGTGGTTGACAGGTCCATTGAAATACTTAGGCCTTAAAAACCTTTTTATTTCATCGATCAATGAGTATTCACAATGATGATTGTAAAATATGTACAGTGGTTTCACAAAAAAATCTTCAAAATGTAGATAACAACAATTAGCAAATCTGCAATCCCAGGTGGCAGTCCAGAGTTGTACTGGTAATAAGCTTCTTTCCTTATCAAATTGTACGTGTAATGCCCCACCACGAGACCCTAAAGGAAGTTGCAACTTACGCGGAAGTGTACAATTTTTTAATTTTTTTTCAAGTGCATTATTAACAAAGAATATGCACAACACTTCGCAACAACCTCTAAGGTAATGTGACAAGATTTCTTCGAATACCAAACATACACACTACAAGAACACATAGCATTTATTAAAATATTACCCATACATTGAATTTCACATACTTATAAAGCATTAAAGATTCTAACACTAGGATAACATATAATAAGTTCAAGATTACATTATCATAAAAATTAGATTACAATACTCATTCCTAGAATGAGGTAGATCAAACCTAACTATTACAATTACAAGATTCCACCTCCTAAACAAATGAGGGGAATAATAATAACAAGAGCTATACTGAAGTAAAGAGAAAGCCTAATCTAAAGAATGAAGCCACTGCGAGCTCTCCACTAAAAAATAACGCAACACAATCTGCAAATAAAAAGGGGACTCAACGGTATAGGTCGCACGTTCCTCCCAACCAAATGGTACCCGAAGGCCCACCCCCCATGCTAGGAGATAGTAACAAGGATACAAGGACAATCCCTACAACCTCTAGTCACAGGCTGACTCAACTCAAAACAAAACTACCACAAGAACAACACTAACTCAAATAATACATTGCTACTTGAGTTTCACAGAATGACTCACCAGTAGCCAAAACATACTACTAACCTAGGAGAAATGTCACTCAAGGTACATGAGTCACCCATCAGATCTTTCCAGATCTCGGCCCCCATTGAGCTTCACCCTCCTACGGTTATCATGTGATTCAACACCACTCCAAACTAAGGAGGTACAAAATATCCACCAAAATCATTCAAAGAAGAATAAACCATTCAAAGAAGATCAACCATTCCCCATTCATGGAAATCAGGTGACTCACTGAAAAAAACAACCTTACTACCATAGAGAACTACACAAGACAAAACCATGAAATGATAACTCTCAAATTAACATACTCCAATAGGAAGACTTACAACAACTCAACTAATACCTCTTTTCAATTACCCCTAAATACCACATAAGATATCTCAAACACATCATAAAGGCATAATATTTTAAGGTTTACAACATTCTAATTTATCACAAACTTGCATACAGTGAACGAAATAACTTATAATAATTCACAACACTCAATTATCCCAATTTAACTAATTAATTAAAAAGGCTCTTCCAAACATAGATAACATCACACTAACCTTTTCCTTAATTGCATCAATTTAAAAATAATAGAACCTTTGTTCCTACTAACATATTATATATATTTTAAATACCTATTCCCGCAATTCACTTAATTAAATAATTATTTCCTCTTATTGCATTTAGACGAACCACATGGACAATCAACACGATAATTACATCTAAGATTTGGATTTACTAAATCCTTTTGCATTCAATGATAAGAAGGAATAATAAGATTAGTTACACAATTTTCTCTAATTTAATAAGAATCCTTATAAAAGCGAAGGAGAAGATTCAACCAATTAACTAATAGGCTCTTCAAATATCTCAATTCAACTTTAAACAACTTATAAGATCATCATTTCATTTATTAATCCAATTCCCTCAATTTTAAATTAATAAATATCCATTTCCCAAACAGATTACATCATTTAAATATATTATAATTTTCTCTTTTTCAAAAAAACACATTATTTTAATTTCATCTAACACATGCCTTTGCATTCATCTAATCCAATGCCTATTTTACGAAAACAATATCTTCATTACAAAAATTCATAATTTTGGAATTAACTTCAACTTGAACTCGAGCATGCATTTGTTTAATAAATGTAACCAATCTAATTATCTAATCCTCAATTCTATGAAAATATTTATAGCTAAAAGGACTTGTTTTCTATTTAAATTATGTCACTTAACATTATTCTAATCATGCATCAAATACATGCATTTTTTTATTTTTTTTAAAATCTATTTAAATAAATATATTATTTAATTCTAATCTTTAATTTTCCATTTGCAGGAAACTAACTATTTATATTCCGTGTATATACATTAAATTTGCATCTATTCCTATTATATATATTTAGAACACATGTAGTTATATATTTAATTATATATATAATAATATATATATACAATAAATATATTTTCTATCTATTTAACAAAATACCCCACTCATTTATTCAAAATAAATCTATACAATATTTCCTTTCCATGAATACATATATTAAAACTAATATATTTACATTTCATAATCAACCAAATCCGAAATTTTAAAACAAACGGATTTATAATAACAAAACGAATTAATGAAAAGTTAATTCATAAAAATATGAATTAAATTCCAATGAAAAAGAAACGCAGGTTTTAAAAAGAATGAATATTATATTGGAGGGGTCGGCTGGCTTAGTTTCGTATGCCGCAGCCTCTAAACAAAGGAAATCCCCAATGTTTGGGGGCGGCTGTGCTATGCACAGCCGAACCCAAATAGGGGTGCGGCCACATGGAGAGAGGGGAGGAGGGGGTTGCGGAGGCCCTTCCTCCATAGTCGTCCCCTCATGGGGGCAGTGGTGGAGGCAGCGCCTCCCAACCTCCCCCATTGCTATAAAAACTAACAAAAAATATATAAAATATGGCGAAAATCCTAATTAAATACAAATTTCGGTTATTCAAACCCTGAACAGAGGACGCCGTATGGACAACGATATTTATCAATAAAATTAAAATCCACAATAAAAAAATATACATATATATTATATGTAGATACGTATGTATATATATACTACAATATATATATACATATGTATGTATATATAATATATTTAATGAATTCAATAATAATTTATATTGAGAAAGAAATACAGGGAAAAGTTTAATTGGGTAATCAATTTTCTCACAGAAATTTTCACAATAAAAATAATATTTTCCCTAAATTTATAAAAAGGATTTCAATTTCAATCAAATAATACAGATTTCCTCACAATAAAATTTATCAAAATTTATAAAAAGGATTTCAATTTCAAACAAGTAATACAGACTTCCTCACAATAAAATTTATCAAAACTACTATAGGTAGATTTAAAACAAATCCCAGAAGATTTCAAAAATCATTTTCCTTTAAATTTACACAAAGGTTTTCAAAACTAAAACTAAATTCTTAAATCATAGATTGATTTCTTCTAAGTTATTTCACAACAATTCAACAATAACAAAAGCCTTACAGATTTGAAAACAATGTATAGCTTCTACAAACAAAACTCAGAAAACTTCTTGCACAGACAATCTTTCTCAACAATTAAAATAAAATAAATTAAAACTTGAAGGAACCTATTTTCCTGAAGCTTGAAGAAAAAATAGTTGAAGCAGAGCCTCCCCTTCAGAGATCAATTTCCAAAGCTTCTCCCAAAATCACCACTTCCAAGAAGATGTAAAAAATATAGAAAAACCCACAAAAATTCTTGAAAACCCCTTTTCTTTTTTTTATCAAATTTCAACCAAAAACCTCTTTCAAAAATAATATCTTTTCCTCTCCAAAAATCTCCCGTGAAGAAACTTCTCTCCCCTTTTTTTTTTTTTTTTAAATTCCTCTCTCAAAAAATAATATCTCAACTGAGAGTTAATAATTAATTCTTCTCACACATGTCACATTCCCAAAAATCTTCTCAACAATTGGATATTTTTCCAAGCCTTTTGCATGTTGAAATCATTTCTAATTACAATTTAATTCCAAATACTAATTTAATTTCAACATAAATTTAGTAACTTCTAATTCAAATTTAAATTTCAAAATGAATTAATTTCCATTTATTTTAATAATTCCAAATACTAATTTGAACTCCAATACTAATTTAATTCCATATTGAAATTAATTAATTCTAATTGAAATTTACAATTTAAAATTAAATTAATTTCCCCTTTTCTTTTAATTTTCTCAACAACATAATTAATTTATTAATTTTAATTATCTAATAAATAAATTCAACCCATTGGATTAAATTTAATTAATTAAATAAATCAAATTTAATTAATCAACTTAAATAAAAACTTCTATCACAATGTATAATTTTAATTTAAATAAATATCAACACTATTTAAAGCAATAACTCTAAGTATTTAATTTCATACTCAAGAGCCCTTCCGAATTAAATAATATTAAAACAAGCACCAAAGACACCACAGACTCAACTGACGACACACTATGGCTAGGGTGTAGATCTGACACAGGTAACCTAGCTACTATCTCCCAATCATCATACCGTTGGGTCGACATGCTCAAACCTGTGAAACCAGGTGGAGTCGATGTCATGTACCTGCAAACCTGTATCCAAGGCATCAATAGCACATGCATATAAAATCATTATAAAATACACCGTGAAGAGGAAATCACATAATCACAGGGTGTTCGCAAGCGAGTGATGCAATCCTGTCCCCTTCACCAATAGAGTATCATCAAACTAACACTTTCATTTTTAACAAAATTCATAAGCAATAATCATGTCATAATATTCCAACATTATATAATCAAAGCATGACAAGAATAATCATCAAAGAAATTACTCCTCATAACACACATAGTTTGGATCGCTCAATAAGAAATGATCAAATAATAAAACATCTTAATCTAACATAAGAGCAAAACAGAGGGGTGTTACAGTACAACCCTCAATTTTTTAGGCAACATCTGAAATTCTTGTCCATAATAAAGTATTATATACATTAGGATTGAATAAGCATCCAAGTGCAAGATAGGAGCTCCACTTTTTAATGCCATCAGTCCTGAGTCAAGTACTTTAAAGATGTGTGAAGCATAATAAAAAAACCTTGAATTGTGACATTGGATGTCCACTACAATTACCATGGGTACAATTGACATGTGCTCAGGGGCCTCCATTCCCAGCACTTGACACACTGAAAAATATGTGTACCTCATGTAGGGTTCAAATAAATCAACATGGAACAGGGGACCATCACTGTCATTCAATGGAACTGAAACACCATCTTTCTTAGACCTATGTAGTAGCAACCTCCAACCCTTGTACAAAGTATCCATCCTCCTGAATTCCTTTTCCAGCTCTTCAAGTACAATTTTTTCACCACACACTCCCTCTAGGTTAAAAACCTCACAAGTGGCAGCTTTAGATACATGTATAAATAGTTTACCTGATGGATCACAAATAGCTTTACATTTTGGATTATAATTGGTAGCTAGCATTTTCACCAATTCTACATTTACAAATACATTGGGGCAGACTAGTTTCCCTAGGTTTAACTTCCAAGGATTGCACACTAGTTCGTATCGATTCCTTCATTAGTAATGAAAATTAAACAACTCATATCCCCTAATTGGGGTCCATATGTCTCGTATATGCTTACATTTATCCTCTAACTTTTCCACTTCTACCCTAAGTTGTGTAGATCACCTGGCCTTAGGTTCTGAGCCGGGCAATTGATCAATTAAGTCCTCGTTTAACTTCCTCTTAGCTACCCCCGATTCCTTCTCTACTTCAATTTTTTGTTTTTTTCCTCTAGGGTTTTTACACTCACTCTGTTTCCTACCTTTTTCTTTTCCTGAGCTAGTGCTTTCCATTTTTATGAATCACAAAACCAGAAATTTAATTGCAGGGAACTTACAAGTTTATTTAAAATTCTTTGATCACAAGATCCTTTGGCCCTTCGTTTGTTCCTCTACTGCTAGCTTTACAAAATTCGCCTTCAATTTATTTTCTCAATTCAGGAAATCATCAACACATTTGGTAGTAATACTGCCATTAATGTCCTAGCTTTGAAGATGAGTGTAGCTGATATTCGAATTTCCCCATTGTCACATCAAATGTTCTATCAACAAGACAATTGAAACTTTGGGCGATCCTTTTATTCAAGCTTGACTAACGTTCATTAAACATTCTTTTTTTCGGGGAGACATTACACCGATATCACAAGATGAGTGTTTTGGCGATCATATTTCATCGGTGAGACAAATGCACTCCGGTTGACTCAAGGATCTTACTCTGATGGCATTGGTCTGGCCGATACAACTCCTTGTGCTTTGATTGGTGAGACAGGATAGGTTTCTTGCCGATGGAACTTCATCCGTGAGACCTATATGCTCGATATGACCTTTTCATTTCACCCCGATGAAACTTGTCTTGCCGATGATATGGGTTATTTGAATACTAGATTTTGGAGGTTTTCATGATATCAAATGGTCAAGAATGATGTGATCATATCATGTGACTATTGATGGAACTTCAAATTTTTTCTCTTTGAATTCCATTTTATCTTGCCTTATGTCTTTGGTCTTTCATATTGTTTGAAAAAACCTAAGGTTGGGGTTTTTGTTTATGCTAAAAATGTTTCTAGATTAGACGTTAATTTAATATAATATATTATAAAAATATTCAATAATATAATATATTAAATTATTTTAAAAGATAATATATTACATAATTTAAAATTCAAATATAAAATTATAATTTTATTTTTTAATATATTAGATGCTATATATGTTACATATTATATTGTATATACATTATAATTATAATATGATGTTAAAATTATATATTATACATTATATATGTTACATATAGTATATATGTTAGAATTTTATAATATTTTGTTAAATTAATAATATAATATATTAAAAATACATTATTTATTTGAATTTGTTATTAGATTATTTTATTTATTTCAATTTATTATTTTAATTATATTTACAGCAAAGACATGTCCTATTTGAGAATTCCAAAGTCAATTATGAAATCAACGATCAAGAGTTCACTACAAGGAATGGATTACAGTTGATTTAATCTCGTCCATATAATCCTTTTAAGTATTTTTTTAATAAGTTTATTTTCCAAATTATATTATATACAATATAATTTTATTTATTATTATATAAAAAATTACATATGATATAAATTGTATAATTATAAATAAATATATTATCAAATAATAAATATATAATTTTATAATATATGTGCATTCTAGGATTTGATTTAATTAGATTAAGGTGAATTTTAAGTAAAGTTTTTGGAAAATAATAAAGTTTCAACAATCAAATTTTAGCACTCATCCCACTCATATGCATTAAAAATAGGAAAATTATAATAATTAAAAAAATATTAGATCAAAAATTTCCAAATTCCCATTTTACTTTGCAAAATCATAAGGAATGAGCAATGTACTTTTTTCTTTCTTATATCCTCTACAAATATTTTTTTATTTTTTTATTTTCATATTTTTTTTTGGTTGTTAAGCAAATAACAAATTATAATCTAATACAACTTTTCAACTTAAAAAGTAATGAAAGAAACCATATTTTGAATATATAGATTTTTCAAATAAAAATTACTATTATGTTATTTTTCAATATTAGATTTAACATGCTATAATATTAAATTTAATATTAGTTATATGAATAAGATTCAAAATTTTGAAATGATTTTATTTTTTAAATTTATCTAAAATTAATTCTTAATAAAAATTTATAAATTATTAAAACCTTATTAATAAATTATAAGTTATTTTCCAAATAAATTCATTTAAAAAAAATACTTTTAACATTTAAAGATATGATATTTTCAAGTTTAGATTAAAAATCTATGTTTCACATCACACAATTGCACAAACAATAAAAAAGATATGAAAAAAAGAAGAAGTGTAATTAAAAATCAAGGAAGAAAAAAAATGAACCCAAATTTAGATAAAAAGAGATCTAATCAAAATATACTATAACTTTAATCCTATTAAATAATTATTTTGAAATATTTTAATTTCATGATTATATATCAAAGTTACTATTATAATTATTAATTTTAGAAATATAATTAAAATAATTAATTAGAACCTTAATTTAATAATAATTATTATTAATATTATAATTTTAAACCTGCTTATTAGTATTATAATTAAAAAAATATTAAAATTATGGTTAGGGTTAGGGTTATGGTGAAGGTTAAGGTTGGGATTAGAAATAGGGTAAACAGTAGAGTTACAGTTATAGTTATAGCCACAATTAGTGTTAGGGATAGAGTTATGTTTACAATCAAGGTTAGGGTTATGTCAGAGTCGTAAGAAAATTATGGTTAGAATTAATGTTATGGGTAGGGTTACAATTAGGGTTACAATTATGGTTAAAGTTAGGGTTGGTGTTTCAATTGAGGCCAAAATTGAATTCAGATTAGGGTTAGGGTACAATTAAGATTATGATTAGGGCTAAATTAGGGTTAGGTATAAGGATCAATTATGGTTGCTATTAAATCTACCAAAAAACTTATGGTTATTATTAAGATTAGGGTTAGGGTTCAATTAGGGGTTAAAATTATGGTGTGAGGATCATCAAAATTTTATCCATAAGAATCTTCAATCTTCATATTATTATTCTTTGCCTTCTCATTTTGCATGTTAAATGAAAAAAATTGGTTTAACACCTTATTTAAGTCATTTAATCCTTTATTTTTGTCTCCAATAGATTTATTCAAAACTGTAGACACCATCCAATTGAACTATGAGATTCCTCTCTTCTTCTATTAGGATGTAATAAAAATCATTTGAGAGGTCTTTTTGGATCATTGCCATTCTACTTTCAAGGAGATTCTTTCTCTGAAATGGTTTCTAAAGATTTGGATATTCCACTCTTTTAGTCTAAGTTTTATGAATTTTAACTTTATTTTGAGCATGCATATCTTAGTGCAATGATCAACTATTTGGGTGAGCTAGGAGTCAGTGACAACCATTTTGAAGTTTGGATTTTCCAACTACACTTTTTCAAACTTGAAAGACACTCTTCTAGGGAATTTGTCCTTATCTATGAGCTAGTAATTCAAACTGAATTTAATAGGGTTATGATTAGGGTTCATATAGCTTTATGGTTAGGGTTAAGCTTAAATTTGAGTTGAGGTTCAATTGATTAAAAATAGGTGCCTTGAGAAGGATATATCTCGGTGTACTTTACATATATTTCTAAAATATAGGCATGCTAGTTGATTTGTTACAAAAGAGTTTGCATATATTTTATTTTTCAATTGGTTTTAGAAGACATTTTTTTTAATTAAAAAGATTAAATTATTAATTATTAATTATAAATAAATAAGATTCATCAATAAATATGTATTAATTTTGTGATATATTTTTTTATGAAATTAGTGTATAGTAAAATTTCTCATATTTATAGTGTTTTTTAATTTTTAATTTTACTTTTAAATAATTATTTAGGATGCCTCACCCAATATTAAATTTTGAAAATGAAGAACAATGAAGAGAATATGCTCAAAATTACATGAGACAAAGACGTGAATAAATGAATAATTTACAAAAAGAAGAATACATTGTGTACAAGAATCTGAAGATGAGAAATACATATTAAGAAGATTACAAATAAATGAGCATTTAGACCAATTTAATGAGATAGAAAAACAACAAATACAAGTATGCAATCATGAATTAGTTGAAAGGAATTATGAATCTCATGAGAATATAGAGGGTAAATTTGAAGGAATGAATTCAATTACAATAGATCATGTGTTACAAACACTAGATAATAGAGTTCAAGATGCAATAAATGTTGAAACTTATAATCATGAAGAAAATAATAGTCCACAATAGGAGTTAACCTCTCAATTGAGAAGATGAAGACAACTGCAAAGAAGACAAAATGAAAGAGATCTAGGTACATGCAATAACAATAGAAATGTGCAAATTGATTTGAAAGATTTACAAATTATATTTCGACATGGTCTGGATAAACTTGCAGCACCAAGCATGTGTTACATTTGTCAAGAAAGTTACCCTACAATGAAGGTTGTATGAGTTCCTGAAGGCCCAATTTGCAATAGATGTCGACAAGAGAAACATGAACATCAATTTTTGACATTAAATAATATGAATCCTGGTCCCACAACCATTAGAACTTGCAAACTTAACACAAATTGAGGAAATGTTGATAGGGCATGTAAATCCAATACTTCAAGTCACACATGCAACTGGAGGTCAGTACAAATATAAAGGACATACCATAAGTTTTCCACAAGAAGTAAGAGAAATAGCTAAAATTTTACCACATCGAATAAAATATTTACCAATTATTATTGTTCGAAGGAAGGACCAACACAGAACAAATTACAATTTTATAGTCAATAGAGAGAGGGTGTACAAGGCATTGAAATATAAGATAGAACATGATAAGTTTTATAGAGATGTGCAAATTGATTAAAATGCTCTTAGTGAATTCACATGCAATTCAAATGAAAACATTTTTGACAAATTAAACTCTATTCATATGGAGTTTGATTCAGAGATTTAACTAAATACATGCACTACAATTCAACTAATTAAATACATGCACTATGATTCAAGTTTTATAGAGATTTAACTAAATATATACAAAAAGCTTGGGAAAATGCACAGCACTACAATTCAGAGGCGAGGACTGACTAAAACATCTACACTACCTTACAATTCATTAATATTATGCATGAGCTTAGAAAAGACCATGGCACGGTGGGCTGAGTCAGGTTTCCATTCCTCCCTCGGAGTCTTCATCCTCAGAGACTTTTGATTCCACCCGCTTCTTGTATGCAATGTAATCTGCAATCACCAAGCAGTCTGCTCTGCAGTTCTGGTGAGCTGGCCCCTTCGCTTTCTCCTCTGGGTCCCTGGAATCGAGTGGTATCCATTCTTCCCCAAAGCCTAAGTCCCAGTCGACGTCATCTCCTGATGCTAACTCCTCTGCCAACCCTTCCTCTTGCACATATCGCATTACCCAGCCATGAGGTTGGTTGGTGGTTAGCTTGGCTGCTCTGAGCAGGAAGGTGATGCTCTGGTCCCTTTCATCCCATCTTTTTTCAAACCCTTCTGGGTCAATTGTCCTAACTAGAGGGAATTTCATGACCTCCTTTCCTCGTATGCTCAACACGTAGTAGTTTAGGGCATTGGGATGAGATTATTTTCGTCCACATTATCCAAGGTTGCATCAATGTCTCCTAGCCATGCGTGAATGAAGACCATCTGGGTCAGTTTTTGTGTGATTTCCTTCAGCACACCCATGTGGAGGAGCACCACCAGAAACATTGCTGGTATTTCTGCATTGGACCAAAACCTGTGATATGCTTTCAGGAACTTCGATCCTACAACCTTCTTGGTTGCCCAGAGTATCAGCAGGTGGGATGAGGCCAGTAGCCCATTCAACCTTTGGTTTGTCACTTCTCCTCGGAATGCTTGCATTTGCTTGTCAGGTGTCCAAGGCCAGAGGAGTCTCCATCCCTTTATCGCCTACTTCTATCACCAAGTAAAAATCTAAGCTTCTGCACGCACACACTATTCCTGCAAAGACACTGTGTTTTAAATGACCTAGGCTGGCCTTTTTTAACTACGGTGGCTAGCAGTCTTCATGATTAATTTTCTATGATCATGGCGGTTGGAGCATGTAAACTTGCAGCGCTCTGCTAGAGGTACCGGCGTGATTAATGCAAAGTATTTTGAGATCCACTCAATCTTGCCTTTGCCTTGAAACTTGTTCAATTTATTTGCATCTTGCCCTCTATTGTTTAGCCCTATCACATCCGATTAGACCCCAAGTTTGTCTTTTCTTGTTAATATAGTAAGTTTATTTTTTACCTTTTTATTTAATTATTTATTAAAAAATAATTATTTTTAATAATATTTAGATTTTGATATATTTTGACTTTACATTTAGTTTATTATATTTTAATTTTTAATTTAGATTTAAGTTTTAAATTTTTTAAAGTTTTAATAATTACAAATAATTATTAAAATAAATTTAATTTACTAATATTTTGTCTTATTAAACTTTTAATTATTGTCCCTTTAATAATTGTTTTATTTTTTTCAAGGAACAATATTTTAATGACCGTCGATCATCCATCAGTTGATCTTGACCATTCCCTGCAATCCCGTGATGACCTCACCACTAAGTTTCGGATGATTGCGATATCACAGGCGAGCACCACATGTCTCATCCGACAGTGTCGAAGGAATAATCAAAGTGCTTTAATATTTATGTCGAGTTTTAATACATTATATGACAGGTTACTAAAGCGGCTGTGAGATGCACGTGCTCAAAATCGATGGTGATGTTATAATCTTGATGAAAAGTTGCTTGATGGTTATGTTCAGTGCTGGTGACTGCTATGAATGAACACGATTGCCCGCCATCGCGTGATACAAAGATACAAGGTGTTTATTGATTGTGATATCACGGGCAAGCGCCACGTGTCTCAACTGGCGGTGCCGAAGGAATAATCAAAGTGCTTTAATATTTATGTCGAGTTTTAATACATTATATGATAGGTTACTAAAGTGGTTGTGAGATGCATGTGCTCAAAATCGATGATGATGTTATAATCTTGATGAAAAGTTGCTTGATGGTTATGTTCAGTGCTGGTGACTACTATGAATGAAAATGATTTCTGATGGTGGAGATCAACGGTTTCCCGCCATCATGTGATACAAAGATGCAAGGTGTTTATTGATTATGATATCATGAGCGAGTGCCACGTGTCTCAAATGGCGGTGCCGAAGGAACAATCAAAGTGCTTTAATATTTATGTTGAGTTTTAGTACATTATTTGAAAGGTTACTAAAGCGGTTGTGAGATGCACGTGCTCAAAATTGACGGTGATGCTATAATCTTGATGAAAATTTGCTTGATGGTTATGTTCAATGTTGGTGGCTGCTATGAATGAACATGATTGTCGATGGTGGAGATCAACGGTTTCTCGCCATTGCATGATACAAACATGCAAGGTGTTTATTGATTGCAATATCACGGGCGAGCACCATGTGTCTTTCCTTGGCGATGCATAATGTGGTGGGCCCTTGGTGCTAAGATGGAGATTACATCAGCCTTTTGAAGGCAGCCATTCGATGATTTGATGAAAGGAAAGGATCGGTGGTTACAATTTAAATTTGCATCAAGCTGGATGAGACAAATGCACTCGGGCTGACTCAGGGATGTTAATCTGATGGCATTGGTTTGGCCAATACAACTCCTTGTGCTTTGATCGGTGAGACAAGACAGGTTTCTTGCCGATGGAACTTCATCGGTGAGACCTATATGCTCGGTATGACCTTTTCATTTCACCCCAATGGAACTTGTCTTGTCGATGATATGGGTTATTTGAATACTAGATTTTGGAGGTTTTTCATGATATAAAATGGTCAAGAATGATGTGATCACATGTGACTATGATGGATTATACTCAAGCTAATGTTTTCTTTAGGTAATCAACAAGTGAAAAATCACTGTAAAGGCTAGTTGGTTTGTGATGAATGTTCTATTGTGGGCCTCTACCCTATCCTAGGTCTTTGTAGTAGTTTTTTTTATTCTTTGTTATCAGTTTTTCAATGTTCTATACAACGCCCATGTTTCTATTTGCAATATTCTTTAAGTTGGTCATTAAAAAGAGATATATGGTTTGTTTCCTTATAGAAATAATGCATTTATAGCATTCATGTGTTCTTCATTTAAAATAATGTCATTTGGTAATAATAAGAAGGAAGTGTGAAGTTTGAAAAGTCATATTTTCAAATTTATTTTTTTGTCTTTTTTGAAACAATTAAATAAGTTGTTTAGAACAGTAAAATGGTGTCAATGTTTGTGATGAGGAAAAATTAATTGGAGAGTGGTTCAAAACTGGTTACAAGGTTTGAAAGGGATGTTTAAGTTGTACTTTTTAGAGTGATAAGGTTGACATTAAACTTTTCAAATATTTTTAGTTCATATTTTTAAGATAAAGATTCTTTTAAACAAAAAAAAATGTTTTAAATTTCATACTTGGAAAACAAAAATGAAAATGCAATAAATGAATAATAGAGAATCATGCATGGGAACAAAACACCACCTACAAATGCAAATAAGTTATTGGAATGTCACGTACTGATTTTATCAATTATTTTATTTTGATTATTTATCATGAGAATTTCAATGTTTATGTTAGGTGATTATATAGATTGAAACTGAAATGCAAATGCAAATGCAAATGCAAATGAAATGATTTTGAATTTATTATTATGAAATTCGGGGATTGTCATTGCTGATGAGAAATTGAGTGCAAGTGAACGCAGGAAAATGTTGGCTATTTAAGCCATTGAGATGGAGTGAAAAATAAAGTAAGATGTGATGTTATGTGAACCACACCAAAATCTCTTAATGAGAATGATTAAATCACCTAATCACTACTTTACTCTTGAATGAAACCTCGGGTTAAAGATAACCTAATTGGGACAAGAAGTGCATTCAATGAAGAGATAGATCTTATGATGAGACTAAAACCTATTAATTTGGATTACGTACTGGATTACTCTTTAACACCTATAAGTAGAAATTAAACTTGACTGAGTTGTCATTTGGATCTTGACTATTTCCATATAGAGTGGGGAAATCTATAAACAATCAGACTAGTCAATAATTAAGGATTCCATCCTAAGAATTGGAAGGGAATATTGGGTTTACGATTTTCCCATGCGATTGAATATTGGATTTAATGAAACTTTGTAAGGATAGAAGCATAGGAGGGATGCCTAGTAAGTTAAAGGAAGTTGTATTATTGACAAGACTTTACTTTAAGTAGCTCTTATTAATCATGAGAATTTCAATGTTTATGTTAGATGATTATATAGATTGAAATTGAAATTGAAATGCAAATTTAAATGCAAATGAAATGATTTTGAATTATGAAATTCAGGGATTGTCATTGCTGATGAGAATTGAGTGTAAGTGAACGTAGGAACAGGTGAACGAGAATGTAGGTGAGAACATTGTTCAGGTAGAGTCGTTTTAGCCATTAGATGTTTATGAGGATGATGGAATCTCACACACCACTTAAATAATTGGAACGTAATTTGTATGATTAAATGGTTTAATCTTTAATTATTCTAATGGCTATGCATTTGTTGAACAAAATTGCGAAAAATAATATGTTTGTTTTAATGGCAATTTAAATATTATTGTGAGAAAATTGATTTTATTCAATTTATTATTTCTTTATTTAAATCTATTATTTTCAGTTGAAAATAATAATCCTTGTATTCTAAATTATTTGAAAACAAATTAGAAAACAAAATACGTTCAAAATGGAATTTGAAAACAAAAACAACAGTTTACAATTTGGAAACAATTACTTCACAATCAATTTTGAATGCACTCGTAAAATGGAACTTGGAGTTAAAACCAATTTTAGTTGGGAATATTATGAATCTATTTATCAACTTTAAGTCGTTGTTTTGAAATTGTTTGGATTTTATGTAGTCTAAGGAATGAAGTTTTGACTTTATTTTGAATATAAATGAATTTATTTAAAGTATTATCAATATTTTGAATTAAAAGTTTCGCTCTTTACATGGAATGACATAAAACAGATGATAAAGTCAAATATATTATTGGTCTTTCCCTTTTTGATATTAAATTTTATTATATAGATTTATATAAATTACCATAGGAAATTTGGGATAATTTCAATAAAATATTTGGAGCAAAAATAGTTAATTTCAACTATTCAGATTCAAAATGAGAGATATAATCACTATGTCTAATCACATAAAAAATTTGAGATCTCTCATTAAACAACTGGTAGAATTCAAGGCTCTATTAGATGATGAAGATGCTAAGGATATTTTGTTAAATAGTTTGAAAATACAACAATGTTATTTCTATGCTTAGTCCAGTAACTTCTCAAACACAAGAAGATCTGATTTTGGCCCTATTAGGAGAAGAAAAAAGAACAATGGAAAAGATTTAAAAGTTGATTCTCAACATGAGAATGTATTATACTCATGAGGTAATAATAATTAAAAAATAAAAATGAATGTTATTATTGTAATAAAAAGGATCA
>CM021108.1:311277647-311322584 GCA_007115665.2 Sequoiadendron giganteum
AAGTTTCAACAATCAAATTTTAGCACTCATCCCACTCATATGCATTAAAAATAGGAAAATTATAATAATTAAAAAAATATTAGATCAAAAATTTCCAAATTCCCATTTTACTTTGCAAAATCATAAGGAATGAGCAATGTACTTTTTTCTTTCTTATATCCTCTACAAATATTTTTTTATTTTTTTATTTTCATATTTTTTTTTGGTTGTTAAGCAAATAACAAATTATAATCTAATACAACTTTTCAACTTAAAAAGTAATGAAAGAAACCATATTTTGAATATATAGATTTTTCAAATAAAAATTACTATTATGTTATTTTTCAATATTAGATTTAACATGCTATAATATTAAATTTAATATTAGTTATATGAATAAGATTCAAAATTTTGAAATGATTTTATTTTTTAAATTTATCTAAAATTAATTCTTAATAAAAATTTATAAATTATTAAAACCTTATTAATAAATTATAAGTTATTTTCCAAATAAATTCATTTAAAAAAAATACTTTTAACATTTAAAGATATGATATTTTCAAGTTTAGATTAAAAATCTATGTTTCACATCACACAATTGCACAAACAATAAAAAAGATATGAAAAAAAGAAGAAGTGTAATTAAAAATCAAGGAAGAAAAAAAATGAACCCAAATTTAGATAAAAAGAGATCTAATCAAAATATACTATAACTTTAATCCTATTAAATAATTATTTTGAAATATTTTAATTTCATGATTATATATCAAAGTTACTATTATAATTATTAATTTTAGAAATATAATTAAAATAATTAATTAGAACCTTAATTTAATAATAATTATTATTAATATTATAATTTTAAACCTGCTTATTAGTATTATAATTAAAAAAATATTAAAATTATGGTTAGGGTTAGGGTTATGGTGAAGGTTAAGGTTGGGATTAGAAATAGGGTAAACAGTAGAGTTACAGTTATAGTTATAGCCACAATTAGTGTTAGGGATAGAGTTATGTTTACAATCAAGGTTAGGGTTATGTCAGAGTCGTAAGAAAATTATGGTTAGAATTAATGTTATGGGTAGGGTTACAATTAGGGTTACAATTATGGTTAAAGTTAGGGTTGGTGTTTCAATTGAGGCCAAAATTGAATTCAGATTAGGGTTAGGGTACAATTAAGATTATGATTAGGGCTAAATTAGGGTTAGGTATAAGGATCAATTATGGTTGCTATTAAATCTACCAAAAAACTTATGGTTATTATTAAGATTAGGGTTAGGGTTCAATTAGGGGTTAAAATTATGGTGTGAGGATCATCAAAATTTTATCCATAAGAATCTTCAATCTTCATATTATTATTCTTTGCCTTCTCATTTTGCATGTTAAATGAAAAAAATTGGTTTAACACCTTATTTAAGTCATTTAATCCTTTATTTTTGTCTCCAATAGATTTATTCAAAACTGTAGACACCATCCAATTGAACTATGAGATTCCTCTCTTCTTCTATTAGGATGTAATAAAAATCATTTGAGAGGTCTTTTTGGATCATTGCCATTCTACTTTCAAGGAGATTCTTTCTCTGAAATGGTTTCTAAAGATTTGGATATTCCACTCTTTTAGTCTAAGTTTTATGAATTTTAACTTTATTTTGAGCATGCATATCTTAGTGCAATGATCAACTATTTGGGTGAGCTAGGAGTCAGTGACAACCATTTTGAAGTTTGGATTTTCCAACTACACTTTTTCAAACTTGAAAGACACTCTTCTAGGGAATTTGTCCTTATCTATGAGCTAGTAATTCAAACTGAATTTAATAGGGTTATGATTAGGGTTCATATAGCTTTATGGTTAGGGTTAAGCTTAAATTTGAGTTGAGGTTCAATTGATTAAAAATAGGTGCCTTGAGAAGGATATATCTCGGTGTACTTTACATATATTTCTAAAATATAGGCATGCTAGTTGATTTGTTACAAAAGAGTTTGCATATATTTTATTTTTCAATTGGTTTTAGAAGACATTTTTTTTAATTAAAAAGATTAAATTATTAATTATTAATTATAAATAAATAAGATTCATCAATAAATATGTATTAATTTTGTGATATATTTTTTTATGAAATTAGTGTATAGTAAAATTTCTCATATTTATAGTGTTTTTTAATTTTTAATTTTACTTTTAAATAATTATTTAGGATGCCTCACCCAATATTAAATTTTGAAAATGAAGAACAATGAAGAGAATATGCTCAAAATTACATGAGACAAAGACGTGAATAAATGAATAATTTACAAAAAGAAGAATACATTGTGTACAAGAATCTGAAGATGAGAAATACATATTAAGAAGATTACAAATAAATGAGCATTTAGACCAATTTAATGAGATAGAAAAACAACAAATACAAGTATGCAATCATGAATTAGTTGAAAGGAATTATGAATCTCATGAGAATATAGAGGGTAAATTTGAAGGAATGAATTCAATTACAATAGATCATGTGTTACAAACACTAGATAATAGAGTTCAAGATGCAATAAATGTTGAAACTTATAATCATGAAGAAAATAATAGTCCACAATAGGAGTTAACCTCTCAATTGAGAAGATGAAGACAACTGCAAAGAAGACAAAATGAAAGAGATCTAGGTACATGCAATAACAATAGAAATGTGCAAATTGATTTGAAAGATTTACAAATTATATTTCGACATGGTCTAGATAAACTTGTAGCACCAAGCATGTGTTACATTTGTCAAGAAAGTTACCCTACAATGAAGGTTGTATGAGTTCCTAAAGGCCCAATTTGCAATAGATGTCGACAAGAGAAACATGAACATAAATTTTTGACATTAAATAATATGAATCCTGGTCCCACAACCATTAGAACTTACAAACTTAACACAAATTGAAGAAATATTGATAGGGCATGTAAATCCAATACTTCAAGTCACACATGCAACTGGAGGTCAGTACAAATATAAAGGACATACCATAAGTTTTCCACAAGAAGTAAGAGAAATAGCTAAAATTTTACCACATCGAATAAAATATTTACCAATTATTATTGTTCGAAGGAAGGACCAACACGGAACAAATTACAATTTTATAGTCAATAGAGAGAGGGTATACAAGGCATTGAAATATAAGATAGAACATGATAAGTTTTATAGAGATGTGCAAATTGATTAAAATGCTCTTAGTGAATTCACATGCAATTCAAATGAAAACATTTTTGACAAATTAAACTCTATTCATATGGAGTTTGATTCAGAGATTTAACTAAATACATGCACTACAATTCAACTAATTAAATACATGCACTAAGATTCAAGTTTTATAGAGATTTAACTAAATACAAAATTCCAAGGAAAATGCATAGGCACTACAATTGAGATGCGGGACTGACTAAAAAAGCTACACCTTACAATTATTTGGATTCATTAATATTATGCAAGAGCTTAGAAAATACCATGGCACAGTGGGATGAGTCAAGTTTTCATTCCTCCCTCGGAGTCTTTGTCCTCAGAGACTTTCGATTCCACCCACTTCTTATATGCAATATAATCTGCAATCACCGAGCAGACTGCTCTGTAGTTCTAGTAAGTTGACCCGTTCGCTTTCTCCTCTGGGTCCCTGGAATTGAGTGTTATCCATTCTTCCCCGGAGCCTAATTCCTAGCCGATGTCATCTCCTAATGCTAACTCCTCTGCCAACCCTTCATCTTGCACATATCATATGACCCAACCACATGGTTGGTTGGTGGTTAGCTTGGCTGCTTTGAGTAGGAAGTCGATGCTCCGGTCCCTTTCATCCCATCATTTTTCAAACCCTTCTAGGTCAATTGTCCCAACTAGAGGGAATTTCATGACCTCCTTTCCTTGTATGCTCAACACGTAGTAGTTTTGGGGGATTAAGATGAGATTATTTTCGTCCACATTATCCAAGGCTGCATCAATGTCTCCTAGCCATGCGTGAATGAAGACCATCTGGGTCAGTTTCTGTGTAATTTCCTTCAGCACACCCATGTGGAGGAGCACTGCCAGAAACATTGCTGGTATTTCTGCATTGGACCAGAACCTGTGATATGCTTTCAGGAACTTCGGTCCTACAACCTTCTTGGTTGCCCAAAGTATCAATAGGTGGGATGAGGCCAGTATCCCATTCAACCTTTGGTTTGTCAATTCTCCTTAGAATGCTTGCAGTTGCTTGTTGGTGTCCAGGGCCAGAGGAGTCTCCATCCCTTTATCGTCTACTTCTATCACCAAGTAAAAATCTCAAGTTTCTGCACGCACACACTATTCCTGCAAAGACACTATTTTAAATGACCTAGGCTAGCCTTTTTTAACTGTGGTGGCTAGCAGTCTTCATGATTAATTCTCTATGATCCTGGCGGTTGGATCATGTAAGCTTGCAGGTTCTCTACTAGAGGTACCGAGCATGATTAATGCAAAGTATTTTGAGATCCACTCAATCTTGCCTTTTCCTTGAAACTTGTTCCATTTATTTTCATCTCACCCTCTACTGTTGAGCCCTATCACATCTGATTAGACCCCAAGTTTGTCTTTTCTTGTTAATATAGTAAGTTTATTTTTTACCTTTTTATTTAATTATTTATTTGAATTTTACTTGAGAGTCGGGTAGCACGACCCACATAAAACTGCTGATGCGCGCGAAACAAACTTTTAAGCATTAATGGAATTGGTATTTGTACGACCGCCCTCGTCTGCAGGTTTGAGAAGACCCAGACCCTAAACTGACCCCTCTTACGCAGCAGTGCTTTATGTGTCAGAACTAGGACCCAGCCCAGCAACTTTTATTTAATTATTTATTAAAAATTAATTATTTTTAATAATATTTAGATTTTGATATATTTTGACTTTACATTTAGTTTATTATATTTTAATTTTTAATTTAGATTTAAGTTTTAAATTTTTTAAAGTTTTAATAATTACAAATAATTATTAAAATAAATTTAATTTACTAATATTTTGTCTTATTAAACTTTTAATTATTGTCCCTTTAATAATTGTTTTATTTTTTTCAAGGAACAATATTTTAATGACCGTCGATCATCCATCAGTTGATCTTGACCATTCCCTGCAATCCCGTGATGACCTCACCACTAAGTTTCGGATGATTGCGATATCACAGGCGAGCACCACATGTCTCATCCGACAGTGTCGAAGGAATAATCAAAGTGCTTTAATATTTATGTCGAGTTTTAATACATTATATGACAGGTTACTAAAGCGGCTGTGAGATGCACGTGCTCAAAATCGATGGTGATGTTATAATCTTGATGAAAAGTTGCTTGATGGTTATGTTCAGTGCTGGTGACTGCTATGAATGAACACGATTGCCCGCCATCGCGTGATACAAAGATACAAGGTGTTTATTGATTGTGATATCACGGGCAAGCGCCACGTGTCTCAACTGGCGGTGCCGAAGGAATAATCAAAGTGCTTTAATATTTATGTCGAGTTTTAATACATTATATGATAGGTTACTAAAGTGGTTGTGAGATGCATGTGCTCAAAATCGATGATGATGTTATAATCTTGATGAAAAGTTGCTTGATGGTTATGTTCAGTGCTGGTGACTACTATGAATGAAAATGATTTCTGATGGTGGAGATCAACGGTTTCCCGCCATCATGTGATACAAAGATGCAAGGTGTTTATTGATTATGATATCATGAGCGAGTGCCACGTGTCTCAAATGGCGGTGCCGAAGGAACAATCAAAGTGCTTTAATATTTATGTTGAGTTTTAGTACATTATTTGAAAGGTTACTAAAGCGGTTGTGAGATGCACGTGCTCAAAATTGACGGTGATGCTATAATCTTGATGAAAATTTGCTTGATGGTTATGTTCAATGTTGGTGGCTGCTATGAATGAACATGATTGTCGATGGTGGAGATCAACGGTTTCTCGCCATTGCATGATACAAACATGCAAGGTGTTTATTGATTGCAATATCACGGGCGAGCACCATGTGTCTTTCCTTGGCGATGCATAATGTGGTGGGCCCTTGGTGCTAAGATGGAGATTACATCAGCCTTTTGAAGGCAGCCATTCGATGATTTGATGAAAGGAAAGGATCGGTGGTTACAATTTAAATTTGCATCAAGCTGGATGAGACAAATGCACTCGGGCTGACTCAGGGATGTTAATCTGATGGCATTGGTTTGGCCAATACAACTCCTTGTGCTTTGATCGGTGAGACAAGACAGGTTTCTTGCCGATGGAACTTCATCGGTGAGACCTATATGCTCGGTATGACCTTTTCATTTCACCCCAATGGAACTTGTCTTGTCGATGATATGGGTTATTTGAATACTAGATTTTGGAGGTTTTTCATGATATAAAATGGTCAAGAATGATGTGATCACATGTGACTATGATGGATTATACTCAAGCTAATGTTTTCTTTAGGTAATCAACAAGTGAAAAATCACTGTAAAGGCTAGTTGGTTTGTGATGAATGTTCTATTGTGGGCCTCTACCCTATCCTAGGTCTTTGTAGTAGTTTTTTTTATTCTTTGTTATCAGTTTTTCAATGTTCTATACAACGCCCATGTTTCTATTTGCAATATTCTTTAAGTTGGTCATTAAAAAGAGATATATGGTTTGTTTCCTTATAGAAATAATGCATTTATAGCATTCATGTGTTCTTCATTTAAAATAATGTCATTTGGTAATAATAAGAAGGAAGTGTGAAGTTTGAAAAGTCATATTTTCAAATTTATTTTTTTGTCTTTTTTGAAACAATTAAATAAGTTGTTTAGAACAGTAAAATGGTGTCAATGTTTGTGATGAGGAAAAATTAATTGGAGAGTGGTTCAAAACTGGTTACAAGGTTTGAAAGGGATGTTTAAGTTGTACTTTTTAGAGTGATAAGGTTGACATTAAACTTTTCAAATATTTTTAGTTCATATTTTTAAGATAAAGATTCTTTTAAACAAAAAAAAAAATGTTTTAAATTTCATACTTGGAAAAAAAAAATGCAATAAATGAATAATAGAGAATCATGCATGGGAACAAAACACCACCTACAAATGCAAATAAGTTATTGGAATGTCACGTATTGATTTTATCAATTATTTTATTTTGATTATTAATCATGAGAATTTCAATGTTTATGTTAGATGATTATATAGATTGAAATTGAAATCAAAATTTAAATTTAAATGCAAATGAAATGATTTTGAATTTATTATTATGAAATTCAGGGATTGTCATTACTGATGAGAAATTGAGTGCAAGTGAATGCAGGAAAAGGTTGGCTATTTAAGCCATTGAGATGGAGTGAAAAATAAAGTAAGATGTGACATTATGTGAACCACACCAAAATCTCTTAATCAAAATGATTAAATCACCTAATCGCTACTTTACTCTTGAATGAAACCTCGGGTTAAAGATAACCTAATTGGGACAAGAAGTGAATTCAATGAAGAGAGAGATCTTATGATGAGACTAAAACCTATTAAGTTGGATTACGTATTGGATTACTCTTTAACACCTATAAGTAGAAATTAAAATTGAATGAGTTGTACTTTGGATCTTGACTATTGCCATATAGAGTGGGGAAATCTATAAACAAGCGGACTAGTCAATAATTAAGGATTCCATCCTAAGAATTGGAAGGGAATATTGGGTTTAAGATTTTCCCATGCGATTGAATATCATTGGAGTTCATGAAAATCTATAAGGATAGAAGCATAGGAGGGATGCCTCATAAGTTAAAGGAAGTCATATTATTGACAATAATTTACTTTAAGTAGCTCTTATATTAGAAGAGAAACACTTTCAAAAGGAAACATATGTTGTCATGACAAAACATCATAGAATTTTTACTTAGCAATAAATGCTGAAAATCTTATGGAGAAGAACATCAGAATTGTTACTTGTGCTCAAAAGGGATATATTGAAGTTAAGACTCTCCTATATAATTAAGAAATCATGGAGTTAAATGTTAATGCTTGAAGATTAGATATGCAATTAAATTTGTTATTATCTGGAGATCAACGTGATTCAACGAGGATTAATACTCAAAAATTAGTACCACATTAAATCAAGGAAATTAGATTGAGTTAAAAGATGAAATGAATCTTTGAAAATAATCTAAGGACAGAAGAAAATCCACGGTATGGATGTCCTAAGATAAATGGAAATTATCTCTGCAAAACCTATAACCATTTATAGGAAGATTAATAATGGCGTAAGATCATAATAGGTTATCACTTAGTCAAAGGATAGACTATTGTTGGATATAAAAGAACCTATCTGTCCAAAATTGGAAGATTCGATAATGGAACGACAAAAATAATGTTAGAGTTAGGACATTAGAATGACAAAGGGAATTGTTGGTTAAGGATCCACTATCAAAAAAAAAGATAGAGTAATAAGTTGCACGAAATATAGCAAGGTAATATCTAGTATGCCAGGAAATGAAGACTGAAAGTCATCATTGGTAGGACATGTAACTCTCTTGAGATTCTAGAAGGAAATTGGTAGAACACAAGACAAATTGATTTGTCGATGTTAGTAGAATAACATAATGTTCTGGTGGATAGACTCATCAAAAGAACCAACAGTTTTTGGAAACTTGACTTATAGGATTTTGATCCTAAATAATATATTGTGGACAAGCAGTTGCTTAGTAAACCTGAAACGTTATTTCAGTTTAAAAAATGATGATAGGGTTGTATAAACCAAAATCATTCCATGAGACATTCATTTGAATAAATGTGCTATATATATTATTTTAGTCAAATAAGTAAAATGGTGGACTAAATCCTGAATGAATTGTAAACTTCTAAAATTGACGTTTGGACAATTATATGGAGAGAATGGAAGTTCTATTAAAACTGAAAAAAGTCTTGCATATAATCATAGACTTGATAAATATCAAAAAGTAATAATAGAATGAAGTGATCGATGAAACTTAATTGATAACAAAGCTTAAGTGTGGAGCAGTATCAAAATTTATAAGTGTCTAGGAGCACGGTTATGCTCAAGATGGACAAGTAATTAAGGAAAAGTACTTTATGGTAAGGATAATGAATGTGTAAGTGGTGGATGGACTTGGGTTATGAGTTGTCTAAAAGTGTAAATTCAAAGGATTGGACCCACAATGTAGTGTACAATACATCGACATTCCTCTTCCATTTGGATTATACTAAGGATAAATTCATGGACCAATGAATTCTGATTACTAAGTATAGTTTTTATTATATATTGGATGTATTTATATAACAAAGCTCTTTGGGAGAGTAAGTATGTGTGAAGCATACGAGGTTTCCCTATGTGATAGTAAGGACACTTGAAGCAAGGTCTAGAAAAGACAAGATTACTATATAGAATGAATGTTTTGTAAATCTTACGTATTTTGGGAAATCATCAAAGTTGGCTACAAGATTTGTGGGACCCTTTGATGTACTGGAAGTCATGAATCCAGTCGCTTATAGACTAGCATTAATTGGGATAGTACTCAGTGCAAGGTCCAGTGGGACCAGTATACTAGATGATTATATAGATTGAAATTGAAATTGAAATTGAAATCAAAATTTAAATTTAAATGCAAATGAAATTATTTTGAATTTATTATTATGAAATTCAGGGATTGTCATTGCTGATGAGAAATTGAGTGCAAGTGAACGCAGGAATAGGTGAGCGAGAATGTAGGCGAGAACATTGTTCAAGTAGAGCCGTTTTAGCCATTAGACATTTATGAGGATGATGGAATCTCACACACCACTTAAATAATTGGAACATAATTTACATGATTAAATGGTTTAATCTTTAATTATTCTAATGGCTATGCATTTGTTGAACAAAATTGTGAAAAATAATATGTTTGTTTTAAATGGCAATTTAAATATTATTGTGAGAAAATTGATTTTATTCAATTTATTATTTCTTTATTTAAATCTGTATTGTCGATATTTTGAATTAAAGAGTTTCGCTCTTTACATGGAATGACATAAAACAGATAATAAAGTCAAATATATTATTGTTCTTTCCCTTTCAGACATTAAATTTTATTATATAGATTTAGATAAATCATCATACGAAATTTGGGATAATTTCAATAAAATATTTGGAGCAAAAATAGTTAATTTCAACTATTTAGATTCAAAATGAGAGATATAATCACTATGTCTAATCACATAAGAAATTTGATATCTCTCATTAAACAAATGGTAGAAGTCAAGGCTCTATTAGATGATGAAGATGCTAAGGATATTTTGTTAAATAGTTTGAAAATACAACAATTTTATTTCTATGCTTAGTCCAATAACTTCTCAAACACAAGAAGATGTGATTTGTGCCCTATTAGGAGAAGAAAAAAGAACAATGGAAAAGATTTAAAAGTTGATTCTCAACATGAGAATGTATTATACTCATGAGGTAATAATAATTAAAAAATAAAAATGAATGTTATTATTGTAAGAAAAAGGATCACATATTGTGGACTTGTATAACTTGAGCCAATGATGTTCTTGAGGGAGAACTTAAAGAAAAATCAAATGATGTTAGCTTAGCCTATATATATTTGTTTGTTTCAATCAACATGTTTTGATGTGAGGAATAAAAAACTTAAGGGAGGGTGTTGGAATATTAAGATTAACATTAATAAGTTCACCTTACTAACTTGTTTATTTTTTGTCATTAAATAATTAGTTATATTCTTATAAGATAGTAGTTCAAATGGGAAGGTATATTTGAAAGGCTTTGTAAAAGTCATATTGTAATATATTCCCAATTGAACTATATGATATAATTATTATTTTGAGTGTTTTTGTGTGCAGATATAAGTTCTCTTGACTTTTCCAATATATTTTGTATGCTCTATTAGCCGTGATTTCATGATTAATTTTCCACTTTCGACACTACTTCTTACTAACTTTGCCATCCAAATTTGGCTCTTAGACTAAATATTTCATAAAGGTGCATTTTAATTTTCTTACTATCACCTTTGGCTAAATTTTTTAATTGGGTCAACCATGCAAAAAGTGTGGTTACAATTTTGTAATTATTTCCACTTAAATGTTGGTTACAACTTTCTAATTTTTCTTTCCATTTAGCTAGTCACAATTTCATACGAGCATTAAACCTTGAAAATGGTAGTTTAGTTCTACTTAAAACTTGTGGTAATTTCATTAATCTCTTGCTACCTCTGGTGTTGAATTGGACTAGTTATGTCATCTAGGATTTGTTCCTCAATTTTTTTTTACTTTTTTCAAAAAAAGCTTATGATGGTTATACTTGTATGACCATGAATGGATATAAATTTGAGGATTTTGGGTGTTTTCATTCAATTTTCATGTTTTCCCCTTAGCTCCTACTTTATGTGTGTTTTATATGGAAGCCTTTGGATATCTTTTGGCTAATAGTATTTAATGGAACCTTATTAAAGGTGCTAATTTTCATAACTCTATAGTCCAACTATTCAATGGTCATTTTTCTAATGAATCCTTTCTCACTCTCTTAGAGGATAAACATGACATTATTTAGGATATTCAATGCCTAGATATTTTGTGGAAAGCTTTAAGGTCAAATATATAGTGGCATAAAACTCAATGTTATAGGAAATCCTTCTTAGCCAAGCTCAATTGGTTCAATTCCTATGAATAGAAGGGGGTTGATCATAAGGAAGTGTTGAGATTCCTAAGCATCTCTTTTACCTTTTAGGTTTCTCATTCCTCTTTAAGGAAACATATGATTTCTAGAGCTGAGAAAAATTATCATATTAAATTATGAAGCCCCTTTCTTTGGCAAGGAGATTCCATGTGTGTTCAAATATTCTTGTTGCACACATTTCCATTACTCATGTTGCTAAGAACCTTGCAAATCCTCATAATTGAAGATTGAAAAAATACAAAGGTATATTTTATGGCCTCCCTTTAACCAAGGAAAATGGTTTCACAAAGTATCCTAGGATTTTTATTATCTCCCTCATGACTATAATAGGCTTGGCTTGCTTTATATTCACTACTCTAAATAGTGCCATAATTTTAAATTTAATTAACATACTCTAAAACCTAATGAAACTAGGTTGTAGCTCGTCAAATTGGAGAAGTGAAAGGTCAATAACAGCGTCGAGGAATAGTTCTGAGGATTGAAAAAAAGGTCAATACGAGCGTCATGGAAGAGTTTGGAGCTAAAACAAGGTCAATACCAGTGCCGAGGACGAGGTTGAGGGCACTCAGAAAAAATCAACGAGCAAGGGACAATGAGTATTGTAAGTTTATCACCCCCATTCTCTTTAACTTGCAATTTTCATGCCTAATTTCCAAAGATCTTCTCATACATTAGCCCCCCATTATCGTAAAATGGTATAAGATAAGACAAAAAAAATAAAATAGCTTAGTCTTTCACATTTCTATAGTGATTACTAGAGGCACATAGACCAATTCTTCATAATAGAAGAATTTGATCATACTTTTCCAATGATGGCATTATGATAAAACCTTAGGTTAAATGAATAATTCCTAGCTAAGTTCTTGAAATCATGTCCAATCATATAAGAGAAGACCGCTGCTATGTGTACTTGGATAACATGGAGAAAGGCTCTTTAGGCTCTTTCATCAATCTACATATTGTTAAATTTTAACACCTAAAAGTGAGAATGAAGAATCTTTCCTAGGATTGTGGCCAATTATGCTTCTCAACACCTAGATTACAAAATCCTTGTCAATATCATTGCCATCACAATAAAACCTATTGCTTGAGATATAGTCATAGAGGTAAACAAATTGGCTTTCTTGATAGTAGATACATTCTAGACAATTCAATCCTTGTTGAATGGGCCCAACAAACTACTCATGATGCCCTTACTATTAAGTTAAAATTTTGACAATTCATATGATTCCATAAAATGTCCTTTCATTTATAAAAGTCTCAAATGGATTTATTTTTAACCCTAAATTATTATCACACATTCAAAATTACAAAATACCAGTTGAATGAAGAACCTTCATTTGAAGGTGATGTCGTCATGACCTTTGAATGAAGAACCTTCATTCAAAAATTATGTCATGTCAAGACTTTCAAATGAAGGTATTTTTTATTTTAAATATTTCATGTCCAAAATGCTTTATAAAAGGAACCTTGGCATGAAGGACCTTCAAATGAAGACCTTAATTCAAAGGTCCTTAATTATAAGATCCTTCATATGAAGGTTCCTTTAATGTCATCCCATTATAGCTCTTATAATTGTTAGAGATATTTTTGTTTCGAAGTAGAGATTGGACCATCAAATAGCGTCACCATGACTCTACTAAGATATCCATCAAATTGATAAACCCTGACTTAACGACCACAAATTCACAAGAAAATTTCCCCTGTCAACCAGGGCATCAATTCAATGCCAAGTTTCTTGCTTTAACAAACCCCTAAATGCAATGAACTTTTATACTTCTCCATCAAACTTTTCTTCTCAGCTTCTTCTCTTTCAGCTATCTTTTGGGCCAATTTGGCCACATTTACAATCAAGTTTGTAGCTTATCTAGTTGAAATTTCATAAGCTCTTTTGATTATTAACCCTCCCCTTAGGTTTGGGCTAATATCAGTAACATAGGGCATGAGCCAACCTAAACTTAGGAAGTAATAAAGTTAGGTAAAATATTTAACTCAATTTATAAAAAGGGGCCCGGCCTAGACTAAACAATGAGACATAAGTCATTTTAATACCCACTCCAAAAAGGTAATGATCGAATATATCTCGCCCAAGGTTTTACATGGAACATTAGGATTTTTATGAAAGCCAAGGTAAAACCCAACCTTAGGTTCATCCTAAACAATGTAACAAGCCAATAGAAGGTAAAAACATAAATGAAATTCAAAGAACAAGATTTGAAACTCCATCAAATCCACCATGATAACACAAACCCTTACATAGGCACAATAGGGAAGTTCCTGTAATTGATTGCTTTCTCCCACAAAATAGTGATTGAGAACTTCAAAACAAATACAAATGAAAGGGAACACATATATTTATCTACACCAATGATTTCAGAGCATTTCAAGCTTGTATGCATCCATACAACACAAAAGAACTTCAGAAAAATTGTAAAAACAACGAAAATTGCTTCAAGAATGTGGTATCTGACATGAAATTTTGTTATCAACTCCTCCAACAATTGCAATGGGAATACAATATGATAGAAGTGGGATAAAAAATGCATTGTTTGAAGCATCAAACCAATATGAAAAGATGAAAGAAAGTGCTAACCCCTTAAATTGAAAAAGTTTCTTTTAACTTTAGCTTTGTTGGGTAGCCAATTATTTTAAGTTATCAAATCCTACCATCATACATAATCAAAATGTTGTTGTTTCAAATGACTATGAGCACTAACTTTCACTATTTGAAGATGTTGAAACCTTGTCATAGAGAATTAGAACATTGATGTGACCACTCATCCTACCTTAAAACATACCAAAAGTCTCCTAGCAATTAGACATAGGAAGATTTAAGACGACTTAAACAATTTTTATTGCCAAAGCATAAACTTATGATGACTTTACCTGGCCTAGTACATACTCCCTCCCCGTTAACCACTTAGAAATATGGAAATTAAATGTAAATTTGCTGCTATTTTTAGTCATGTAGGTGTCCAATAAACCACTTGATGGTGTTTCCCTTTAAGTTTATTTACTTGAATGAAGAGAAAAAGTCCTTTGATTACAATTAGAGAATACATTTTGACACCTTGGTTGTGTAACTGGTGGACCATAGTCACATTTAACACTTGTTACAAAGTTTGGGAGTTAAAACATCAAGTAGATTTGATTTGTGATGGACACATTTGGATGGTAGTAACAATAACTTTCAATCTATCAAGACTTGATTACCTTATAACCTATCAAATTCTAGCGATGAAATGATAGATTAATCATAATGCCACCTTCGGATCACATCACCATGAAAGAACTTCATCCAACATCCTTATGAGTGTAGGTACCACCAAATAGGTATTTGTCATATTTTTCTTCCTCAAGCGAGGGAAATTCAGGAAGGGAAGAGGAAAGCGAGACATGTAGTAGGTCTAAAAGAGGGAGATCAACTAGAGGTAAAAAGATTAGAAGAAAATTTCGTAAACGCATGGAATTTTTTCTTGTTGAAGGGGGGTCATGTTCTTATGATGATGAGAGCATAAGCGACATCGAGGTTCCCTTAAGGTACAAACATCTACTAAAATAATGGGTACCCAAGGAACTTCCTCCAATAAACATTGATATTTGTGTCAACGAGAGGATATATCACATAGCACCATCATCATTACATGGTTTGGGCCTATTTTGCATGGACGACATAAAGTTTTGTTATGAAAAAGTTACTGAGTTGATGGAGTATGTTGGACCCTGTTACAATTACAAAGATTGGATGTAGCTGGTTCGATATACACAAAGTATGCATAGGTATGCACTATCAGCAAATTATATACAACTAAAAGATAAGGATCAAAATAAAGGAGTGGCTAGGTACATTGATGGAAGGCCAAAATCATCAGGGAATATTGTAGGGTTTATAAATAGTACACAACCTGGGTCAACAAATAAGCAATCCAATTGTATAATCGAGGCGTGAGAGGGAAACTGTGTATTCGTATGTGCGATAAAATCAATAACTGCAGGGGAAGAGTTGCTAATCGATTACAATTTGAATCGCTTAGATACAAACACAATTACTATGGGGATGGTATGTACTAAATACCATTTTACCCAACCTCCAATTAATGACTCCAATATACCATTTTATTATTTTATTTTTTTCGTAAGTCTATTGGTTTCATTTCGGTAATGTTTTTTATATTTAATTATTGTCACAGTGAGACATTGATCATACGAGGAAGGCTTCGGCCGAGAGCGCAGATCGCGATCCATCTTCAGGTGCTTCTATCCGATAGTTTTACCTCATTGTAATTGTACAAATTAGATACGAGCAAAATGTTTTATTATTATGTTTTTTTCATGAGTTTATTGGGTTAATTTCGATAATGTTTTTAATATTCTTGTTGCGGTTGGCTGATTGGGGAAAGGCACCAGCAGTACAAGAGAGCATCCATATGGAGGTGCAGTCACTATTATGCGATGATGACATCACATTTTCCACAAACCCTGTGGATATGATGAGGAAGGCCCAAAAAAAATGCAATGAATAAATCCTTAAGTTGGTATTCATAGTGCCTCAAATAGATGAGATAAGAGAAAGGGTTAAAATATTGTCTGAGAGAGCATAGAACTTACAAGTAAGCTATCATGAGATCTTTAATTATAACATAAGTTCATTCATGGTTTTATATTTTGTACTCTTTTATGTCATGAACTAAAATATGTGTTTTTTTTATAGGATTATTTGTGTCCTCATCATGCTGCTGGCCATGATCAAGGTACTGTAAGTGTTGCCTGGGAAGTAGGGGTCAATACAAGTGTCAATCTTGATCTTCCTATGCATACAACACATTATCCGACCCCATCATCCGTGCCTATATTGTCCACTGAAATTTCGGCAACACATACCATGCAAGCATTCGGTAGTGCACCATCTGGCAGTGAACACATGCCACTACATGTGTCAATACCTATGGATACAGAGGTCGCTAGTACTGGTGATGTTTTAGTAGCATTTCCTGGATCTTTCCGTATTACTAGTACGAGAAAATTAACGGTCACATTTGTGGTGACCGAGGATTTCCTTCCCATAAAGATAGAGAAGGTCCCAGGTACTTTAAAATGTTTTAATTATTATTATATATAATCCAATTGAAATTTACTTATTGATCACTCTTTATAGACTAATGATCCCATGATCATTTTTTAGGAAATGATGTTTTTTATAAACATCTAAGTGATCTTACATTGGATCTCTTTAGGCCCACCATACGTACACAATGGAATGCCCAAAATCAAGATTTAAAACATGAGCTCATTAACCATTTAGTTGTGTTGTTTGGTGATAAAACATTCAAACGAACCAAGGTCCTTAAGAAATATGGTACCTATCTAAAGTATGTGAGGGACCAATATAGGTCACATTTACAGAAGAACAAAAAGTATGAGCATCCCCCTATGATTCCGGAGAGGGACTGGAAGGGCTTGGTGTCGGATGGAAAGGAGAAGGCCGAAAAGAAAAAAGGAAAGACCCCACCGGGCCAAGGAAGGTATGTGATACTATCAACAATTTAATTATATATTGATTACTCTTTCTTTTTACATAATCTAACGTATTTCAAATTTTTCATAGGCTACCCGACACATCGAAGGAAACAAAGGCAAGACTAGAAAAACACGGGCAGCACAAACTTGGCTCTAGTGGTTATATGAAATTAGCAGCATGATTTGTAAGTATCAATAAATGAAATATTGCATCCAAATAATAAATTGCAAAAAAATTGGTTTTATCACACCATAGAAGCAAAATTCATGATCGCATGCAAAAATGCAGGGTTGTGATTTCAACAGAGTGCCCACAGAAGAGGACCTGAACATTTCCTTCCACCAAGGCTATGGAGCCCTGACTGAACACCTAAGAGTCTTGACTGGGCAAACACAATCTTCCACTGCATCCAACACGTAGGTAAATAAACTCAATAAAGTTTATTTCAAATTGAATACTTGTGCAATCTATTCAATATTAATTTCCACCATAATAATGTGCCTATTTGTTTTACAAAGATAAGCAATGATAATACTGCACATGACATTGGAATACAGCCTGGTGAGGGTGGAGAACAACTTGCAGATGAAGGCCACGGTGTGCAACCTGGTACTAGATGTATTCATGTGCTATACAAAACACAGTATGGATCAATACAATTAAATATTTTTAATTGCATTTGGTGTATTAATCAATGTAACCTTTCATGTTTCAACTTTAGAACATGTAGAGCGTGATCAACATGTTGAGCATGATCAATCTAGAAAATATCAGGAACATGATGTGGCTCCATCAGGTTAAGAGGACCACTCTAATGTTCTTTTAAATATATTTAATTGCAATTGGTGTATTAATTAATGTAATCTTTCGTGTTTCAACTCCAGATCAGGATTTATAGGGTGTTCAACATGAGGCTATAAGACAATATCAGGAACATGATGTGGCCCAATCAGGTAAAGAGCACCACTCTAATGTTCTTTTAATTAATGAAATACGTGTAACAATAATAATAAAACATATCAATTTAACATTTCTTTGATATTGCAGTAGACCCCCCTTGCAACGGCGTCTACGTTGTGAGTACACGACTAGGCATACATTAAGATCACAAGCAAAGCTCAGAACAACTGAAGGGGGGACAAATGATTTTGAAAATGATATTCCACTTTATCTTTTTTTAGCTACAAAAAAGAAAAAAGAAAAAAAAGTGATTGTAATCATGTTATGACAACCATATTTTTGATAATATGTAAAAACTAAAAAAATGAATGTTATATGTTATTAATGGATGAGTGAATGAATTTTATATGTTATTAATGGATGAATGAATGAATGTGAATATGTTAATGAATGAATGTTATATGTTATTAATGCAGGATGAATGAATGAATGATATATGTTATTAATGGATGAATGAATGATTAATGTTATATGATCGTGTATGGGGAATTGAGAGTGATGTGAGGGGGGGGGAGGGGCCAAATGAGATTCCACCTTCACGTGGTTGGCCCTGTTAAGTAGAAAATATTAAACTATTCTCAAAACAAAGAGAAGCTCAATAAGGTAAGTAATGCACTTTTCAATATAAGAAATGCATCGTTTGAAGCATCAAATCAATATGCAAAGATGAAAGAAAGTGCTAAATTTTCACTATGAACATTGTGTTGTGTGTGGATTTGGTTTCAAAGCTCTATTTTTTAATTTTTTTTTAGTGGTCTCTAAAATTTGACTTTTGTGCATAACAGGTTAGTGAAAAATTTGACAACTTTGAAGGATTTAGAGGCTCGATTGAGATAGATACATAGATATTTGGATTTTGTTGTTGATGGGAGGCTTCCACTTAACCATGAAATTTTGTACCATTTGCAGGTATGCTAAAATATTTCTACTTACATTCATTCAACTTACTGTAATATAATATCTGACAAAAATCTCCTTTTCATTATACTTAGATGGATTTTCATGCCCTATTCCAAAGCACATGTTTTAAAACAGGCAAGAAGGATGCTGGAAAGGGTTAAGGAATTTGGATTTACACCTTCCAATTGCATAGTTTACTTCATTCATCCAACATATTTCCAATGCGTTTTACAATTGTTGGAATCATATACTTGTAGACATGGAAAATATACAATTCGATCTGACACACTGGATCCTGATTTACTAACACCATTTCTTCTTGAATCATACTCTCAACTTATCAACACCTTTCATCCCTTGATTAAATAAATCATTATTTATTTAATTAGGTTTTTCTCCTTTGCTGATTAAATTAATCAATTGAATTTAATTAACCCTCTATCCCTCTTTATTTAATTAATTCATTTTATTTAAATCAAATCTCTAAAGTCCTCTTATTAAATTAAATAAATTAAACCTTATTTGATTTAATCTAACATTATCCCCTTTAGTTAAATAAATCAAAATAATTTATTTAATTAACCTCTTTCTTCTCAATTCTTGATTTAAATTAACTCATAAATTCAAGTCAAAGTTGTCACATCCCCTAATCTCTCTTTAAATTAATTAAACTTGATTAATTTAATCTCAAATCACTAAAATCCTCTAGAGAATGCAACTTGCACAATAAATCAATTACTTTGATTTATTAAATTGCCTATTTTCTGGGCATGTGCAGAATCATAATGGAAAAAATAGGCCCTTAAGTGACAATAAAATTTAGATAAATCAAAGTTAAGAAACTTGACGTACAAATTTGAATAAGTTAACTATATTATTTCAAAAATATGTAAGAATAGAATCTGTTGAAAATTGAAAGTATTTTCTAAACTACTAGGTTTATTTTTATTTTTTTTAAAATTTATTTGGTTAAAATTTAAAATTTCAATGCAGTAGTACTTAAATTTCAGGGGAAAAATAAGAAGTAGGTGTCTGTCTGACCACCCTAACCACAATAAAATGATAATATTTTTTTATAAGATTTTAAATATAAGTAGAAGACTCATGTCCCGATGTGATGTATATTTTTTTATAAAAAAATTCCAAGTAAATAATTAATTATGATTTTTTTATTACAAATTTAAAAAATATAAAAACTCATATGTCTGACCACCTTAATTTGGTCAAAAATTCATGAAATTGAATTCTAATTTTTTTAATCCTATAGTATGTGAAGCATAGAATGTGACGCATGTTTTAGATTAAAAAAATTTGATACCCTTTGAAAGCTATAGATGTTTTTCAATCAGCTTATCAATCATGACTTTAGTCATAATTCAAATAGAAAATGAATAATAATTATTTATTAAATTCAAAGTAAAGAATAATTTATATTGGTGGAAAGCTAAGAATCTCCTTTAAAAACCTTTTTCGTTTCATCAATTTTGGGTAAAAAAAAAGTCGTCAGCCACATGGGCCATCATATCGCTTATATATCGCCACTTTTTGGCCCATCATGATCTTGCACATACTCTTCTCTCAACATGGAATAAAAAGGGAATATTCCCTCAAATTTGAATTCAAATTCAAATGGGCTTGGTCCTTCCAACAAGGCATTCAATGCCTCTTACATGTCCTTGACTTTGAGCCAAGTGATATTAACTCCATTTCTTTCATCCCCCCTAAACATGTCACTTCATCAAATTCAAAATTCAAACTTGCACATTGATCAAAATGTGCTCAACCTTCAACCATTCACATCTTGACAAGTGGCACTTGGCTATTGGATGTTTAATGATCCCACATTGCTTATTTTAACTCTCTCTTCCATTTTGGAAGTCTATAAATGATTGACTCTTCCTCTCATTCTATCATCCATAATTTGAGTAGACTTACTATACTCAAATCCATCTTCTAGCATATCTAGTTTCATCCATTTTCATCAAATCCTTAGCTAGGTTATGCAGGAATTCAACCAACAAAGTGGATCAAATCATCAAGCTTACAAAGGAGTTGGGAAAGGGTTGATTTCGACACATCAATTGGCACCAACTTCCCCATGGGATCTCTAGTTTGCTCACTTAATTAGGATTTACATGCTTCTTCCTATTTTATTCTTCATTTTTCCTATTTTAAGTTTTATAAATGGATTTCATGGGGAATCCTTGTTTCTTGCTTGCATATGATCTAATATTGTGATTTTTTGTTTTGTTTATGCAAGTATCAAATTGGGGTTCACATTTTGGCGCTAGAAGGAGGGCTTTCAAGAATTTAATCACGTTTTTTCCAAAATTTCCGCAGTTTTTAACTTTTTTTGCAGGACACAAGAAACTGCGCCACTTACCAGTACCGCAGCGATATATTGTGCCACTTCCAGTGCCGCAGCTCCATATTGCACTGCCCCTAGAGGTGCGGCGCTATATCAAACCGTGCACAACTTCCAAACTGCGTCGCTTTTCACTTCTCGCCTGTCATTTTTTAATTTTCTAACCGCGCCACTTTCATCTGCGCGGCACTATATCACACCGCTTCCAGCACTGTGGTGCCATATTGCACCACGTTTTTCAACATCGTGTCACTCCTGCTTTCTCGCTTGAAAATTTTGAAATTTTAAACAGGGTTGCTTCCCAAACTACGTCGCATACCCATATCGCGCTGCTTATTCACTCTTTGTTTCTGTAGAGCACCACCCACAGTTAATTGTGCAACGCTATATAGCATCACTTTTGTCCCAAACTATGCCGCTCCTGAGTTTTTTGATTTTTTTAACATTTTTTTTTTTGTGATGCAGGAACTTCCCAAGGTCATAACTTTTGACTCGGATGTGGGTTTTGTCTAAAATTTTACAAGTGGTTTCTTTATGAGGAGGCAAGTGGTTTGGCTAGCAATCTAATGGGTTGGATGCCATTTTGGCACATTTCTGGGACTTCAAACTTTCATCTTGGCCCTCAAAATGACATTTTAAAGTTTTTTCTTAGTTTTTTTAAAATTATTTCTATTAATAAGTCGAAGTCCATGTTTCAAATTTAGGATGTTAGTTGGCAGTTCATCCCATATTAGTTTTATAAAGTTTTTGGAAAAAAATAGGACTCTCAAAGTCTAAGATGCAAAATTACCAAAAATGGGAAAATCAAAAAATTGTTGAAATTTGCCTAAAAACGAGGATTTTTGATCAAAAGTGAAGGAAGGAAAACGAAGGCCAAAGGTTCTTGATGATTTTATCATCTCATTGTATTAAGTGTTTTTAAACACTTTTTGGAGAACTTATAATCCCTTTTTAAGGATTTGTTTACTTTATGCTTTAGGAAATACTAATTTTCCTTTTGGGTTTAAAACGAACAAGCAAATTTCCTTTTCCAAACAAAGTAGAGGATTCATTATGGCATCATGTTCATTATGCACAAAGTATTTTTAAACACGAAAGTGTTCTTCAACACTCTTTAAGGATTTTAGATTCTTGTTTAAAAGAAATTTGTTAATGTCATTTGCCTTAGAAACACTAAACTTCCTTTGGGTTTAAAAAGAACAATCAAATTTCTTTTCAAAAATTACAAAAGGGCTAAAAGTAACCTTAGGAACAACATACTATATTTTGTTTAAAGGTTAAAAATTGAACAAAGGCAATCTCACATTTCCTTTGGTGCTTAAAAAGAACTCATTATTGCTTTGAGGGATTTAAAATGAACATGTGTTTTTTGTGCCTTGTAAATTTTTTGCAAAGTAGTGTCATTTAAAAAGGTGTATGCGCTTCTCTCATGCTTCACGGTGATCTTGATAATTAAAAGTATTTTTGGTGACACTAACTTGAATAAAATATTGCCTCCACATTTCAATTTGGGTACCTAACAATTGAACAAAACATGCGAGTGTGAGCATGACATATTGCAAAGGTTCTCCCTTTGTTTTTCAACAAAGGTTGATTGAACAACATGATATGCTAGCTTGCTATTGTTTATCTTAGCAGGCCTGTCTTGTGGGAAACATTAATCACCTAAGGGAATGATCCAACCGGGAACACGCTAAAGCCAAGCGACTTCCAACTGGTATATAAGTGTGGATTCTTGAGGAAAGTTCAAGAATCACGAGGATTATTTCGACGAGATGGACAGAAATGGACTCTCGCCGATGTTAGATAATCCCCCATGAACATAATGCCCGCATTAAAACCCTTTGTTTAGAAAAAGCCAAATCTTATCTATTTTTTGGTGCAAAAGGTCATGTCCTTTGAAGCCTCCCTATGTTATACATGCGATTTTGTTGTAGAGATGAAAAGTATGTCATGGGAGATTCATGGGTACTGATGCTTGGGTGACCTGAGAAGTGTGTGTCATGGAGGGGAGCCAGTGTGGTCAAGAATCTAGTCATCCGCACAGAATATGTGTAGTTGGATTTATCCAAGTGGAAACCTAACAAATAATGTATTTTCAGCCTAAGGTTGTGCATGTTATTGAGACACCTTGCTTGGTTCTAAAACAAATGAAAACAAACATTCACAAAAGCTTCAAAATTTCAAACCCTTTAGAGAAGGAAAATACCTTTGATGAATTCAAGTGCTCTTGCTTGCCCTAGGGATTACATCCTTAGGGTTTTCTAAGTGCTTGGATTTTATCATCATTTATTTTCACCAAGGTTAAACACTAGGAAACTTTTGCCTTGATTTCCTTGATTTCCACATAATGCACTTTATGGGATGAAAGAAATTTAGGGTATTGGAAATTTAGTTTGAAAAGCATAATCAAGAAAGTGTTTGTGGTAAAAATAACCAAATCTAAGCAAGATAAACAAACAATGAACCACACATGTGCTTGTTCTCTTTTGAGACTTATGGTTTTCATGCAAACATTGGTCTTTTGGTTTGAATTACTCCTAGGGAAAAGCATGTTCTTCATTACCTTGGTCTTGTAAGTAAGTGCTCATAGGGTCATCTAGGATCGAAATCACCACTTCACCCATCTCTCAAACATCAATCAAATCCCATCTCACCAACAACTTTTGGAACCTTGGGAAACATCACTTATGCTAGACTTTTAGGAAAAATCAGCATCATCTTGTTTGACTTAACACACTTAGTCAAATTATTGGTCCTCTTGAGAGAATTTACCTCTAGGATAACACAACTTTCTAGGTTTTACAAGTTCATCATCAAAAATCACCTTGTTTGGCTTAACACACCTAGTCAAATTATCATCTTGTGTACACGTTTTCTCTAGGATTACACAACTTCCTAGAGTTCACAAGTGCATTTTCACCTTGTTTGACTTAACACACTTAGTCAAACTATCCACAATCAAAATCAAATCAAAACAAGTCCTAAAGTATAGCATTGATCCAAAGTTCCTAAAAATTCAAACACCCATATCATTCACCCCTTTCATCCTTCATCTCACCATTGGTCCTAAAACCCTTGGAGGTCAACAAGGTCAAAACACAAGAGGGACATGGAACATAAATTTGATCCATCCATCATGAGTAATCCAAGTCAACTAAACTATCCAAACCTTACAATGCCAATTTATTTTCAAAACTTGCATTTGTACAATCCATACATGGGATCATTGTCTCATACAAACCTCAATGGTACAACAAATGTGAGTTTTCCCAATCTAAATTTTGGAGCATCTTTTCCTATGGTAGATTTAAATCAAATTCATAACTTACAAATCTATCAACCAAACGATCAAGGCATGAGTCTTCCCCCTTTACCAACCATAAATCTACTGAATCCAAGCAACACCCCCTTCATAAATCAAAACATCATATCAAGTACTCTCATCTTGCCATCGATATCACAACAAAAGATGGAAAACATCCAAGAAACCCCAATGGTTAACACATCTATTATTCCTCAAGTGTCTCAAGGACCAATAATCTCAATCACACCATTCACCACTCAAACCTTGGCAATCAATGAGACTGTTCCGCTCACTCCAACAATCAAAACCATTCCCAATCCACCGCCACCACCGCCAAAACACAACATGAAAAAATCATTCTCCATCATGTTGCAAGCTGCTCAACAAGCTTCCCACCAAAAGACACTCCAAAACAAACAAGCTACACAACTAGCTACTCAACAAGCACAAGCAAAATTAGTCACCCAGCAAGCTGCACAAGCCACACAAGTAGCCCAAAAAGAACAAGCTCAAACTCATGCATAGTTACAAGAAATTTGTCTATGAGCATACCAACAAGCCTTGCAAGATTTCCAGGCACAACAAAAATCTAAACAATAAGCTTTGTTGGCAAAACAACAAGCTAAACAAAAAGCTTTGTTGACACAACAACAACTAGACCAAAAACAAGCTTTCTTGGCATAGCAACAGCAAGACCAACAACAAGTTTTGTTTGCACAACAACAGCATGACCAACAACAAGCATTATTGGTTCAACAACAGATGCAAGCCTTATTCGAGCAGCAGAGCTTGCAACAAACACCCACCACAATCGTTGAAAATGATGATCAAGATCCTTCAACCAATGATCATGTCAAAAATTTCTCTACATCACCTAATGAGTTAGAGGACATATCTCAAGAATTTATTCCAAAGCATGATGAACATCTTTCACCAAAGTCTAGCAATGATCCTTTCCAAAACATATGGACATCCTTTGACCTCACGACATTTGAGAAACTTCCTATGCCTAATAAATATATCCAAGAACCCTTGATAAGCAATCCATTCTTTGAAATTGACCCATGTCAAGAACTTGATCCAAAGCATGTCGAAAGCAATTCCAAAATCATTCGAGATCAAGAATTTGTATCTCTGGGTTACTACAATGATATAATGGACACCCTCCTATCTATACAAGATGATCACATACACATAGCACATACTCCTCCATCTACCCATGAGATGCTTCCTATGGATGGACATGTAGATGATCTTCATTCATAACAGGAATCCTTTACTCCTAACATTATTACACAAAAAGAGCGGGTTATTGATTCCTACAGTCAAACTGAGTTGTTAACATTAGGATCAGATGTATCCCCAATTTAGATTGAGGACATCATATATGCAGATATCCAACATTATCCACTCAAGGAAACAGGTCAAACAAAACAAGATATTCTAGAGTCAGTAGAGCAGCAAATTGAAATAGCGTCATCAGTAGTAGTCTTTTGTCAAAGAATGCATTTTGAACAAGGCATCTCAAAACAAGGAGAATCAAAGAACAAAGGTGCTACTATCACCATATTGGGGGAAACTTTGTCTCAAGTAAGCATCAACGTAGGGAGCACAAAGAATCCTTATGATGAAACCAATGCCAATACTACAACCAGTCACGTCATGAATCTCCATCCATCCATCACCCCATCCACAAATTGGGACCAACGTCAAAAGAAAGACTTGAATCAAAGCATGAAGACGTTATCAAAGCAAAAGAAGCTAAGAAGCATGAAGGACAAATCAAATACATATGGATGCCAAAAAATACAAAGAAAGATAATCCCTATCAAACTCCATTAGTCAAAGAAACTATGGGGAAAATAAAAATGGAGCAAGTATCCATCAAAGATGTCCACAAAGGAAAAAGCAGGCTTCTCAAGTGACATACAAAGTGTATCAAGCAGTTGGTCCTAATTCCATGCGCACTTCCGTATCCACCCATAATTGCTCATCTTCCCATGTTTGGAGAGTCAAAGACTCCAAACTGTCAAGCAATCCATCTTTTATTCCTAAACAAACTCCACCATCCATGCCTCCACGCATAATATCCAGCTCTCACATTGACCATGTATTGGCAGTGACCCTTCATCATAAGGATTCAAAAGGAACTCTATCATGATGTGCACATAAAGATGAAGTTAACTCTGGTACTAGCAAACCAGATCAGGGATCTCAAAAGTTGCATTCAAGTGCATGTATCTTGGCAAAACAAATTCTTCAAGCAGGATACTGATGGCACGTTATAACAGAAGCATCTACATCATAACCACTAGGCGGTTCAACATCAGCTTAAAATCTCTCAGAAAATACAAAAAAATCCAAAAATCCAAAAAAATCAGAAAAATGATTGAAAACAGTAAAGAACAAAATTGTCCTCTAGTGAAAACCACTTCGGTGGCGCTTTGGACAAGTACCATGATGAAAAATTGGCAAACAGACATCATGTGTAGAATCAAGCATCTACATGCGCCATTTTAGGAGGAAGCATCTTATCACATCCATAATAAAGCCAACATTCCAGCCATATCATCCATTCATCCATGAACTATTTATCCAATCCTTTTTTATCCATATGCATCCATACTCCAAGTTATCTTGATCTTGGAAAAATTTGGTGCACACTTTATACTTGTTTATGCTAAACATCTTGACATGGGTCATTTTCATTGATCCTATCCTACCTAGCAATATCCAAATGAGCATTCCTTTATCCGAACTCCTTATCTTGTCACAAGATAATCCTTGGTATCCTTTGCATGCTTACCGTATCTATCCATCCATACATATATCCAATCATCCACACATGGCATTCCATACATTGCTAAAAAACTGGGGGTAGATATTTGCATCTTGCTTTGGGAATAAATATTGATATATATACTCCTACTTATGTGGCAATCTGAACATTGGAAAACATGAAATCAAATTGGTCAAATAATTTGTGAGCACCAAGTCAAATCACTAGCCCAAGGCATTTTTTGACAGGAAGACGTTCCTTATCAAGCTTTATCTTCTATCAAACATCAATCCAAACAATAAATATCAGTTGCATCCAATGTGCACTTCAGTATCACATCAAATCATCAAAACAAATTTGTTCCAAGTCAAGCTTCATCAATCTTGATCAATCGAATCCAATCAATTATCACCTTGTTTGACTTAACACACTTAGTCAAATTATCATCTTGTGAATGAGTTTACTCTAGGATAACACAACTTCCTTGGGTTTACAAGTTCATTATCATCTTTGTTTGGCTTAAAACACTTAGCCAAATTATCAAATCCAAAACCACCTTGTTTGACTTAACACACTTAGTCAAACTATCAATCCATCAATCCAATTGATCAACATTAAGCTTGGTTTTCAAAAAAATCCCAAAACAGAGCACTGATATCATCACATATCTGTATCCAAATCGTCAAAATCATGCAAAAATTCAAAAACATTCAAAAAATCCATGCAAAAATCCAAAAACAATTGGAAAAATTAAAACTCCAAAAACATCGAAAAAATCTCAAAAAGTCTTCATCATTGAGTCTTATCAGTCTTCCACCTGGTCGAACTACATCATCTCTGAGCTTGACCGTAGGCAAGGTTTATCTTTGATCATCCCTCAAGACAATTTAGGTCAGTCCTTTAGGCGTTTGTCGCATTGGAAATTCGTTTTCCCTTTTATTTCACATTTTCGGTCAATCCTTTAGTGTTTATCGCAATAAAATGGCAACCCATTTGCCCATCCATCTCATCAGTAGTCAAGTCAGTTGTCGTCTGAACTATGTCATCTCTGAGCTTAAATGTAGGAAAGGCCATCATTGATCGGCCTTCGAGACACAAAATACCGAAAACATTGAAAAATGTGAAAATACCAAAAACATTTGTAAAACATTTCAAAATACCAAAAACAGCCTCAAAATATTTGAAAAATCCAAAATGGTGCATCCATCTCATCTTGCTTTCACCCGTGATTGTCTCATTCCTAATAAATCACTCATCACCTTCATCCTTTGGTGAAGCAATCAAAAGCAAGTCTAGAAGGTTCCAAAGTGAACACCCTAATTGTCAAAAGTCTCAAGTCTAGGTCAGTAAGCAAGCAAGTTGGTCAACTCAGAGTATCAATAGCTTATCACCCAATCAATCCCACCAAAACCCTGATCACAACATGTCCTAGGATGAAGCTTTCCTACGATGAACATAAGCATCAAGTACCCCTCAATAGTTTAGCCTTGGCTAGCGATATGAAGAACATTATCTTGTTTGTTTACTTTTTCCTTGGTCTTTATGACTTATCTTATTTTGCGCTCATTCCAAGGACCTCTCGATGATGCCTAAACAAAACAGGTTTAGAGAGAAAGGAATGGGGCAATGATCATTATCTTTTTTATCGGTTGTGATTGTTGGATATTCTTGTAAAATAACTTGGTGAATACTTGCTTTGTTAGGTCCGTCCTAGCAAGGTTTCTATATGTCAAATGTGAACACGAATACTCCTATCTGATTGCCGAGTCAAATTTCATCACACTAGGTACAATGCCATCCTGGTCCTTTATACCTTGATGCATCGTACCTATGTGTGTTATCAAACATAAAGTAATTGGCCCTTTGAAAATCCCAACTTCTGATAAGCAATACATCATCATCATCAGTAATAATGTGAACTTGTGTGGATCCTCCTTCCATCCATCTTATTCTTCTTATTCTTCTATCTTTACTAACATTTCTATCTAAAATCGGTGTGTTGTATCAAAATATACACGAGGCTACCCATGGTCAATGGCTGTCTATACATCATTAGAATTGTCTACATCAAAGAATTATCTTTCGTTCGTTGATCAATAGAACCACTCCTCTCGCATTTTATCATGATCTCCTTTGGAGAATCGTATGTTTCCGCTCAATCTCTCGAGGGGGTAGTATACTAGTATAATCCTTTCACTGAGGCAACAATGGGGTATCTGAAAAAATAGATAAATTTTTAACTTTGATCACATCAGTTTATTCTTTGAATCAATGCAACAAGTACAATACTATAATTACAGAACTAGTAAAATTAAAATATGTAAGTTTCAAATATGGCATTACATATCTTTCTATGAATTTTTGAAAGAAAATATCAAAATGGAGAAGTATTAACAAAATAATATGCATAATTTCTAAGAGATCAGGGAATTTTTTTGCAGAGTTATCTTGAATATATAAGACAAAAGTAACTTATGGAGATTGAAGCAGAATATCGGTAGTCTAAAATCACCAGTCAACACATCTTAGTAGTATCTCAATTCAAGAGAACTAGGTCCACTATCCATTAGCCAATAAAACAAATAAAATCAATTCATAATATTATTTTGTTCTAATAGGGTTGACTGGTTGCTTCTTTCTTTTTGATTGTTAGGAAGTCGTCAATATACACTTGGTTTTCCCACCTTCTCTTGCCTCGTGGCTAGAGAGTTTCTCTAGAAGGCATCAAAGTAACCTTTAAGATTGACAATGGAAATGAGTACAAGATCGGTATAACTTAATGCTAATTGGGTATGATTTTATTTGTTCAAGACCAATTTAGATTCATTTTCTACTCACACTACTTTTATTTACATTTATGTTTTGCTAATATCCATTTTCCTTTACATTCATATTCTTCTATACATATTGTGTTTACAATAATGTTTTCCTTAATTTAATCTAGGGGAGAGGACCCAATACCTAAGCAACTTTCAATGTCATGTTGTTAGGATTTACTATGAAGCTAATCCAAAGTTTTTCATTGCTGCTCGAGGCCATATTGCAGTGCTTTCTCTAGGAAGCCCACATGATTCCGATCAGGTATCTTATTTTTGTAGTCTCTAAATTTATTAGAAGAAATCAACAACCGGTTTGTCTAAATGTGGCTCCTTGTTTACACATTAATATCTCTTTTGGTAGTAATGGATCAAAGTGTATTCATGGGGTCTTAAAGAGAAGGCTCTCAAACATGGAGATCAAGAGTGGGACCATGTAAAACCATTCATAATCATACTCATATTTTTTTATTGACTGTCTAAGAGCTAAGTATCCAAGATAACATTCTGTATTTTTCTATTGAATTTCTAGAGTGAATAATTTAGGGTTTGCAATCCTATTTTTTAGTACACTAGCTAAGTATCCAAGACACACTACAAGTACTCTTTCTCACCAAATTTCTCATTTTCCACAAATTTAGATTCTAGTGTGTAGTTTAATATTCACTAGTTTGATTTTTTCTTTTTTAGAAAAAATAGAATCCAGTTCGTAGGTTGTGCTTGTTGTCCATGACAATCCCCTTGATCTCATGACTCATCATAGGTTTTATATTTTTCTCCAATTGTTGATCAACATCAAATTTGGCAATCATAATATCATCCATAGCCTCCATATTCTACAATTATTCATTGCTCATTTCTCATACATAATAACCAAATAATGCAGGCCTAGAGCTTGGACTGCAGATGTATGCAAAAAATGATAAATCCCTACCTCTGTAAGCCTAATTAAACACAACAACTGACATGTTGTTTGATATTTTAAATAGTCATATGACTGTCCTTTTTCTACCTTGTAAACACTTACTCAATGCATAAAATAATTTATTGAAATGCAAAGTTGAATGGCTTCTTAACTCTTGACACTAATGTCATTGCATTTGTCCAAATAGAGTTAATCATATTGTGATCTAAATTTTCATAATGAATTCTTCCAATTTGTCCGACATGGTTCCCTCATGCTTCATCGATGAGACAAGATGAGTATCTCGCCAATGAAAATTCATCATTGAGAGCATAGGCCAATCCTCCCGATATATCTTCTCAGGAAATTTTGATCGTTGTAATAGTCTTGATCTTTCACCGATATGCCTACATTTGAACAAATAGCTTCTTTTTTTTTTTTTAACTGTATTGTTCCGTCAAAATTTTGATGGACCTCCAAAAGAGTCCGACGAATTGCAAGATATCCGACGAACATTCGTCGTAATGACTTGCCTATTTCTTCATGCGTTTGATGAACTACTATCGTTATTTGGATATGTACTATGTCACCAAGACTCCTACCGATGTAATCTTCTCAGCGTCACATCGTGGGTCTGGTAGACATTCATAACTTACTCCAATGGTATATGTCTTGCCAAAATGCTTCCCTTGTGCTTCGTTGATGAGATAAGATGTGTATCTCGTCGATGAACCATCATCGCTGAGACCATAATCCCATTTTCCTGAAATATCCTCTCAGGCAATTTTGATCATTGTAATAGTCTTGATCTTTCACTGATATGCCTACATTTCAATGAATAGTTTTTTTTTTTTTAAGTTGCATTGTTCCGTCACTTTTGCAACGAACCTCAAAAAGCGTTTGAAGAATTTTCAATGTATCCGATGAGCTTTCATTGTAATGACTTGCCCATTTCGTCATGAGTTTGACAAACTTCTGTCGCTATTTCAATCAAAAGTATGTTGCCAAGACACTTACTGATGTATGCTTATCGGCATTAGATAGTAGGTCAGGTAGACATTTAGAACTTACTCTGATGGTATATGTCTTGTTGATATGCTTCCCTCATGCTTCGTTGATGAGACAAGATTTGTATCTCACCGATGAAACTTTATCGCTGAGACCAAAGTCTAGTCCTCCCGATATAATATGTCAGGCAATTTTAATCACTATAATAGTCATGATCTCTCACCAATATTTGGAATACGTCGAAACTTTAGTCGTAATGGCAGTGAACTTCTATTGTCAATCCGACATTTTGGCAAAGAAATGTCGCCCATGTTCCACATCCTATGTGTTGTTAGATTGACGAAACTGTCGTCGTGGTTCCGATGAACGTATGTTGTTGCTCTGACGCTTCAGTGGAGGTACACCACCTGTGCTCCGGCCACTGCTCGTCGCCCTATCAACAAAGTGGGTGTCGTGGTTCTAACGAGCATGCATCGTGAGTGCGACGTTTTACAATCTGTCATACTATAGATGAAAATTGAGCGATGGCGTTGATTTTTATGATTCGTCGGTCGGCCGACAAAACAGCGTCGAAAGGTTAATGAACGGCCATCGAAAATTGGGTTCAAATTCAATAGTGATCATTATTGATTAGTGTTTGTCTACATTCATGCATTCCCTTTGATCAATACCATTCCATCATGAGGAAAATTGATCCTCATTTTTATGGAACTATACCTTACATGATCTTTGAAGGCCCCAAAATTTACATTATTTACCTCATGATCCACTTTTCAACACTCGATCATTTCTTGCCATCATAGAGACATCTACAAGCTTATCCTACCACCTCACAGACTTCACCTTGCTCTTGGATTAACCTTTCATCCATGTCTATTCATGCTTATGACAACACATCCACTACATAAGGAAGTCAAACACATTTGAAGGTGTGAGAGACTGAGCTATCCATCAACAAGCTAAGAATCCATTAATAGCTAGAGATATCCCTTTATTACTTGGCATATAAATATCTCTTTGCTCATCTCATGTCTCTTTCCTCGATGGGGGCTAGAATCCATAGCATCCTGCAAATTCCTCTTAATATAGTAATTATTCAAACTCTAGTGAGTTCCTCCTTACTTACTCGATGCCTAATGCACATTTAGCAAGACCATGAGGAAATTTTAAAACCACTAAATCTCATGGACATTGGCAACTTATAAAATATGCAATCACTTTCCTTATTACATACCATGAGTTCTTCTAATTGGTGTGGCTATTAGTATTAAAATTTGGCTAATAAACTCTTTTAAAATGGTGAACTTCTTCTTTGTAACCGCAACATTTCCTCAGAATAATGGTGATTGCATAAATAGTTGTTGCATCCTTTTTATCTTTGTAGTAGCTACATAAAGTGTGATGATTATGATGGTGTAATCATCATTTCCCCATATAATCGACATGAGTAGATCAGTCGTGACTTATCTTGAACTGGCTCCCTTCAATCCTTATCACCATTGTTGACAACGATTGATTTAATCCTAATGGTGGATCAAATCTACCATTAGTGGATCCTATTGTAATGGGCCTTCTTTAAAATTGGTTGCTTCATTCCTGAATGGTGATTTCCAGGAAACAAACATTGAATCTTTGAAATCCACTCATCCCTATGAATTTTGGGCTAGCATTTCCACCTTCCAAAGCTTTATGTCTTTCAAGAATTTCTATGTCAATTACCAATCAAGATCCTTTGATCATTGTATAAGTTTCTCACCATTGATCCTGATGAAACAATTTTCAATTACCGCTTCATGCAATCTTTATCCCTGCGAACTTAGCCTCTTCGAGAAATTGCTAATTTTGTGAAATCAAATTCTTAATGGAACATATTACTCACAGATTTTGAAGAGGCACAAATTTATTCATGTAAAGAAATCCCTAGACCATTTTTCTCATGGATTTTACGAACCATGGACATCTTTGGACTTCTTCATTGAGAATTTCTTAAACACGTGAAATCCCTGAATTCCCTTCATCATGGATTTCTCGAATGCATGAAATCCCCAAATGTCTATTGTTTTACCATATGAATGCCATGAAACTCATGAAATCATTTTATCTTATCACATATGATTGTTGTTTTGTTGTACAATGGAAATAAGACCTGCATGAACTTGATTAGGAAATTGTAAAATGAAATTCATTTGATAAAAATCCATCAAAACTTAAATGTTAAAAACCTTTAAATGCTTAAGTTGATGAAATTTGATAACTTGGCAGTTTATGGATCAAATCCTCATATTTTTTCAAGTTTCAACTTTATTTACCCAAATCAAATCCGAACCTAATTCCCCAAGTGAAGCAAAATTGCAAATCAGCAAAAGCGAAATGCGGAGATGCAAAAAGCAAAAGGGGGTCCTTGCCTCAAATAGGGAATGTGTGCAAAATTCACAATGTTGCGGTCCAAAACATGACCTTTCCTAGCATAAAACCACCCACTTCGATGTGTTGGCACTATTGGTTTTCCTACATGATGAAAAAATGAAAATTATGCCACATTGCAACTTTCTCTTCAATGCATTTGGTGCTTTTTCATCATGTGAAAACTTGTCACCACATCCAAATGGGTTGGAGATATGAAAATTTGTGAGGTTATTATACAAGTATGCTATGTGACCTTGTACCTTTAGATGGAATGTTTCTAAGTTTCATGATTTATGAGAAATGGTTCGTCAAATTTTTCCACTTTTTGGCTCTTAGGGCTCTTAAGAGAAAGCACCAATACAATGTATCCTGGAATGATCCAGCATGCTGAGGTGCAAAAAAAGATGTTTCCTAGCATAAACCCGCCTGCTCGAATGAGTTGGAATTGTCAGTTTGGTTGCACAATGAACATAACAAAAATTATGCCACATTCCAACTTTCTCTTCAATCCATTCACATTATTTTTAACGTGCAAAAACTTGTCACCATAGTCAAATGCATTGGAGATATGAAAAATTGAGAGATTTTATTATAGAGGGACCCTACTTGACCATGTACCTTTAAACAAATTATTTCTAGGTGACATGGTTTGTGAGAAATAGCTCGTCAAAGTTTACCACTTTTTGGCACTTAGGGCTCCTAAGAGAAAGTACTAGTAGAAAGTAGCCTAGAATTATCTAAAATTTTGGGCTATGAAATAAGACCTTACCTAGCATAAACCCACCCACTTGAACATTTCAGAACTATCAATTTGGTCGCACGATGAGTAGAATGAAAATTATGCGACCTTGCAACTTTCTCTTCAATGCATTTCACATTTTTTTCAATGTGTGAAAACTTGTAACCACAACCAAATGGATTGGAGATATGAAAAATTGAGATTTCTTATTATATAGGGACCCTACATGACCTTGTACCTTTAGAAAAAATGTTTCTAAGTGCCATAATTTCTAAGAAATATCCCGTCAAATGTCACCACTTTTTGGCACTTAGGGCTCTTAAAATAAATTATTGATGCAATGTATCCTAGAATGATCTGGCATGTTGGGGTGTGAAACAAGACCTTTTCTAGCATAAACCCACCCACCCAACAATTTTTGAATTGACAGTTTGGTCACACGACAAACACATATGACACTTTTTGTAACATTTTAAAAATTATCACCACGATCAAGTGGATTGGAGATTTCAAAAACTAAGAAAGGTTATTATGAAGGGAACCTAAATGACCATGTGTGAACATGAATCATAACTAAGTTAAACACAATTGGATTAAGCAATTAAATGAATCATTTAGCCTAATTAACTCAAGTTCCCAATGAAATTCTTGAAATGTCAACTAAGAAGCCATTAAAACATAAAATAACATGAAATCATGAAATGACAACCTATTTAACACTCAAACCTCATCCCATTGGGGAATTATTGTTTACTTTATGTGGAAGGATCGGCTCTTTCCTAACCCCATTGATGTAAAGCTTCGATTTGATGAGTGATAATGGAGATGGAACCACAAAGTTTCTCACAATTGCTCTCAATTGATTACAATGGATGGATGTGAGTATGAATTCCTGTAGCATAAGAGTGATCAAATGATTTATGGATGATTTACTCATAGCATGAGGGCTATTTATAGGCCAATTAGGTGTATGAATGGCTAAGATTGATTTGGTTAATCAAGGGATGAAATTGGATGAGGTGGAATGACATGAATCAAAGATTCCAATCCATGGATGAGATCAAATATTGACATGGATCAATGATTCTAATCAAGGGCTCTAATTGAATTAGAATGTGCAAGTCCCTTAATTTTAGGAAGAATGTTGGAAGCTTGTTGGAAGATATTTCCATTTGGAGGGAAATATTTGAATTCAAATTGGAGGAATATTTCATGAGAATATTCCCTTGCAAGTGGGAGAAGTTGGAGGAATTAGAAGATATTAGTCAATTAAATAATTAAGATATTATTTAATTATGCAAGATGAGAGAATTTAGGATTTTAATTAAACAATTAGCTTATTTAATTAAAAGGGTGGGATTTATGACATTCAATTAAATAATTAAGATTATTTAATCAAATGAGACACATTAATGGATTTAATTAAATAATTCATATTATTTAATCAAATAGGATGAAAATTAGCATGAAAGAGGTGAATTAATTTAATAATGTTGATTATCTAATTAATATTAAAAAAATGATGAATTTAATTAAATAATGAAGATTATTTAATTAAATAGGTAAAAGTAGTCGAATAAAGGTAGAAATGGTGTTAGTAAATCAAATCAAATGCATGATATTGATCAAAACAAGTTTTAGTGTCTATATTTTTCCCCTCTTTGAAGTGAGGTACCTGCTACATTGGTTCAAAGAATTGATGCTCCTCTGATCAACATTGTTGCTCAAATCAAAATTTTAAAAATTCATGATATAATTTTTTTGGATGCCCCACTATGCCCTAGCAGAAGGAATGAATGTTGTTTTTCTGCCCCCTCAAGAGATCAAGCAAAAACTATAATTTTTGGGTCAATATTGCGATAAAGATACACGATTAGTTTGAATGATCAAAGGACGAAAGATAATTCGTAGAAATCTCAAATGTTTAATGTAGAAAATTTTTTATGATGTATAGATAGTTATTAGCCATGGGTAGCCTCATGTATATTTTGATACATATCACATAGATTCAATACTTGGATATAAATGTTACTAAAGATAGAAGAATAAGAAGAATAAAATGGATAGAAGTAGAAGAATGAGATCAATATTGATTAACCATTGTTTTTTAGATTGATCTAGAAGTCCAACAAGCCTACGATTATTCAAAACTTTATTGGATAGGTGATGAGAAATATGATACTTCTTTGCTTCAGGGTTAGGAGAAAATTCATCATGCCCTTCCTTATTTTGATATAGAAAATAGACACGATGCATCAAGGTATTGAAAACTAGGATGGTGTTGTATCTAATATGATGGAATTTGACTCTGCAAATAGATAGGAGCATCCTTGTTCATACTTGGCATACGAAAACCTTGTTTGACCATGTAAAATAACGAGTTTTTGAAGTAAGGAGACCAACACACAAAAGGTATGTGAAACCTAATATGTCCTACCCATTTTTGTATTTGAGACCATCCCTATACACACAAGGAAAGTATTCGTTGAGGTCATATTACAAGAACATCCAACAAACATAGCAAATGAAAGCAATGATAAGTGCCCCATTCCTTTCTCTCTAAATAATTTTGATAGACATCATTGAGAGTTCATTGGAATGATTCAATAAGATAAATCATCAAAAAAAATCAAAATTAACAAACAATCAATGTTATTCATATCTCTTGCTAAAAGGATGTGATTACTATGATTGCTAATGATGATACCCATTACATGAAAGATGTATCCTAGGACATGTTAGTGGATGTTGGATATTGATAGATAGGTTGTTTGAAAGGTCATTGATATAAGGTTCAATTGACATGTTTGATGATGATCAAGAGTTTGATTTTATCGTTTAAGTTTCGTTTCAATTCTGATTTCTTATTGAAGTTTAACTTCGCTAATTGTTGTACTCGTTTTTGTTTGTTACTGAAGGGTGAGATGACAACCAATTTATTATGGATGAAATTTTATTGTGGGTGAAAGTGAAATAGGATGGGTGATTTTTTTTTCTAGATATTTTAATGTTTTTTATGTTTTGAAATGTTTTGAGGCTTTTTTTGGTTCATGATTATTTGAATGTTGAGTTTTTTCAAGATTTTACAACTATTTAAGTTTTTTCAAAGTTTTTCCAATCTTTTTTGTATTTTCAAATATTAGACCAAGAATTAAGGGGAAACTGACCTAACACCTCAGAGGCTCGTCAATTATGGCCTTGCCTACGTAAGCATAGAGACAACTTAGTTCGACTGACTCTAACTAGTAACTGTTTATTGATGGGATATGAACATTGATGAATTGTCAATTTATTATAATGGACTCCTAAAGGACTGACCTATTGTGTCGAGGGCTCATTGATGATGGCCTTTCTTATGTAAGTGCAAAGACAATATAGTTTGACCAGTATTTTTGTCTTTTTTGATGTTTTAGACCTATTCAGGGGTTTTGATTTGATTTGGATGTTTTTGGATTTTTTGCATGATGTTGATGAGTGTATAGGCATATGTGGTGGTATTAGTGATCTTTTTGGGATTTTTTTGGAAACCAAGCTAGGATTAATTGATCTGATTGATAGATTACCAATAGTGATAACATTTTTGAGGATACACAACACTACAAGGATAGTGTTGAACAACACAAGGATTGGGAAGGATATCTTGAAATAATGATGGATTGATAAGATAAGATAGATCAAGATTTTGAAGCTAGGCTTGGAATAAAATTTGTTGGAATTATTTGATGTGACATTGAAGTGCAAGTTAGATGAAACTAATATTGATTTTGGATCAATGTTTGATAAAAGATATAACTTGATAAGGAACATCTTCCTATCAAAATGTGTCATGGGCTAGTGATTTGGATTTTTTCTTACAAATGTTTTAACCAATTGTATTTCATGTTTGAAAATGTTTAGATCACCACATGAGTTGAAGGATATAGCACAATATTTATTCCTAAAGCAAGATGTAAGTATTTACCCCCAACGTCTAGCAATGTATGGAATGCCATGGGTGAATGCTTGGATAGATAAATGGATTCGATGAATGGGTATGCAAAGGATGTCAAGGATTATCTTGTGAAAAGATAACATGTTTTGATAAAGAATGATAATTTGGATAATGCTTCATGGATCAGATAATTCTGAACAGAGTAGGATCAATGATAATGACCCATGTAAATATTTTTTCATAAGCAAGTATGACGTGCACACTAAATTTTTGTCAAGATCAAGATAATGTGGATTTGGATGAAAATGGATTGGATAGATGGTTCATGGATTGTTGGATTGTTGGATTTATTATGGATGGGATGAGATGCTTCCACTTGAAATGGTGTATTTAGATGCTTGATTATACTTATGACACCTATTTTCCAAGTTCCCATCATGGTACTTTTCCAAAGCGCCACCATTGTGGTTTTCACTGGAGGGCGATTTTTCTTTTGACTATTTTTTTTATTTTTTATTTTTCATTTTTTGGAATATTTATGGTCATGTTGAACCACCTAGGGGTGTATATGTAGACATTTTTGGTGCTGATATAGATGTTGTTTTTGTCATGATGTGCTAATGATATCCTTCTTGGAGGATTTTCTTTGCTAAGATACGGGCACTTGAATGTAACCCCTAGATTTTTTTGTCTTCTTTGTTGATACCAAAGTTAACCTTACCTAGATATGCACATCACAATAGAGTTCCCTAGATTCCTTATGATAAATATTTTCTACCAAGACACGGTCAATATGAGATTTGGATATCATGGATGTTGAAGTGGATGACATAATTCAATGATGGATATGAGATATGGATGGATTGATTGACAGTTTGGAATCTTTGACTCTCCAAACTTGGGATGATGAGCAATGATGAGTGGATATGGAGATTTGATTGGGACCAACTTCTTGATATACCTTGTAGGTCACTCTTGAAGCTTTCTTTTGTATTGATGGAAATTTTGGATGGATGAACTTCCATTTTTTATTCTACCCCATATTTTCTTTGACTAATGGAGTGTGATAGGGATGATTTTCTTTCTTTTTCTTTGGTATCCATTTGAATTTTGTTTGTCCATTTTGCTTCACTGATTCTTTTTCTTTGATGACTTTCTCTTTTCTTTGATATAGACCTTTCTCTTATGGTTTGTCCCAATTAGAGGGTGGAAAATGTGTGCATGATGATCGATGATATGGCTAGTTGCAGCGTTGATAGTAGTTTCATCGTAAGGAATATTTATGTTGGATAAACCCACAAAAGTGGTTTACAATTCGAGTGAGGAAGGAAAAGTTGAAAAAAATGACCTCATGCAAAAAAAAAAATCTTTTAGGGGTTTGAATGAACTATTTGGTTTGAGCGAACCAAAATAGGGTTTGCTAGAACCTGGGTTCAAGTGAACTCATTTAATGATGGGGCCCACCCTTCCTAAAAAAATCCAAAAGTGAGGGCATAGGAGAGGGGGTTTGAATGAACCCTCATTCGATCGAACCCCTAGGGGTTCGCTTGAACCCCCCTTTTCCCCCCTTCTCCCCCTCAGGCACCAAAAAAGTACAAAATGTCTTGCTTCAAAGCTCGAGTTGAAGATGAAAATGGATGAGACTTCACAGACCCAACTGGTTGATGGTATTCCTCAGAACGAGCTATCCAACAAATATAATTTTAATATATTTTGGTTTTATTATGTATTTTTTTTCAGTTTTATTAAACATATGTTTTTCACAAAAAATCAAGCTCTCTACTCTGCACATGTGGAAAAATAACACATTATCAAAAAAATATTTTGAAAAATATGAGTGCACCAGATATTGAAGTCATTGATCTAACAAAAAAATAAATTGAATTTCGGTACATACAAAAAAAGTTACATTGTATACGGTTCGCCTATGTCTAATTTGTAATTGGTTTGACTTTGAAACTCAATTAAGGAAAAAAATTCAATAAAAAACTATGAGACCAATTGGAAGCACTAGATATCAAAGTTACAAATTTAAATTTGAAAGAATTATAATTTTATCCTTCTTGGAAAAAAAATTATGCTGTATACGGTGAGCGTCACTCCTTAAAAATGTTGTTTGCTGAAAAAAAAAACTAGTTTCTAAAGGAGATGAAAAAAAAAGTGCAATCTGATTCCAAAATTTTTGAAAAAAATATAGTTAGAATCTAAAGATAAAATTTCAAAAATCACTATTTTGCATCATCTTCAAATTCCTCATGGTTTAGCCATTAAAGGTGCCTGAAAGTGAAGATTTAGTTAGAAAAAAAGTATTTCAGTGTCCAGTTTGGCCAAAAATTGTAAACTAGTATTATGGGATCACCCTGCTCCCCATGTTAGTGTTTGCACTAGATAAAGTTTCCCCTAGTATTATAGAGGTATCATTGACATAATCAAATTCCTTGATTGCTATAAAACCAAGACCTTGGTGCTCAATATTGTTGACTATCTTTGTTGATTGCAAGATACTATATTTGTGTAACCATAATCCTTTTTTTTAATAATGCTTGATATCCTCATACTCAATGTCTTCAATCTGCATGGAGAGTGTTTCTAATTTTAATGCTTCTTCAAAAGGTGTTGATGCTTCACAATCCATGTATAGGTCTTCCTCATGATCCATTTTTGCTTCCTCTTCAAAGGATGTTTAGGATTCACAATCCATGTAGAAGTCCTCTTCATGATCAATTTCTGATATGTCTATGGATTATGTTATGCCTCGATCATGTGTAAAGATGTTAAGAATATGAGACTCTTGTTCCTTGGTAATGATATCAAAAATATGAGACTCTTGTTTTAGATGAAGATCATCTACATGTCCATTAAGAGTAATCATCTCATGGGTATATGTATGTGTGCTTGGTATATGGATATGATCATTGTTTGTGAAATCTTGTATGGATTGGAAGATACCCATTAAATCATTGTAGTATCTTGGAGATGTGGATTCTTGATCTTGACTGATTTGGGAATTGCTTTTGATATGCTTTGGATGAAGTTCTTGACATGGGTCAATTTCAAATGAAGGATTATTTGCAAAGGCTTCTTGAATGTCTTCACTAGGCATGGTTATTGGTTTAAGATTCTCTTGATCTTCAAGTGAATTTGGATCAAGTGTTGAATTAAGTATTTCTTCAATATTGGAAACCATGAGGTCAAATGATGTCAATATTTCTTGGAAAGGACCATTACTAGACTTTGGTAAAAGATGTTGATCATGCTTTTGAATAAATTATTGAGGTATGTCATCTAACTCATTGGGTGATGTAGAAACATTGTCAACGCGATCATTTGTGGATGGATCTTGAAGGTTATCCTAAAAAATAGAGGTAGAGACCTTGTCAATGTTTTCAACCATGAGATCAAATGATGTTAATATTTATTGAAATGGATCATCATTAGATATTGGTGAAGGATTTTGATCATTCTTGGGAAGTGATTCTTGATGTATGTCGACTTCCTCATTGGATGAGGTAGAGACATATTTAATGTGACCATTGATGGTTGAATCTTGATCATGGTCTTCAAAAATTATTTATCCTTGATCAATAAGGTCTTGGATGAGATTTTTAAGTTGAATTCAACTTGATGTTTCATGACCTTTTTCTCTATGATACTCACAATAATATTTTCCCTTATTCCATGAGAGGTTGATGATAAAGTGGTAAGAACTTATTCTTGGAAGAGTGATGATATTTGCATGAAATGGCTTGTTTAACATTGATTCAATTGGCTCCCCTAAAGGAGTGTATTCACATTTGGTGATTTTGTTGTTATTTTGTGAATCATTTGATTGTTGTAGTGATTGTTGAGATTGATATTGTTGTTGTAGGGATAGATATTTTTTTGATGTTGTGTTTCTTGATATCCCATGTCTTGATGTTGGAGATGTGGTTGATGTTGTTTTTAATGCAAATCAATGTTTTGATGATTTTGATAAGGAAGTATTTATTTGGAGATTGAGATGTTTGTTGGATTATTTTGGTAAGTGAATTCAGAACAATTTGATGTTGTATATTTTGATCTTGATATTGATTTTAAAACCCTTGATGTAGTTGATTTTGGTATGGATGTTGAGGATGTGATTGATGTTGTGGATATTGAATGTTTTTTTGAGGTGTGAATGTATCCATCCTATAGTTCACCAAGTACGGATTTGACATGCTCATATTTGATATGTTTATTCTTGGTATGTTCATGTTTGACATGCATTGACTTGGTGAGATAATTTTGTTTTGGTGAAGACTCATGATTTGATCATTTGGTTGATATATTTGTAAGTTTTGACATTGATTTAAATCTACCATGTGACAATATGTTCCAAGGTTAGGCATAGCCCCACTTGTTGTTTTATTGAATTTTGTAGCATATGATGACCTCATGTATGGATTGTATGGTGGAGTTGCAAAACCTCTAGGATTAAACTCTTGCACTCTAAGGTTTTGTTCATTTATTTCTAAAAGGAAAAATAAATGAGCAATGGAAAGTACTAACTAATGAGAATTTTTTGAAGGAAAGAGATTACCAAGAATTTGAAGAGCCAAACAAAGCACCACCAAATGCAAAGGATACCAAAGAATTTGATAAGGGGAAAAAATAAGAAAAAACCCCAATATTATGAATGAAAAAAAAAATGCCTAAGAATGATACAAAGAGAGAGAGAGAGAGAGAGAGAGAGAGAGAGAGAGAGAGAGAGAGAGAGAGAGTAATAACATGACTTACTGAAAGGAAAAATAAACGAGCAATGGAAATTACTAACTAATGGGCATTGTTTGAAGGAAAGATATTACAAAAAAATAGAGAAGCCAAACCAAGCACCATCAAATGCAAAGGAGACACAAGAATTTGGTAAGGGGAAAAAACAAGAAAAAACCCCAACATTATGAATGGAGGCAAAATGCCTAAGAATGATACAAAGAGAGAGAGATCACTTAAGCCTTAAGCTTTATTTATTGAATATGAAGAATGAGAGGAGATGCACCTCAATAAATAGAGGTGAGAAGAGGAGTTAGAATGTAACTCCCAACTCAATGAATGCCACCATTCATCTATGTGTGTGCAATGTGTCAAGAACCTCTTAAGTAGGTGGCTAAAAATATTCCTTAATAAAGGAATTAAAAATAAAATGAGTCATCCTCACACATGTTTGAGAAGACAAAAAGACAAAATACTTGTAGGGATTCCATTGGAATATTCCTACAAGTTGATAAATAATTACAATTAAAGAATAACCTTTACCAAGCAAAGATTAATCTTCTAACATCCCCCCTTAAGATTTACTTGGGGATGTTACATCAAACCCTTGAATGGGTTGTAATCCATTATTTTTACAATGAAAAGGAAATTTATCTTTACAAAGAGCTTTGGTAAGAATATCTACAACTTGATCTTCACCTTTACAATACAAAAGAGAAATTTGCTTGTCTTCAATTTACTCTCTAATGAAGTGATGTTGAAAATAAATGTGCTTGGTCCTTGCATGAAAAATTGGATTCTTTTCCAAAGAAATAGAACTTTGATTATCACAATATAAAGGAGTAGGATCCTTTTGAGGTAGACCCAAATCTTCAAGTAATATTCTTAACCATAGTGCTTCTTTGGATGCATTTGTACGACCTTTATATTCAACTTCTGTAGATCAAAG
>CM021108.1:311322684-311429811 GCA_007115665.2 Sequoiadendron giganteum
TGACAATGGCAATGAGTACAAGGTCAGTATAACTTAATGCTAATTGGGTGTGATTTTATTTGTTCAAGACCAATTTAGATTCATTTTCTACTCACACTACTTTTATTTACATTTATGTTTTGCTAATATCTATTTTCCTTTACATTCATATTCTTCTATACATATTGTGTTTACAATAATGTTTTCCTTAATTTAATCTAGGGGAGAGGACCCAATACCTAAGCAACTTTCAATGTCATGTTGTTAGGATTTACTATGAAGCTAATCCAAAGTTTTTCATTGCTGCTCGAGGCCATATTGCAGTGCTTTCTCTAGGAAGCCCACATGATTCCGATCAGGTATCTTATTTTTGTAGTCTCTAAATTTATTAGAAGAAATCAACAACCGGTTTGTCTAAATGTGGCTCCTTGTTTACACATTAATATCTCTTTTGGTAGTAATGGATCAAAGTGTATTCATGGGGTCTTAAAGAGAAGGCTCTCAAACATGGAGATCAAGAGTGGGACCATGTAAAACCATTCATAATCATACTCATATTTTTTTATTGACTGTCTAAGAGCTAAGTATCCAAGATAACATTCTGTATTTTTCTATTGAATTTCTAGAGTGAATAATTTAGGGTTTGCAATCCTATTTTTTAGTACACTAGCTAAGTATCCAAGACACACTACAAGTACTCTTTCTCACCAAATTTCTCATTTTCCACAAATTTAGATTCTAGTGTGTAGTTTAATATTCACTAGTTTGATTTTTTCTTTTTTAGAAAAAATAGAATCCAGTTCGTAGGTTGTGCTTGTTGTCCATGACAATCCCCTTGATCTCATGACTCATCATAGGTTTTATATTTTTCTCCAATTGTTGATCAACATCAAATTTGGCAATCATAATATCATCCATAGCCTCCATATTCTACAATTATTCATTGCTCATTTCTCATACATAATAACCAAATAATGCAGGCCTAGAGCTTGGACTGCAGATGTATGCAAAAAATGATAAATCCCTACCTCTGTAAGCCTAATTAAACACAACAACTGACATGTTGTTTGATATTTTAAATAGTCATATGACTGTCCTTTTTCTACCTTGTAAACACTTACTCAATGCATAAAATAATTTATTGAAATGCAAAGTTGAATGGCTTCTTAACTCTTGACACTAATGTCATTGCATTTGTCCAAATAGAGTTAATCATATTGTGATCTAAATTTTCATAATGAATTCTTCCAATTTGTCCGACATGGTTCCCTCATGCTTCATCGATGAGACAAGATGAGTATCTCGCCAATGAAAATTCATCATTGAGAGCATAGGCCAATCCTCCCGATATATCTTCTCAGGAAATTTTGATCGTTGTAATAGTCTTGATCTTTCACCGATATGCCTACATTTGAACAAATAGCTTCTTTTTTTTTTTTTAACTGTATTGTTCCGTCAAAATTTTGATGGACCTCCAAAAGAGTCCGACGAATTGCAAGATATCCGACGAACATTCGTCGTAATGACTTGCCTATTTCTTCATGCGTTTGATGAACTACTATCGTTATTTGGATATGTACTATGTCACCAAGACTCCTACCGATGTAATCTTCTCAGCGTCACATCGTGGGTCTGGTAGACATTCATAACTTACTCCAATGGTATATGTCTTGCCAAAATGCTTCCCTTGTGCTTCGTTGATGAGATAAGATGTGTATCTCGTCGATGAACCATCATCGCTGAGACCATAATCCCATTTTCCTGAAATATCCTCTCAGGCAATTTTGATCATTGTAATAGTCTTGATCTTTCACTGATATGCCTACATTTCAATGAATAGTTTTTTTTTTTTTAAGTTGCATTGTTCCGTCACTTTTGCAACGAACCTCAAAAAGCGTTTGAAGAATTTTCAATGTATCCGATGAGCTTTCATTGTAATGACTTGCCCATTTCGTCATGAGTTTGACAAACTTCTGTCGCTATTTCAATCAAAAGTATGTTGCCAAGACACTTACTGATGTATGCTTATCGGCATTAGATAGTAGGTCAGGTAGACATTTAGAACTTACTCTGATGGTATATGTCTTGTTGATATGCTTCCCTCATGCTTCGTTGATGAGACAAGATTTGTATCTCACCGATGAAACTTTATCGCTGAGACCAAAGTCTAGTCCTCCCGATATAATATGTCAGGCAATTTTAATCACTATAATAGTCATGATCTCTCACCAATATTTGGAATACGTCGAAACTTTAGTCGTAATGGCAGTGAACTTCTATTGTCAATCCGACATTTTGGCAAAGAAATGTCGCCCATGTTCCACATCCTATGTGTTGTTAGATTGACGAAACTGTCGTCGTGGTTCCGATGAACGTATGTTGTTGCTCTGACGCTTCAGTGGAGGTACACCACCTGTGCTCCGGCCACTGCTCGTCGCCCTATCAACAAAGTGGGTGTCGTGGTTCTAACGAGCATGCATCGTGAGTGCGACGTTTTACAATCTGTCATACTATAGATGAAAATTGAGCGATGGCGTTGATTTTTATGATTCGTCGGTCGGCCGACAAAACAGCGTCGAAAGGTTAATGAACGGCCATCGAAAATTGGGTTCAAATTCAATAGTGATCATTATTGATTAGTGTTTGTCTACATTCATGCATTCCCTTTGATCAATACCATTCCATCATGAGGAAAATTGATCCTCATTTTTATGGAACTATACCTTACATGATCTTTGAAGGCCCCAAAATTTACATTATTTACCTCATGATCCACTTTTCAACACTCGATCATTTCTTGCCATCATAGAGACATCTACAAGCTTATCCTACCACCTCACAGACTTCACCTTGCTCTTGGATTAACCTTTCATCCATGTCTATTCATGCTTATGACAACACATCCACTACATAAGGAAGTCAAACACATTTGAAGGTGTGAGAGACTGAGCTATCCATCAACAAGCTAAGAATCCATTAATAGCTAGAGATATCCCTTTATTACTTGGCATATAAATATCTCTTTGCTCATCTCATGTCTCTTTCCTCGATGGGGGCTAGAATCCATAGCATCCTGCAAATTCCTCTTAATATAGTAATTATTCAAACTCTAGTGAGTTCCTCCTTACTTACTCGATGCCTAATGCACATTTAGCAAGACCATGAGGAAATTTTAAAACCACTAAATCTCATGGACATTGGCAACTTATAAAATATGCAATCACTTTCCTTATTACATACCATGAGTTCTTCTAATTGGTGTGGCTATTAGTATTAAAATTTGGCTAATAAACTCTTTTAAAATGGTGAACTTCTTCTTTGTAACCGCAACATTTCCTCAGAATAATGGTGATTGCATAAATAGTTGTTGCATCCTTTTTATCTTTGTAGTAGCTACATAAAGTGTGATGATTATGATGGTGTAATCATCATTTCCCCATATAATCGACATGAGTAGATCAGTCGTGACTTATCTTGAACTGGCTCCCTTCAATCCTTATCACCATTGTTGACAACGATTGATTTAATCCTAATGGTGGATCAAATCTACCATTAGTGGATCCTATTGTAATGGGCCTTCTTTAAAATTGGTTGCTTCATTCCTGAATGGTGATTTCCAGGAAACAAACATTGAATCTTTGAAATCCACTCATCCCTATGAATTTTGGGCTAGCATTTCCACCTTCCAAAGCTTTATGTCTTTCAAGAATTTCTATGTCAATTACCAATCAAGATCCTTTGATCATTGTATAAGTTTCTCACCATTGATCCTGATGAAACAATTTTCAATTACCGCTTCATGCAATCTTTATCCCTGCGAACTTAGCCTCTTCGAGAAATTGCTAATTTTGTGAAATCAAATTCTTAATGGAACATATTACTCACAGATTTTGAAGAGGCACAAATTTATTCATGTAAAGAAATCCCTAGACCATTTTTCTCATGGATTTTACGAACCATGGACATCTTTGGACTTCTTCATTGAGAATTTCTTAAACACGTGAAATCCCTGAATTCCCTTCATCATGGATTTCTCGAATGCATGAAATCCCCAAATGTCTATTGTTTTACCATATGAATGCCATGAAACTCATGAAATCATTTTATCTTATCACATATGATTGTTGTTTTGTTGTACAATGGAAATAAGACCTGCATGAACTTGATTAGGAAATTGTAAAATGAAATTCATTTGATAAAAATCCATCAAAACTTAAATGTTAAAAACCTTTAAATGCTTAAGTTGATGAAATTTGATAACTTGGCAGTTTATGGATCAAATCCTCATATTTTTTCAAGTTTCAACTTTATTTACCCAAATCAAATCCGAACCTAATTCCCCAAGTGAAGCAAAATTGCAAATCAGCAAAAGCGAAATGCGGAGATGCAAAAAGCAAAAGGGGGTCCTTGCCTCAAATAGGGAATGTGTGCAAAATTCACAATGTTGCGGTCCAAAACATGACCTTTCCTAGCATAAAACCACCCACTTCGATGTGTTGGCACTATTGGTTTTCCTACATGATGAAAAAATGAAAATTATGCCACATTGCAACTTTCTCTTCAATGCATTTGGTGCTTTTTCATCATGTGAAAACTTGTCACCACATCCAAATGGGTTGGAGATATGAAAATTTGTGAGGTTATTATACAAGTATGCTATGTGACCTTGTACCTTTAGATGGAATGTTTCTAAGTTTCATGATTTATGAGAAATGGTTCGTCAAATTTTTCCACTTTTTGGCTCTTAGGGCTCTTAAGAGAAAGCACCAATACAATGTATCCTGGAATGATCCAGCATGCTGAGGTGCAAAAAAAGATGTTTCCTAGCATAAACCCGCCTGCTCGAATGAGTTGGAATTGTCAGTTTGGTTGCACAATGAACATAACAAAAATTATGCCACATTCCAACTTTCTCTTCAATCCATTCACATTATTTTTAACGTGCAAAAACTTGTCACCATAGTCAAATGCATTGGAGATATGAAAAATTGAGAGATTTTATTATAGAGGGACCCTACTTGACCATGTACCTTTAAACAAATTATTTCTAGGTGACATGGTTTGTGAGAAATAGCTCGTCAAAGTTTACCACTTTTTGGCACTTAGGGCTCCTAAGAGAAAGTACTAGTAGAAAGTAGCCTAGAATTATCTAAAATTTTGGGCTATGAAATAAGACCTTACCTAGCATAAACCCACCCACTTGAACATTTCAGAACTATCAATTTGGTCGCACGATGAGTAGAATGAAAATTATGCGACCTTGCAACTTTCTCTTCAATGCATTTCACATTTTTTTCAATGTGTGAAAACTTGTAACCACAACCAAATGGATTGGAGATATGAAAAATTGAGATTTCTTATTATATAGGGACCCTACATGACCTTGTACCTTTAGAAAAAATGTTTCTAAGTGCCATAATTTCTAAGAAATATCCCGTCAAATGTCACCACTTTTTGGCACTTAGGGCTCTTAAAATAAATTATTGATGCAATGTATCCTAGAATGATCTGGCATGTTGGGGTGTGAAACAAGACCTTTTCTAGCATAAACCCACCCACCCAACAATTTTTGAATTGACAGTTTGGTCACACGACAAACACATATGACACTTTTTGTAACATTTTAAAAATTATCACCACGATCAAGTGGATTGGAGATTTCAAAAACTAAGAAAGGTTATTATGAAGGGAACCTAAATGACCATGTGTGAACATGAATCATAACTAAGTTAAACACAATTGGATTAAGCAATTAAATGAATCATTTAGCCTAATTAACTCAAGTTCCCAATGAAATTCTTGAAATGTCAACTAAGAAGCCATTAAAACATAAAATAACATGAAATCATGAAATGACAACCTATTTAACACTCAAACCTCATCCCATTGGGGAATTATTGTTTACTTTATGTGGAAGGATCGGCTCTTTCCTAACCCCATTGATGTAAAGCTTCGATTTGATGAGTGATAATGGAGATGGAACCACAAAGTTTCTCACAATTGCTCTCAATTGATTACAATGGATGGATGTGAGTATGAATTCCTGTAGCATAAGAGTGATCAAATGATTTATGGATGATTTACTCATAGCATGAGGGCTATTTATAGGCCAATTAGGTGTATGAATGGCTAAGATTGATTTGGTTAATCAAGGGATGAAATTGGATGAGGTGGAATGACATGAATCAAAGATTCCAATCCATGGATGAGATCAAATATTGACATGGATCAATGATTCTAATCAAGGGCTCTAATTGAATTAGAATGTGCAAGTCCCTTAATTTTAGGAAGAATGTTGGAAGCTTGTTGGAAGATATTTCCATTTGGAGGGAAATATTTGAATTCAAATTGGAGGAATATTTCATGAGAATATTCCCTTGCAAGTGGGAGAAGTTGGAGGAATTAGAAGATATTAGTCAATTAAATAATTAAGATATTATTTAATTATGCAAGATGAGAGAATTTAGGATTTTAATTAAACAATTAGCTTATTTAATTAAAAGGGTGGGATTTATGACATTCAATTAAATAATTAAGATTATTTAATCAAATGAGACACATTAATGGATTTAATTAAATAATTCATATTATTTAATCAAATAGGATGAAAATTAGCATGAAAGAGGTGAATTAATTTAATAATGTTGATTATCTAATTAATATTAAAAAAATGATGAATTTAATTAAATAATGAAGATTATTTAATTAAATAGGTAAAAGTAGTCGAATAAAGGTAGAAATGGTGTTAGTAAATCAAATCAAATGCATGATATTGATCAAAACAAGTTTTAGTGTCTATATTTTTCCCCTCTTTGAAGTGAGGTACCTGCTACATTGGTTCAAAGAATTGATGCTCCTCTGATCAACATTGTTGCTCAAATCAAAATTTTAAAAATTCATGATATAATTTTTTTGGATGCCCCACTATGCCCTAGCAGAAGGAATGAATGTTGTTTTTCTGCCCCCTCAAGAGATCAAGCAAAAACTATAATTTTTGGGTCAATATTGCGATAAAGATACACGATTAGTTTGAATGATCAAAGGACGAAAGATAATTCGTAGAAATCTCAAATGTTTAATGTAGAAAATTTTTTATGATGTATAGATAGTTATTAGCCATGGGTAGCCTCATGTATATTTTGATACATATCACATAGATTCAATACTTGGATATAAATGTTACTAAAGATAGAAGAATAAGAAGAATAAAATGGATAGAAGTAGAAGAATGAGATCAATATTGATTAACCATTGTTTTTTAGATTGATCTAGAAGTCCAACAAGCCTACGATTATTCAAAACTTTATTGGATAGGTGATGAGAAATATGATACTTCTTTGCTTCAGGGTTAGGAGAAAATTCATCATGCCCTTCCTTATTTTGATATAGAAAATAGACACGATGCATCAAGGTATTGAAAACTAGGATGGTGTTGTATCTAATATGATGGAATTTGACTCTGCAAATAGATAGGAGCATCCTTGTTCATACTTGGCATACGAAAACCTTGTTTGACCATGTAAAATAACGAGTTTTTGAAGTAAGGAGACCAACACACAAAAGGTATGTGAAACCTAATATGTCCTACCCATTTTTGTATTTGAGACCATCCCTATACACACAAGGAAAGTATTCGTTGAGGTCATATTACAAGAACATCCAACAAACATAGCAAATGAAAGCAATGATAAGTGCCCCATTCCTTTCTCTCTAAATAATTTTGATAGACATCATTGAGAGTTCATTGGAATGATTCAATAAGATAAATCATCAAAAAAAATCAAAATTAACAAACAATCAATGTTATTCATATCTCTTGCTAAAAGGATGTGATTACTATGATTGCTAATGATGATACCCATTACATGAAAGATGTATCCTAGGACATGTTAGTGGATGTTGGATATTGATAGATAGGTTGTTTGAAAGGTCATTGATATAAGGTTCAATTGACATGTTTGATGATGATCAAGAGTTTGATTTTATCGTTTAAGTTTCGTTTCAATTCTGATTTCTTATTGAAGTTTAACTTCGCTAATTGTTGTACTCGTTTTTGTTTGTTACTGAAGGGTGAGATGACAACCAATTTATTATGGATGAAATTTTATTGTGGGTGAAAGTGAAATAGGATGGGTGATTTTTTTTTCTAGATATTTTAATGTTTTTTATGTTTTGAAATGTTTTGAGGCTTTTTTTGGTTCATGATTATTTGAATGTTGAGTTTTTTCAAGATTTTACAACTATTTAAGTTTTTTCAAAGTTTTTCCAATCTTTTTTGTATTTTCAAATATTAGACCAAGAATTAAGGGGAAACTGACCTAACACCTCAGAGGCTCGTCAATTATGGCCTTGCCTACGTAAGCATAGAGACAACTTAGTTCGACTGACTCTAACTAGTAACTGTTTATTGATGGGATATGAACATTGATGAATTGTCAATTTATTATAATGGACTCCTAAAGGACTGACCTATTGTGTCGAGGGCTCATTGATGATGGCCTTTCTTATGTAAGTGCAAAGACAATATAGTTTGACCAGTATTTTTGTCTTTTTTGATGTTTTAGACCTATTCAGGGGTTTTGATTTGATTTGGATGTTTTTGGATTTTTTGCATGATGTTGATGAGTGTATAGGCATATGTGGTGGTATTAGTGATCTTTTTGGGATTTTTTTGGAAACCAAGCTAGGATTAATTGATCTGATTGATAGATTACCAATAGTGATAACATTTTTGAGGATACACAACACTACAAGGATAGTGTTGAACAACACAAGGATTGGGAAGGATATCTTGAAATAATGATGGATTGATAAGATAAGATAGATCAAGATTTTGAAGCTAGGCTTGGAATAAAATTTGTTGGAATTATTTGATGTGACATTGAAGTGCAAGTTAGATGAAACTAATATTGATTTTGGATCAATGTTTGATAAAAGATATAACTTGATAAGGAACATCTTCCTATCAAAATGTGTCATGGGCTAGTGATTTGGATTTTTTCTTACAAATGTTTTAACCAATTGTATTTCATGTTTGAAAATGTTTAGATCACCACATGAGTTGAAGGATATAGCACAATATTTATTCCTAAAGCAAGATGTAAGTATTTACCCCCAACGTCTAGCAATGTATGGAATGCCATGGGTGAATGCTTGGATAGATAAATGGATTCGATGAATGGGTATGCAAAGGATGTCAAGGATTATCTTGTGAAAAGATAACATGTTTTGATAAAGAATGATAATTTGGATAATGCTTCATGGATCAGATAATTCTGAACAGAGTAGGATCAATGATAATGACCCATGTAAATATTTTTTCATAAGCAAGTATGACGTGCACACTAAATTTTTGTCAAGATCAAGATAATGTGGATTTGGATGAAAATGGATTGGATAGATGGTTCATGGATTGTTGGATTGTTGGATTTATTATGGATGGGATGAGATGCTTCCACTTGAAATGGTGTATTTAGATGCTTGATTATACTTATGACACCTATTTTCCAAGTTCCCATCATGGTACTTTTCCAAAGCGCCACCATTGTGGTTTTCACTGGAGGGCGATTTTTCTTTTGACTATTTTTTTTATTTTTTATTTTTCATTTTTTGGAATATTTATGGTCATGTTGAACCACCTAGGGGTGTATATGTAGACATTTTTGGTGCTGATATAGATGTTGTTTTTGTCATGATGTGCTAATGATATCCTTCTTGGAGGATTTTCTTTGCTAAGATACGGGCACTTGAATGTAACCCCTAGATTTTTTTGTCTTCTTTGTTGATACCAAAGTTAACCTTACCTAGATATGCACATCACAATAGAGTTCCCTAGATTCCTTATGATAAATATTTTCTACCAAGACACGGTCAATATGAGATTTGGATATCATGGATGTTGAAGTGGATGACATAATTCAATGATGGATATGAGATATGGATGGATTGATTGACAGTTTGGAATCTTTGACTCTCCAAACTTGGGATGATGAGCAATGATGAGTGGATATGGAGATTTGATTGGGACCAACTTCTTGATATACCTTGTAGGTCACTCTTGAAGCTTTCTTTTGTATTGATGGAAATTTTGGATGGATGAACTTCCATTTTTTATTCTACCCCATATTTTCTTTGACTAATGGAGTGTGATAGGGATGATTTTCTTTCTTTTTCTTTGGTATCCATTTGAATTTTGTTTGTCCATTTTGCTTCACTGATTCTTTTTCTTTGATGACTTTCTCTTTTCTTTGATATAGACCTTTCTCTTATGGTTTGTCCCAATTAGAGGGTGGAAAATGTGTGCATGATGATCGATGATATGGCTAGTTGCAGCGTTGATAGTAGTTTCATCGTAAGGAATATTTATGTTGGATAAACCCACAAAAGTGGTTTACAATTCGAGTGAGGAAGGAAAAGTTGAAAAAAATGACCTCATGCAAAAAAAAAAATCTTTTAGGGGTTTGAATGAACTATTTGGTTTGAGCGAACCAAAATAGGGTTTGCTAGAACCTGGGTTCAAGTGAACTCATTTAATGATGGGGCCCACCCTTCCTAAAAAAATCCAAAAGTGAGGGCATAGGAGAGGGGGTTTGAATGAACCCTCATTCGATCGAACCCCTAGGGGTTCGCTTGAACCCCCCTTTTCCCCCCTTCTCCCCCTCAGGCACCAAAAAAGTACAAAATGTCTTGCTTCAAAGCTCGAGTTGAAGATGAAAATGGATGAGACTTCACAGACCCAACTGGTTGATGGTATTCCTCAGAACGAGCTATCCAACAAATATAATTTTAATATATTTTGGTTTTATTATGTATTTTTTTTCAGTTTTATTAAACATATGTTTTTCACAAAAAATCAAGCTCTCTACTCTGCACATGTGGAAAAATAACACATTATCAAAAAAATATTTTGAAAAATATGAGTGCACCAGATATTGAAGTCATTGATCTAACAAAAAAATAAATTGAATTTCGGTACATACAAAAAAAGTTACATTGTATACGGTTCGCCTATGTCTAATTTGTAATTGGTTTGACTTTGAAACTCAATTAAGGAAAAAAATTCAATAAAAAACTATGAGACCAATTGGAAGCACTAGATATCAAAGTTACAAATTTAAATTTGAAAGAATTATAATTTTATCCTTCTTGGAAAAAAAATTATGCTGTATACGGTGAGCGTCACTCCTTAAAAATGTTGTTTGCTGAAAAAAAAAACTAGTTTCTAAAGGAGATGAAAAAAAAAGTGCAATCTGATTCCAAAATTTTTGAAAAAAATATAGTTAGAATCTAAAGATAAAATTTCAAAAATCACTATTTTGCATCATCTTCAAATTCCTCATGGTTTAGCCATTAAAGGTGCCTGAAAGTGAAGATTTAGTTAGAAAAAAAGTATTTCAGTGTCCAGTTTGGCCAAAAATTGTAAACTAGTATTATGGGATCACCCTGCTCCCCATGTTAGTGTTTGCACTAGATAAAGTTTCCCCTAGTATTATAGAGGTATCATTGACATAATCAAATTCCTTGATTGCTATAAAACCAAGACCTTGGTGCTCAATATTGTTGACTATCTTTGTTGATTGCAAGATACTATATTTGTGTAACCATAATCCTTTTTTTTAATAATGCTTGATATCCTCATACTCAATGTCTTCAATCTGCATGGAGAGTGTTTCTAATTTTAATGCTTCTTCAAAAGGTGTTGATGCTTCACAATCCATGTATAGGTCTTCCTCATGATCCATTTTTGCTTCCTCTTCAAAGGATGTTTAGGATTCACAATCCATGTAGAAGTCCTCTTCATGATCAATTTCTGATATGTCTATGGATTATGTTATGCCTCGATCATGTGTAAAGATGTTAAGAATATGAGACTCTTGTTCCTTGGTAATGATATCAAAAATATGAGACTCTTGTTTTAGATGAAGATCATCTACATGTCCATTAAGAGTAATCATCTCATGGGTATATGTATGTGTGCTTGGTATATGGATATGATCATTGTTTGTGAAATCTTGTATGGATTGGAAGATACCCATTAAATCATTGTAGTATCTTGGAGATGTGGATTCTTGATCTTGACTGATTTGGGAATTGCTTTTGATATGCTTTGGATGAAGTTCTTGACATGGGTCAATTTCAAATGAAGGATTATTTGCAAAGGCTTCTTGAATGTCTTCACTAGGCATGGTTATTGGTTTAAGATTCTCTTGATCTTCAAGTGAATTTGGATCAAGTGTTGAATTAAGTATTTCTTCAATATTGGAAACCATGAGGTCAAATGATGTCAATATTTCTTGGAAAGGACCATTACTAGACTTTGGTAAAAGATGTTGATCATGCTTTTGAATAAATTATTGAGGTATGTCATCTAACTCATTGGGTGATGTAGAAACATTGTCAACGCGATCATTTGTGGATGGATCTTGAAGGTTATCCTAAAAAATAGAGGTAGAGACCTTGTCAATGTTTTCAACCATGAGATCAAATGATGTTAATATTTATTGAAATGGATCATCATTAGATATTGGTGAAGGATTTTGATCATTCTTGGGAAGTGATTCTTGATGTATGTCGACTTCCTCATTGGATGAGGTAGAGACATATTTAATGTGACCATTGATGGTTGAATCTTGATCATGGTCTTCAAAAATTATTTATCCTTGATCAATAAGGTCTTGGATGAGATTTTTAAGTTGAATTCAACTTGATGTTTCATGACCTTTTTCTCTATGATACTCACAATAATATTTTCCCTTATTCCATGAGAGGTTGATGATAAAGTGGTAAGAACTTATTCTTGGAAGAGTGATGATATTTGCATGAAATGGCTTGTTTAACATTGATTCAATTGGCTCCCCTAAAGGAGTGTATTCACATTTGGTGATTTTGTTGTTATTTTGTGAATCATTTGATTGTTGTAGTGATTGTTGAGATTGATATTGTTGTTGTAGGGATAGATATTTTTTTGATGTTGTGTTTCTTGATATCCCATGTCTTGATGTTGGAGATGTGGTTGATGTTGTTTTTAATGCAAATCAATGTTTTGATGATTTTGATAAGGAAGTATTTATTTGGAGATTGAGATGTTTGTTGGATTATTTTGGTAAGTGAATTCAGAACAATTTGATGTTGTATATTTTGATCTTGATATTGATTTTAAAACCCTTGATGTAGTTGATTTTGGTATGGATGTTGAGGATGTGATTGATGTTGTGGATATTGAATGTTTTTTTGAGGTGTGAATGTATCCATCCTATAGTTCACCAAGTACGGATTTGACATGCTCATATTTGATATGTTTATTCTTGGTATGTTCATGTTTGACATGCATTGACTTGGTGAGATAATTTTGTTTTGGTGAAGACTCATGATTTGATCATTTGGTTGATATATTTGTAAGTTTTGACATTGATTTAAATCTACCATGTGACAATATGTTCCAAGGTTAGGCATAGCCCCACTTGTTGTTTTATTGAATTTTGTAGCATATGATGACCTCATGTATGGATTGTATGGTGGAGTTGCAAAACCTCTAGGATTAAACTCTTGCACTCTAAGGTTTTGTTCATTTATTTCTAAAAGGAAAAATAAATGAGCAATGGAAAGTACTAACTAATGAGAATTTTTTGAAGGAAAGAGATTACCAAGAATTTGAAGAGCCAAACAAAGCACCACCAAATGCAAAGGATACCAAAGAATTTGATAAGGGGAAAAAATAAGAAAAAACCCCAATATTATGAATGAAAAAAAAAATGCCTAAGAATGATACAAAGAGAGAGAGAGAGAGAGAGAGAGAGAGAGAGAGAGAGAGAGAGAGAGAGAGATAACTTAAGCCTCAAGCTTGCTTGCTTGAATATAAAGAATGAAAGGAGAGACACCTTAATAAATAGAGGTGAGAAGAGGAGTTAGAATGTAACTCCAAACTTAATGAATTCCACCATTCATCTCTGTGTGTGCAATGTGTAAAGAACCTCTTAAGGAGGTAGCTACAAATATTCCTTAATAAAGGAATTTAAAAATAACGAGTCATCCTCACACATGTGTGAGAGGACAAAAAGATAAAATACTTGTAGGGATTCCTTTGGAATATTCCTACAAGTTAATAAATAATTACAATTAAAGAATAACCTTTACCAAGTAAATATTAATCTTCTAACATCCCCCCTTAATCTTTAATTGGGGAGGTTACATCAAACCCTTCAATGGGTTGTAATCCAAGATTTTTACAATGAAAGAGAAATGTATCATTACAAAGATCTTTGGTGAGAATATCTGCAACTTGATCTTCACCTTTACAATACAAAAGAGAGATTTTATTGTCTTCAATTTTCTCTCTAGTGAAGTGATGTTGAAGAGCAATGTGCTTGGTCCTTGCACGAAAAATTGGATTCTTTCCCAAAGCAATAAAATTTTGATTATCACAATATAAAGGAGTGGGATCCTTTTGAGGTAGACCCAAATCTTCAAGTAATCTTCTTAACCATAGTACTTCTTTGGATGCATTTGTACAACCTTTATATTCATCTTTTGTATAACAAAAGGTCCAATTAGCTAGCCATTGGAAGATGGAAATTCCATAGAATACTTTGTGAGATTAGCTCGGTTCATTAAAAATAACCTACAACACTTTAATAAACATCAAGTCATTGATGAGGAAAAAGGAATAGGATGGTCACTCAACATATCACTAAGATAAATTTAAAAATGACATAGGGCCCCAAGTAATAGTTTGTTCAATGTGTATATTCTAATGACTAGATTAAATGATTTTGTTGTCCCACAATTGTACATTTAACACCTTGTTGCGAAGTAATAGCATATTGGTATATTAAATTGTCAAGATTTATTATATTTTAGATCTAAGGCATTGAGATGTTGGGTGTGAAGAAAAGTAGAAGGTTTCTCATCACTTTGTCAGGCCACCTAAACCATATTATGAAAATTTTCCAACTCAAACAATATTATAGATCTTAAGAAATTTGGCTATTGATGAGGATATAAAGGCTTACCTAAAGTGGTGCATATAAATATATTAAGTTTTTTCAAATTGACCTCATATCATAACAAAATGACATTGTATCAAAATATTGACAATCTTAGGTCAACATCAAAAGAGGAAAATCACATTAAATAAAATATTCGTGACAAGGGTGGTGAGGTGCTCTCAATTCATAATTCTCGAAGTTCTCTACAATAATATGGGCTCATAGTTGAAATAATCATCCAAATCTCATAAGAATTGGGTCCTATAAATCCTTCCAAACTATTTTAAATTAGTGTGATTATGAATTTAATTGTCCAATAAAGAAACAATAACCACAAGTGGATCTCATATCATTGGGATCACCTCCTAAATCTGAATCAGTATAACCCTTTAAAGAAAAATCACAATTTGCATCATAAAAAAGACCAAGATTAAGAGTAACTTTAGCATATCTTAAAATTATTTTTGCAACTTTAAAATGAGTTAGTTGTGGTTAAGGCATAAATATAGAAACGAATCCAACACTATAAGAGATATCAGGTCTAGTAAGAGTTAGACAATTTAAACTTCCTACTAATTGCCTATATAAAGTAGGATCAACAAAAGGAGTTTCCATATCAACCACTAATTTAGTTCCTAATTCACAAGGAGTAGAAACACACTTTTCATCATTCGTTTTAAAATTATCTAAGAGATATCGAGTATATTTATGTTGAGAAAGAAAAATACCTTTAGGTGTTTTCCAAATTTGCATACCCAAAAAATAATGTAATAGGCCTAAATCAGTCATTTGAAATTGTTGATCTGCGTTTGAACTTCTTGCGTGCATGGTGGACTCTATTTTGGGGGTACCCATCGGTCCCTCTTTGCCCCCTTGACCCGTGCTCCTCTCTTTTGGGCCCATGTTTGTTGGGTACCACCCCTACGGGGACAGTGCTTTCACCTATGGGCTTTTCGAATATTTTGGCAGTTCCGGGCGAATCTTCTGTGCCGACGGTGGAGATCTCTCTGGTAGTTGGTTGGAAGGATGTGCTATCCAATGGAAAAAAAGTCTCCTCCTTGTTTCCTCCTTTACCTGAGGTTGTCATGGCTTCTAGGATGAAGTTTTACATTCCTGATTCAATTTGTGACAGGATTCTTTCCTCCATGGAAAATATTGTAGTGGGTAGATTTCTTTCTTTCCGTCCAATGGTGGATATGGTTTGGAAATGGGTAGTAGAAAAATGGCGCCTTAAGGGTAGTGTGAAGATCTGCACGATGGCTGGTGGTCTTTTCCTATTTATATTCATGGCTATAGAGGACTTGGTGGTGACTCTTTCATCAGGTATGTGGGTATATGGGAAACATAGCCTGACTATGTGTCGTTGGAAACCGGGTTAAGACCCTGCTACAAATTTGAATAAGTCGGCTCCAATTTGGGTGAGGTTGTTGGGCTTACCTTTGGAGTATTGGGATGAAGTAATTTTCAAAGGTACTGAGGATTCATTGGGTCAATTTGTCACCACTGAATCTATTACAAATTTGAAATGCAAGTTAGTCTTTGTTAGATTCTCTGTTAATATTTGTGTTGATAAAGTCCTCCCGAACACTGTAAAGTTGTGCTCTAAGTTTTGTAGCTAGACACAGCCAGTGTGTTATGAAAATCTTGTGGTATACTATCAGATGTGTGCTAAAGTTGGGCATTTGAATTCTGACTGTAAATATGTCATCATTCGAAAGGTTAAGGTTAACTGTACTGTGGAAAATCTCACTCCTCCTTCTGGAAATGATCCCCGTCCGTCAGATGACTCTAGGCTTATTCCCCCAAGTGTTGCTCATTCACATGAGGACCCTCCACCTTCACCCACCTTTTTCGATCCATCTTCTAGACTAGTTGACCCCAATGCTCTATTGCACTCTATTGTTAAACCCCTGTCTATCCAAATGACTCAAGACCCTGGCTCTTCGGTTGTTGATCCTCTGTTTGCAGTGGTCTTTGCGGGGACTTGTGAGACAATGATTGAGGATGGTAAAATCTAGGAGGAAGAGAGCTCCAGTATGGTTGATGAATCTACAAAAAGTATGGGGAGTTTGAAGCTTGAGAAAACTATAGAAGAAGGGATATGGACAACGTTAAAGAAAAAAGGAAGGAAGAAGAAGGCAGATGTAGGAGGTGACTCCAAACTAGGGAGACCTTCTTAGAGACACACTAGGATGAGAGAAATGGAAAATGTGATTTCCTTGGGGAAGCAGAGGACATTGGACATGTCCTCAAAAAAAGGTCAGAAATGATAATTGTGTCATGGAATGTTCATGGGCTCAATAGCTCCCACAAACAACGTGCTCTCAAGGACTATGTCTTGGAACATAAGATTGATGTGTGCCTACTACAAGAAACCAAAATGATGAAAGTAAAGTTTAATAAAATTGGTAAATTTATTTGCCCAAATGCATCTTATGTCTACAATGATGTTGAGGGTGCTTCGAGGGGTCTGGCTATGCTTTGGAACCCATCTAAATTTCGGGGCTCTGAATTATTCCACTGTAAAAATAGTGTGGGGGCCTCATTTACTTACCTTGGTGAATCTTGGTCTATAATCAATATTTATGCTCCAAATTAGAGGAATGTGAGGAGTATTTTGTGGCATGACATTTCGATTAAAATTAATCTAAATAGGGGAGGTCGTTGGCTAGTTGCTGGAGATTTTAACTCTCCCCTCTTTCCATCGAAAAAAAGTGGTGGCCTTTTGGATTACTCTGACAGCATGTCTGACCTGGCTAATTGTTTGAATTCTTCAGGTTTAATTGATATTGAGCTCATGGACCAAAATTCACTTGGTCTAATAGATGGATTCAGGTCCGGTTTGATTGCTTCCTCTGCTCTCCATATTGGACTAATGTTTTAGATGCTAATCTAATAACCCTGCCCAGGACGGTCTCTGACCATAACCCTCTTTTGCTAACCACCAATATTCGCCCTATTGTGGGTCCCTTTCTCTTCTGCTTTGAGATAATGTGGAACTCTCATCCTGATTTCAAAAATAAAATTGTTGAATGGTGGAATATTCCTATCCAAGGCTTCCCCATGTATAGGATTTTCTTCAAACTTAAACATATAAAAAATATGGTAAAAGGATGGAACAAGAATGTGTTTGGGGATGTGTTTCAAAAAAAAAAAAAAATAGAAGGAGAGTTGAGGACCTTACAAAATAAAATGGAGGAGGGAGATGACAGTCAGCGGAATCACAACCAAGAATGGGGAACTAGGATGGAATGGGAATGGGTTCTCAAAAATGAGGAAGTCTTTTGGAAGAAAAAATCAAGAGTCCAATGGTTGAGGGATCAGCAGGAACTTCACTGGTCTGTTGTCAGAGGGCTCCATTATGGGCATTAGAGTGGCTTCCTCCCTGGATCCGGTTGTTGTGCAAAAATTTGTGGATGAGACTTTTCTCTTTGGGAAAGCCTCGGTGGTGGAAGCCAGGAAATGGAAAGCTTGTCTTAACAACTATGCCTCTTGCTCTGGTCAAAGCATCAATTACAATAAAAGCATTATCTATTTCTTTAACTGCATGACTAATTTGATATCCAGGGTGGCTATGGTCTTGGAATGTGTCAGTGGATCTCTCTCGTCTGTTTACCTTGGGCTCCCCCTCACGGTAAAGGAGGTTACCACTGACTTTCGAAACTCGATTCTGGAAAGGATCCAAAGGAAATTGGCTGGGTGGAAGGGCTCCATCCTAAGCCATGTTGGAAAAATCCAACTGCTCACAACAACCCTCCAAGAAATCCCCACCTACTTCCTCTCCACTTTTAAGATTCCTAAGTACATTGATGATAAGTTTGAAAAAATTCAAAGGATTTTCCTCTAGTCTGGGGCTGAGGAGAAGAAGAAATTTGCTTTGGTGAAATGGGAAAAGGTATGCCAGGCCAAAAATCGTGTTGGACTAGGAGTCAACACAATTTTCAACTCTAATAGGGCTCTGATGGCCAAGGTTGGTTGGGATTAGTTAAGGAACACTAAGGATTGGTGTAAAATTCTGAATTCCAAATATCTTCAGGATAGACCTTTGATCAATTTTCTCTTGGAGTCTCACCCCCAGGGCTCCTTAGTCTAGAGGAGCATTTGTAGCACACAAGGCTTGTTAAGTAAATGGATTAAATGGAAAATGGGCAATGGGAATAGAATCATATTCTGGGAAGATACATGGCTAATTGACACCCCTCTAGCTTGCTCTAACTTTAGGACTATTATGGGATCAGCCCAGAGATTCTTTGGCATCCATATCAATGATTACGTTTCAAGACCCCCTGGAGCTAGGAATTGGAAAGACCTTATCCTTTGTTGCCCCTAGTCTCAAGGGTTTTTTTTGTCTAGTTCGGTCCCTTCAGGTGATTCTCTCTAGCACCACGTTTCCCTCCTATGACAAAGAGGATGGTTTTTTTTGGACCTTTGACAAATATGGGGATCTCTCTATGAGGTCAGCATACAAACTACTAACAAACCAAAATACAACTGAGGAACCCTGGAAGAAGATTTGGAATCGCCACATGATCCCTAAAATAAATTTCTTTTGGTGGACGACCTGCCATAATAGGATTCTTACTCAGGATAATTTGAGGAAATGGGGTTTTTGTATTCTCAATAGATGTTTACTTTGTAAGACTGGGGATGAAACTATCAGTCACCTTTTGTTACACTGCTTGTTTGCTGCTGAAGTTTGGGGGCTGGCATTTGAGAAACTTGATGTCTCTTGGGTTATGAGAAAGGATCTCTTATCATCCATTCTGGGTTGGTATGGTCCCTATTCCCACCCTCTGCTTGGTGAAATTTGGAATCAGGTCCCTCTTGTCTTGGGTTGGTGTATGTGGAAGGAGAGGAATAACAGAGTTTTGAGGAATGTTGAGAGGAGCCCTAAGGATGTTTTCGACATTGGTGCTTGGCTCATTGAGGAGAACATCTCCCTCTTTAATGAGAAAATCTCAGAGATGGGGCCATTGGATTTTGAAATTAGAATGGCCAAGGCTTGGCATCGGAGATTAGAGGCTAACTCTTTTGACATCTCAAAATTATTAGCTAGGGAAAATACCAAATGGGAGCCTCTAGATAGAGGATGGTTTAAACTCAATTTTGATGGGGCTGCTAAGGGCAACCCAGGTAGGGCTAGTATAGGTGGAGTGATTAGAGATCTTGGGGGTTTTATGGTTGCAGGATTTGCTAGAGGTATTGAGTTTGAGTCTTCTATAGTGGCAAAAGCTCGTGCATTGCTCATGGGCCTCAAAGTTGTTATCTTTTTCGGGATTGCTAATCTCCACATCGAAGGATACTCAAAGTCGATTATGGATGTTGTGAATAAAGATAGACTAATTGGCTGGAATACTGAGGATATATTGTTGGATGCCAGATTCCTTTTATCCAAATTTAGGGATAAAAAGGTGACACATATATTTAGAGAAGGCAACCAAGTGGCGGATGCCTTGGCTAATCTTGGCTCTTGCTGGGGTTTCGCTAAATTTTGGAGGAGAATGGAAAGGTTACCACAAAAAATTCAAGCTAGCATCTCGAGGGAACAAAGCAACCAATTATCGCAATGATTTCAAAACTATGGATGACGGGTGTTGAATGGGGGGTCCACCTAATTTTATTGGGGGTCTAGTGGATAAGTGTTAACACTGAGATGGCTTACAGGTGGAGGGACTCTAAATTTTTGGCTCACTATAGGCTTAGAGATTTTTGTGTGTGGGGCACAGACTGGAGGATCCACTTGTCTATCCTTTCGACTTGGTGGATGGGTTCGATTACTAAGGTGGCTAACATGTGGTGGGGTTTAAATTTTAAGGTTGGTAATATGAATAAAAATGGTGGCTTAATGAAGGAAAGAAGGAAGGATGAGACTTCAATGAATCTGGGGAGCCGTACCGTGCGATCTCTTCTCTTGGGGATTATGCGATATCTTGTTTTATCTCATCCTTGCATCAGTTTTTTTGATAGTTTTAATAATGATTTGACTCTTCATTATGAAAGAGAGCCTCGTTCTAGTGTCTTTGTGCTAGCTATTTTAGCGCATCTCAAATTGCACCCTTAGGAATGTTTTTATATTTAGCCATACGACCAATTTGCCTTGTTTTTTGTGCATTTTATCCAAGGAAAAGGAACCCTGCATGCCTGCCAATTCTTCTCTTACTGGCCGCAATCTTCCGAAGATCCTCATTAACTCTGTTGTCAAGTCACCATGAGGTGATTTTCCTTTCCGCATATGTGACCTATACGCTGGCGTAATTACCCATCATTGTATCCCTTGCCTAAATGAATACAATGTGATAATTATCGGTTATCTTGTTGTCTTCTACATTTGGTTTCTTTTGCAAACTCTTGGGCTTCCTGTGCAGGTTGAAAAAATGGGTGGCGAGCGGGTGAGGACTGAGCCGAATAACTGTGATAAATTCTAGAATAATCCTTTAGTTTGGCACATCTATGTGGAAGGTGGCATTGCTCCTCTTGTGGAGATATTGATCGGCCATGACCCTAACTTGTCTCGCCAGTTTTCCAACTCGTGGAAGGATCGTAGGGTCTCAATGGGAGGTATCTCATTTGAAATTAGTGAGGAATTCATAGCTCAAGCCACGGGATTACAGTGCAATGGGAAAAAATACCCCAAACACACCAAGAAATTGGACAACAAAACATTGAAAGATTTTTTCAGAGGAGATGAGGAACTGGTGCGGAACCAGTCGAGTTTTGAGAGAGAAGCTCTCTCGAAGCCCTGGGATCAGGTGTGTCTTGCGTTGATGAAGTACGTCACCTTGGAAGGTAGGTTTAAAACCTTCGTTTTTCATCACTTTCCCTTGTTAAATCACTTAAGACACAAGATGTTTCTTAGTTTTCCATTCTTTCTTTTAATGGTTTTGGAAAACTCGATCAAAAAATGCAAAGAGTTGGCCAACCTTAACCCCAATGATCTCCCACTGCTCCTGCTCCATTAGGGGCTCATTCTGAGACTTTACCACTTCCACCTGGCCCTCTATCCTCCTAAAGCTATTAAGGCTATGTGCATTAAGGATATTGAACCCCTGTTAGCTGTGAATATTTCCCCGATCGAGTCTAAAATACCATGATGACTGGTGGGTAAAATACCAGAAGGGGATTCGGGAGGCTTGCAAAGAACAGTAAAAAGAGGCAGATAATTGAGGATTCAGAGGAGGAGCGGTCTGACAGCAAAGAGTACAAGGAAGAGGAAACTGAGGATGATGAGGACAAGATTGTGGAGGGGCCCCTGTTTACTCCTAAGGACAACAAGGTTCCTAAAGATGGCTCTGCCTCTCACTCTTCACATCCCCTGGTTGAAAATCCTGGAGAGGTCCCGACGACCATGGACATTGGGGAGGAGCCCTGTGAATTGGAGAAGAAAATGGACACGCTCAACAAAAGGTTTCGTGGGTTAACCTACGTCACTATGAAGTTGGGCCATTTTGTCACTAGCACCCTGTCAAATGCTATTAAGGAGGAGCTGGAGGGAAATAACAGTCAGGAGAAAAAAGACTGGCTTGGTGATGAGGTCGTGGACCTCCTGTTTAAAAATTGGGATAACGCCAGTTAGTTGTTGCTTGTGTCGGTGTCCTATCTTTCGACTGCCTCTCTATGGTTTCTATGTTGTCTATGGGATGTATTTGTTTTTGTTTAATTTAATGTTTTCTTTTTAGTCTTGCTTCTTTTTGACCCTTGTGGCTCATTGTGAAGGGCACGGTGCCCTAAAAATGCTTCTTAACATTTCAAAAACATTACTAATTAAATTGTTAGAACTACAAGTGATAATTAAATCATCAACATATAAAATAATAATCACAATATCATTTTCACTAAGCTTAATATATAAATTTGGATCATTTTTACTCCTAATGAAACCTTGAGATAGAAAGAATGCATTAATCTTAGAATACCATTCTCTAGGAGATTGTTTTAAACCATAAATTGATTTCTTCAATTCGCAAACAATATTTTCATTACCTTCCTTAATGAAAGCCAAAGGTTGAGACATATAAATTTCATGTAAATCACCATTTAAAAATTCACTTTTAACACCCATTTGATGAATAGACCAATGCATATGAGAAGCTAAAGCAAGAACTAATTTATTAGTTGGCATCTTATCTACTAGAGCAAATGTTTCATTATAATCTAAGCCTTCAACTTGAGAGAAGCCCCTAGCAACTAATCTAGCTTTAAACTTTCTAACTTCATTATTTTCATTAACCTTAGTTTTATACAACCATTTGCATGAAACAAGATTCTTACCATGAGGTAAAGGAACTAAATCCCAAGTATTATTAGCAATTAAAGTATTACATTCTTCGTGCATAACTTTTTGCCAATTAGGTTGATATTTAGCTTGTTCACGAGTTTGAGGATCATTAGTATTCATAAATTGAGACATCAAAGCATAGTTGCAATAGTTTTCCTTTCTAGTCTTAGATTTATTCATTCTAGCTAAAATGTATTCACTTTCTTGCATAAAATTTTTAAACCATTTAAGCTTTCTCTTAGATGTAGGAGTATCATCACTAGAAGAAGAATCATGAGGAGAAATTTCAACACTTTCATCATCACTATCACTATGATTAAAATATTCATGTTAGGAGGGTTAAGAGAAGATTCAACTTGAGGATTATTCTCCACAACAATAACTTTATTTTGAGAAGATTCAATATTATGCACTTTAGAACAATCATGAACACCATTTTCAACAATGCATACATCTCTAGAAAATTTAACTTTGTTAGTAAGAGGATTATAAACTCTACAAGCTTTAGAATGTTCATCATAACCAACAAAAATATGATTAGAATATTTAGCATCTAATTTTTCCTCTTTTTTTTAGGTTTGTGAACATAAGAAATTGAACCAAAAATTCTTAAATGCTTAAGATTGGGCTTCCTACCAGACCAAGCTTCTTCGAGAGTTATATCCTTTAAGGCTTTAGTAGGATTCCTATTAATAATGTAAGTAGCACAAAACATAGCTTCTTCCAAAAATTTATAAGACATATTTTTAGCATGTAACATACATCTAGCCATTTCAACAATAGTTCTATGTTTCCTTTCCACTACACCATTTTGTTGAGGTGTATAGGGAATGGTTAGCTCATGTTTAATACCAAATTATTTCAAATAACTATTAAAATAATTGTTCACATATTCTTTACCATTATCAGTTCTAAGAATTTTGAGTTTAAAACCAAATTGCCTTTTGACAAATTTATGAAATTCAGAAAATATATCAAGAACTTGATCCTTATTATGAAGAAAAAAAATCCAATTTCTTCTTGAAAAATCATCAACAAAAGTAAGTGCATACCTTGATCCTTGGATGGAGTTATTCTCCATGGGTCCCAAAAGGTCACTATGAACTAGGTGCAACTTATGAGTTTCCCTCCATGATTGACCATGTGGAAAGGGCTCCCTATGCATCTTACCACTCATGCATCCTGTGCATACAATATTAGATGGAACAATACTAGGCAATCCATCTACCATATTAAGCTTTTGCATTAAATAAATATTGTTAGCATTAATATGACCAAGTATTTCATGCCAAACATTGAAATCAATGGTAGATATTAAAGAGCATCTAGATTGAGCAAACTCATAAAATTTGAACAAATTATCATTGTCTAATTTAGCATTAGCAATGACCTTGTTTTCTTTTGGATCAATAACATAATACATATCTTTGTAAAATTCTATTTAATAATTTTGACAAAGTTTAGAAATTGAAAGCAAGTTAGTCTTTAGTTCAGGGACATATAAAATATCATACAATTTACCATTAGGAATATTCACATCTCCAATTGCTTCTACTTTACAAGTATGATTATTAGCAAGTTGAAGAGGAACATTAGACATATTAGGTTGCATAGACTCAAAAACTTCTTTATGTGAAGTAACATGTTGAGATGCACCCAAATCAATAACCCATTCAAGAGGTTGAGAAATATTATAACCACAAGTAAAAGCATGTCTAGATTGATTTGCATTATTTTGAAACTTATGATTATTAGGCTTATTTTGTTGTTGATTATTTTGCTTCATAGGCTTTTTATCATTTTGCTTCTTAAATAAAGTATTTTGACAATGACCATCCTTATTACAATAAGTGCAATGAGGTCTCTTAGAAGAGTTAAACTTTCTAGGATCATTTCCATTATTATAATGAGGTTTAGTATTATAATGTTGTTTAGAATGATGCTTAATACTTTGCTTAGGATTAGACAAAAATGCATGTTCATTAGAATTGAGATTTCCAAACTGAATTAACTTAACTTCTTCTTGTCTTAATAAACTATGAAAAATATCATAAGTTAATTGAATAGTTAAAGAAGGAATAGCTAATTGAGCATGAATATTAGTAATAATTATTGAAATTGCCTAGAAAGATATTTTTTAAGAATAAAATGAATTAATCTAAGATCTTCTAATTTTACTCCTAAACCATGTAATTGACTATTCAAAGCATCAAACTTCAATAAGAAATCATCCATAGATTTAAAATCAGAATACCTTAAATCTTCAAGTTGATCTTGAAGTTGAATTTTTCTAGATTCATTTGAACTATCATAAATAGTCTTGAGTTTGTCTCATGCCTCACATACTGTTGTACATGTCCCAATGTGAACATATAGTTTGGGTGACATAGAAATACCTATGAGGCCAAGGGCTTCCTCATTCTTGAGCTTCCATTTTTCTTGATCATCTTGGGATGCAGATGGATCAGGTTTCGATTTGGGGTCCGTACCAACATCCAAAAGACATGTTTAAAACAAAAAATAAAAGAAATATGAGTTTTCCAATTGTAATAATTAGAAGAATTCAGTTTAATTTATTAAATTAATGTTGACATGATTACAATAAAAAATTTAAAACTTTATGACAAAAAATACTTATTGTAAATATTTGTTTAAAAACAAAAATATCCCTTTAAATTGAAAAAAAAAACTATATAAATTATTAATTAAATGATATTTATAATATTATTTTTAAAAATTAATCAAGAATATTAAATTAATATTCTAATAAATTTAATATGATTAATAAATATTTTCAAGAAACTTTAAGTTTAAGTTTATAACCTTAATTAAAAACTTAATATAAAAAAAACTTAGATAAAAGCTCTTAAAAGGAATTTTATATAAGAAAAAATTTAATACTAAACTCTTAAAAAATAAACCCTTAGCATTTTTTTTAATAAAAAATCAAAATTAAAGATATTTAATAAAAAAAAATGGAATTCGGATTGGAGCTCTAGTTCGGTTGGCTAGTTTATCAGTGTACTGCAGTTTATAAGGGGTCGTACTACCCGATTTCTACAATCTAATAAAAAATGGAATTCACTATTTTTTTAAATACATTTTAAGATTTGAAATTTATTAAACTTTAAAAAAAAAATTAAAGGAAAGGAAAACTAGGAAAGTGCGGGCGTATGTAGATTTTAAAATGCTATTAAAAGACTTGATCAGGCGTGACCTTTTTTTAATAAAGCTAACTACTATTTTGGGCAGGATTATTTGGACGGAAATACTAATATGAAAAAAGTTTAATTTTTAGGCAAAGTGCAGGGGTTTGAACAACGATGACTTAGTAGGGGCGGCGGTCACGGGAGGGCGAAGGCTCTAAAAAAAATTTGTTTGGTTTTTTATTTTTTTTAAATTAGAAAAGATATGAAGGTCGAAGCCTAAATAGTTCTAGATTCGATTTTTTTTATGAATTTTATTAAAAAAAATTGCATGGATTTTATTAAAAAAAAATAGATATATTTGATTAAGATGTATTTTCTATTAATATTTAAAACAGATCTAGCAAGGCCAAAGCACTATTTTTTTTACTAAGGAAATTGCTTAAAACAATTTTATTTTATTTTTAAAAAAGATAATATATATTTTCTTTTTAAAAAAATTCAACAAGATCAAGGGTAAAGTTCTTTTTAAAAAAACGTTAATTTTTCTAAAGATTTTTTGAACATGTAGAAAAAAATTAACCTTTTATTTGAGGGTTTCTAAAAAAAAGTTGTAAAAAATTTAAGCATGCAAACTAAATAGATTTGAAATGTTTAGATAAGAAATCCTACACAAGAGTTAGAAAAAAATAATTAATCAAGAAGCAAGATTAGACTTTTGACTCTTCTCCTCTTAGAGTGCCTCCAATGGTGTGCTTTTAAATATGGTAAACCTTCAACAATGTAGCTCACAAAATTTTAGTATTACGAAGCTCTAATACCATGAAAGGAAAAATAAATGAGCAAGGAAAAGTACTAACTAATGAACATTGTTTGAAGGAAAGAGATTACCAAGAAATTGAAGAGCCAAACCAATCACCACCAAATGCAAAGGATAGAAAGAGATAGAGAGCACTTAAGCCTTAAGCTTGCTTGATTGAATATAAATAATGAGAGGAGAGGCACCTCAATCAATAGAGGTGAAAAAAGGAGTTAGAATGTAACTCCCAACTCAATGAATGCCACCATTCATCTATGTGTGTGCAATGTGTCAAGAACCTCTTAAGGGGGTGGCTACAAATTTTCCTTAATAAAAGAATTAAAAAATATAATGAGTCATCCTCACACATGTGTGAGAAGACAAAAAGACAAAAGACTTGTAGGGATTCTTTTGGAATATTCTTGCAAGTTAATAAATAATTACAATTAAAGAATAACCTTTACTAAGTAAAGATTAATCTTCTAACAGTTTCACTCCTGATAGGTACGTTCGGGTCTTGTTCCATTTATTTCTTGTGTTGTGGTCTTGTTGTAACCCTAAAACTTGTATTAACCTTTGGAGTTGTATGATGTGATTTGTATTGTCTAAATTCTTTTTGGGTTGATTCAAATTTTCTTAAAAGAGAACCTCTAATGGGTTTAGGACAAATGATGATGTGAATGATGTGATGAAGGGATGAATGATATGAAACCCTTAATTTTGAACAAATCTAGACTCAAGTTTTGATGTGTGTTTGATATTGTTGTTGATGAACTTGCAAATATTAAGAGTAAACTTGTGACTCTAAGGTAAGTTTGTCCAAAAGATGATGTGTAATAATCCAACTAGATGTATGAAAAGGATATGTTTCCAAACATGTAGCTAAACTAGATGATGTTTGATGAAAACTTAGTCTAAGTATTTGTTTGCCAAAATTTTGAGTTGTTTGTGAGATGGAATGTTTGAATGGTTTGATGTTTGATTTGATCCAATGTTGATGCTTGATTTGATTGATCCTAATGTGAAATCTAAGAGGAACTTTTAACAAGACCAAGGTGTCGAAAAACATGCATTTCCTTTTGAGTTTTTTGAAAACCTAAAAGACCAAGTGATTTTGATAAAGAACTTTTTGTATGATGTTTTGATGTGTGATACCCAAAATTGTTTTGATAAAAATAGATTTAAGTATGAATTTCCTTCTTTGTCTTTGTTTGAGACCAAGTAACCAAAGTGTTTTTAATCAAGTAACCAAGGGACACCTGCTTTGTGGGTTTAATTCTTAAAATATGATTTAAAATGAATTGTTTTTACCACATATAAGACTTGATTATGAATTGTTTTAGACTAAGATGTCTACAACAAAGAAAGTTTTTTTCCGAAAAAAGCTCAAAATTTGTGAAAACCAAAGTGCTAAATCATAGTTCCCTAGGTTTACTTTGACATAATGAGCAAAGATATGGACCAAAATACTAGGAAGCACACTAAGATATTGTTTTGATAAAAATAAAATATACTTAGATGCATGCAGTATTATAGTGTCCCTCAAGTGCACTCAATTATGTTCAAAGGGTTTGAAGTTTTAGTCATGACCATGTTGATGTTTTTTTGAGCTTTAATGATAAACAATGTATTTACCGACTCAATAGGTGAGGGGGAGATTTTGCAATCTTTCTTCCATAAAGCTTACTAAGAAAGGTTTGATAACACCAATCAAGCACATTCCTATTTAATTAAGTGGGTAAATCTCTTAAGTTAGTTCCACACAATAAAATACCTAGCTTGATTGCATGACTAGAGTATGTACACGTACATGATACACCTCTTAACTTGAAAGGAAAATTTCCTAACAAGGTGTTTGTTTCCTCAACAAGCAATCAATACATGAAAAATATCTTCATGGAATGGCCATCTGTTCCATTGCAACTTCTCAAGAGATGTTCAAAACTGGTAAGGCTTCTAAGTACAAAGGTTTGTAATGACTCAAACACCTATTGTATTACGTCAAGTGTGAGACACTAAAGTCTCTAGTCAATGGGATGTGGTCTATACACCCACAACATCATTGACACATGTGGTATACGTCAAAGGATAAGTACTACTTTCTTTCACTTTCACACCCTTTATATAGCCCAGCTGAACACATGCTTGGAGATCACCTTGAGTTCTTTGTTGTGGGATGTGTCTCAAGGAAGGCGCCCTCTACTGAAAAAAAGGAATGATATTTATCTTCACCCAAGATCGCACAAAGCACAAGTGGAGAGGATATGTAGCAATCCTTAGGTGACTCAAAAAGTGAAAAGTAGGAGTGTTTCTCTTCACCCAAGATCACACAAAGCGTAAGGGGAGAGGATAGACACTACTAGTCTACCAAGAAAAGCAAACAAAGCAAACACTTTTTCATTTTAGTGCACTAAAAATATATGTGAAATGAATTTTAAAGCACCAAAGTAAGTGTGATATTTGTTTTTGTTCAATTTTAAAGCCCAAAGTAAAGTGAGGTTGTTTGGTTCAATTTTAACTCCAAATTGAAGTACAAGTTGTATTGTTCATTAATAAACCCAAATTGAAGTGTGAGATGCATAAAATAAAGCTATCTCTAAGATTAATTCCAAATGTGTGTTGATAAACATAAATATGAAATGCGTAAAGTAAAGGTTAGCTCTAAGATCACTTCCAAATGAGTGTTAATAAACACTTTTTAGATTCTTCATGCTGCAATTGTTAGATGAAATCAAGAAAACAAGAAGATGTTAGGGTTAGACAAATGATTGAGCATCAAAACCCTACAACCTAGACCAAATTGCAATGTGAGTTAACTTTAGGTGCACCAAGGGAAAATTTAACTCTACAAAAACTGAAAACCACCTACACCATTGTGAAGAGCATGAAATTCTACCTCATTTCAAAAAAAGCTTTGAAAAATACCATTGTATGAACAAGATATGGCCATTTGAAGATAGGGTGTAAGAAGTCCTAATTGTCAAACAAGTGCACCATAATATTACAAGTGCACTACAGTAGTACAAGTGTGTTTCTCTATAACTGATAAGTGCATTACTATGCTTCTTGTACCTCCAAAACATGAAAATATCAAGAAAACTTGTGAAATAAAGGCATAAGGCCCCACTATATGTGCCAAATATGTGAACATGAATCATAACTAGGTTAAAAAAAAAAATGAATTAAGCAAGTAAATCAACCATTTAGCCTAATTAACTCAAGTTCCCAATGAAATTATTGAAATGTCAACTAAGAAGCCATTAAAACATAAAATAACATGAAATCATGAAATGACAACCTATTTAACACTCAAACCTCATCCCATTGGGGGGTTAGTGTTGACTTGATGTGGAGGGATCAGCTCTTTCCTAACCCCATTGATGCAAAGCTTTGATTTTATGAGTGATAATGGAGATTGAACCATAAAGTTTCTCACAATTTCTCTCAATTGATTAAAATGGATGGATGTGAGTATGCATTCCTACAAAATAAGAGTGCTAAAATATTTTGTGGATGATTTACTCATAAAATGAGGGCTATTTATAGGCCAATTAGGTGAATGAAGGGCTAAGATCAATATGATTAATCAAGGGCTGAAATTGGATGAGGAGGAATGACATGGATCAAGGATTCCAATCCATGGATGAGATCAAATTTTGGCATGGATCAATGATTCTAATCAAGGCCTCTAATTGAATTAGAATGTGCAAGTCCCTTAATTTTAGGAAGAAAGTTGGAAGCTTGTTGGAAGATATTTCCATTTGGAGGGAAATATTTGAATTCAAATTGGAGGAATATTCCCTTGCAAGTGAGAGAAGTTGGAGGAATTAGAAGATATTAGTCAGTTAAATAATTAAGATATTATGTAATTGTGCAAGATGAAAGTATTTAGGATTTTAATTAAACAATTAACTCATTTAATTAAAAGGGTGGGATTTATGGCATTTAATCAAATGAAAGGAATCAATGGATTTAATTAAATAAATTGCATTATTTAATCAAATAAGATGAAAATTAGCATGAAAAGGGTGAATTAATCCAATAATGTTGATTATCTTATTAATAGAATAAAATGATGAATTCAATTAAACAATCAAGATTATTTAATTAAATGGATGAAAGTGGGCGAATCAAGGTAGAAATGGTCTTAGTAAATTAAATCAAATGTGTGATATTGATCAGGACAATTTTAAGTGTCTATAGCTCGTAAACCCTTATCATGCATTAAAATAATGTAAACATATGAAACAGAAATGCAAACACATCAAACACATAAGAACACCAGATTTACGTGGAAAACCCAAGAAGGAAAAAACCATGTTGAGTATTATCTCACAATATAAATTAATAGCAACATCGAATACAATGGGCTCACTATCGAAGGGCTCACTGGCCAAAAGAAGGGATCACTACCAAAGGAATCACTATCTAGAAGAAGATAGAAGAAGGGGTGAATCACTACCAATTTTAACTGCTAACAATGTATCTCACTTATGTCGAAGGTACAGTTCCACTAAAGCACAAACAACTCATTCAATAGACTAAAATGTAGACACTTCCTGCTCACTACATCAGGGAGTCATAGGCATTAAAGCTAACACTCAAATCACCACACTTGATCACTTTTGTATATTTCACATCACACACACCTTATCTTATTCCACACAACAACTCACCTTGTATTTATACCATTCACAACCTAAAAAAATCTCAATTAGGTCATCCTTAAGGAAATGTATGCACCTCAACTGTGCAACATCAAATAGGTCGACACCAAAAACTTCCACGGTGTAAATAAATCAAGGAAGACCATTCCAAAACTTAACTGGGACCCAAATCTATACCGACATTCTTCTCAACACTTCCACAAACAACTATCATCCACCACAATTAGCACTAGCACACTAGGTCGGCCAAACCTACACTAACACTAACAAGCAACCACAAACACACCTCTCTAGGTCTAGAAACATCTCATGGACCACACAACAACATTCCAGAACATCTCAAAAAAATCCATATCATCAAAATATTTTCCATTGCTACTGCAACCACCTAAAACTTAAGAACACCTTTATTTTGTGCAACCAAACACACTGGCACAAATAACCAATGCACCAAACAACCTTGTGAAACATGACAACACCTAAAACTTCAAGGGAAGGTGGATACAAAATATATAAGCATGTTCCCAAATCTGCAAGAAAATAACCTTCACTATGGAGAAATATGGAGTAATCTCATTTCTCTCAGACACCCTATTTCACCAAACAGACATACTATCAAACACATCTTCCACTGTAATATGATCTAGAACTTGAAACTTTGGTTATAGAACCTCTAGACACCTCTAATCAACATATCCAAAAAATTGTAGGCATATCTTCAACCATGAAGAAATACATAGTAGAACACTAACCACCACTCTGTCACACTAAACTGTCTTTTATTCAAATTTTCTCAAAAGAACTTAGAAACCAAGTGAACCAATTGCATCAATAACACTACCAATATCTCTGCAACACATCTCTAATATCTCCAATACCTCTCATCAACTATAACACATCGAAACACAACTTTTGCAGCTATACTAAAGTAAGACATCAATGATAACACCAACAACTCCAGGCATCTAACAACTCCAATGCTAGGGGTTGACATCATCAACACCAGCATCATTCCAACACTCTCCTCATACAAGGGGTTGACATCAATGAAAACACCCAAACAAATCACAAACAACTCAAGCTTCCAACACCATATTTGTATCATTTAAATTATAATCTTCTACTCCCTAAGTTGTACTTAATGGTGGTGTTGATGTAAATAGGTGTTTTACCTAACTAGGGAATATTTCTAGAAGGTTGTTAGTTGTCATAATATCTTTTCTTATCTTTTAACATTTAATTATTGTGTCCTAAGTCATTTAATATTAGCTATCTTGTGGCATAGGATTAAAACACTTTCCATGATCTTGTTTAATCCTATGTCTCACCTTGGCTATATAACCAAATGGTCTCATGTGTAAATCAACATTCATATCATCATAATCTATTATTTGCATCCTTTGATATAATAGCATTATTCTCTCATAGCTTATCTTTCTTGTGCTTTCATGAAGTTTCTAGATCTTTGGTGGCTATAATTTTTAGCCAAATCTTACATGGTGTAGAGTATTCTAGACCAACTCTTACAATGGATAATATTTGGTGGGATTAGTTAAAAAGTCTATCTTGGGGGGAAAGATTTTACTTTTAGAAAGGAAACATTTGTCATATTTTACTTTACAAGGGATATGGAGAATTTAAAAATTAATATTTATTTGAAAAGGGAATCTTATCACATATGCAAAATATTAGGGATTAATTAATTGATTTATTTGGAGGATTTTTGGGGATAATTTAGACTTAATTAAATAAATATATTTAATTAAGGTTGGGGATAAAGGTGAAGGATAAATTAATTTTTTTTTAAATGACAATGGAACCTTTAACCTTGTTTAATCTTTTCTGCTTAGATTGAGCTAGAAGAAGAGTTGCATCCAATACTCTCCTGATTTTCTCTTTTGATGCATGGAATGTGGTTTCTTATGAAACTAGTAGCATTATAATATTATGTAGATGATAAGAGATCAAATCGATAGTATATGGATATGATGAATGTGGTTTAGATAGAAAATGCAATAGTATAAGGCTATGGAAGATAGAAGATACAATAGAAAAATGGACAACAATATGATGAAAGCGGATGATCAAATGTAATGAAATGCCTCTATTTTATAGACTTTAAAAGAGATAAAAAGTGGCCAAGATGAATTTGTTAATGGATGGTTCAATTTGAATGAGGATTAGGGTTTGGATTCAAGTCGTAAGAACTAGGTGTGAGGAATGGAGGGATCACAATTGATGAGAGCTCTCAACAAATGGGGATTTAACAAGTTTAGAAAGGGGATTAATTGTAAAGGGTGGCGAGGATATCAATGATGGGGATTGGACATAGGAAATAGTTTATGGATAAAAATTTTGGAGGGATTACTTAAAAAATGTATCTTGGGAGGCAAGATTTGACTTTTAGAAAGGACACATTTGTCTTGTTGCACTTTCCAATGGATATGGAAAATGTAAAATTAATTTTTATTTGAAAAGGGAATTTTTTCACATGTTCAAAATATTAGGGATTAATTGGCCTAAATCAATCAATTAATTAGGTATTAATTAATTGATTTAGTTGGAGTGAGGATAATCCTGACTTAATTAAATAAATATAAATTTATTTAATTAAGGTGGGGGTAAAGGTGAAGGTTAAATTAATTAAATAGATGACTATTATTTAATTAATTAACGGCTTCGAACAAGGTGAGATAAAATATGTTGAAGTATTAGCTAATTTAGGTTCCTACATTTTTCCCACGTTTGATAGGATGTCATGACTATAAGAAGTTTCATTCTATCAAAATAGAATAAAATTTTGTGGGTAGGAAAGGAATGAACACTACTTGCATGATGCCCCAATCATGGGTGAGGATGAGGAAGGATGACAAGGAGGAATTTTTGTATGACCCCTCAAGAGGACAGGAAAGTTTCAAGAACACAAGAATCCTCTTGATGGGAGGGTTGGAGGAAGAAGCATAAAAGGACATGGGAGAAGATAGATGGAAGGAGATAGGGATGATCATGTTAGAAGAAACCTACATTTGGTATTGTTAGTGTATTTAAGTTTTAACTTAGGTTAATCTTCCGGGTGGTTTTTTCCTGTGTGGGTAGTTTTCTCACCCATCACACTTTTTCATGCCTTTATAAGGCACCATTGTATAGTATGTAAATTATCTCATTTTATTCACTCATTCTTTGGTGAAATGGCCTTGTGTTTCCTCTCTCATTGTTTATGAAGGTATTTTCTATAGATGGTGCTCCTAGGAAGTGGATGACACTAACATGGTATCAGAGACACCCATTCTACACTACTTCCCATAAGAGTTTTCATCAAAAGAGTTTGAGGTCATTTATTTGTTGGAGATCATTCAACATTTGAAATTTTCTAAATTTCAAAGTTGCCTCATTTTTTTATTAATTCAATTTCATGTTGCTAGTCACTGGTGCAATTTGCTTCTTGGAGGCATTATTTGTCCTTTCAGTCTGTTGTAGCATTTTTTGGAGAGACTCAATTTCTACTGGAGCTCGTGGTACTGCGTAGAAGTGTGTATTTTATTCTACAGCTCCATATTTTACCTGTTGAAGGCCCGATCCTTATTCCAAAGGCAAGATTTCATTGAGTGGGAGGAAACAAATCATCACAGATCATTTCAGGGTTGTTTAAAAGAAAGTTTGAAGGGGCGTATCTTTTTGCCAAGGATTTTTTCTACTTTGGAGAGGCTCATTTTCCCTATGCTATGCAAGTATTTCATGTACTGTAAATTGTGTATTTGAAAGGCATGATCTGGTATGTGAGAGTCTAATTCTACCCCAAGGCCCAATTCTCCATTATTTGTGTAAAAGGCTCGAATCGTATGCAGAAATGATTTTCACCTTGGTAGCTCACGATTTTGGTGGTGCTCACACTCCTTGTCAAGCATGTTTCCTTCCTCTAGAGGGTGCAATTTCTTCCTTGTTGTAGAAATAATTTGATAATAGAGCTTGATTTTCCTTGATGTGAATGATTTATCTATGGAGGCAGAGATTGGAGGATTGATTGAATTTTTTGTTGGCTACAGAGAGCATCATGTTTTTTTTAGGAGAGAGAAACAAAGATTTGGAGGCTCGTTTCTTCACTAGTTGTATACATTTTTTTGAAACTATATATTTTATAAAGTTTCCCCTAAATATTTATTTAGGGTTTCATTTTGTGCAACTGAAGTGTGTGGGCCCAAGTTCATTTTTGAAAGTGTCTTTGGGAAAAATTATCCCACATTGATGGTGTGGAGTAGTTTTTTCCCCTTCATATAACATTGCAGTGTGAAAAGTTGGTTGTGAGCAAGTCCCCCAAGGGTTTATTTTTCTTGCGTGCTCGGTGGATTTGGCTTGGTGATTTTGCATGAGAATCCAGTAAGGTGTTTATATTTTTGCTCAATTTTTTTCAAATTCTCAATCTGTTTTTGCATTATTACTTCTTGAAGTATTTTGGGAAGGCTTCATTTGCAATATTTGGGAGTTTCTAATTGTTGTTGAAGGTTAATGTCTGTATTCTTGGAGATTTTTCATAGTTTATTATGGGCTTTTCATTTCATATTGCTATGATTATGCTGAAAAGGGGAAACTATAAACAATGGAGAGATGGTATCATAAAACATCTCAGATGGCTTCATTTGTTGCCACATTTATATAATATTGTTACCCTTCTTGGTACTGATAGTAGGAAATTTGCATGGAATTGAAAAAGGGATCATGTCCTAGGAGTTATTCCAATGCATATTGATGATGCCACTTTGAATATTATTGATCATTTTGAGTGTCCTCATATTCTTTGGACTAAAAATTAGGAAATACATGGAGATATTGAGACTCATCTATTCCTAGATGATCCTTTTTCATATTGTCTTGTGCCTCTTCATTTTTTAGATGGGATACCCTATGATCACACTATTATGCAAGAGTTATAAGTTTTGGAATACTTTGAGTCTTCAGATGAGGATGACGAGGGTTCTTCATATGCTCCTTCTCCATCAAGGACAATTAATGTACCTTCGCATTCAGTGATTCATTGTGCAGATTCATTGATTGAGGCTCGTATCATTCTTGTTCATCAAGACCATTCATCTTGTGTTGGTGAATCATTGAGCACATCTAGTGATTCATCACAACTAGCATCTTATTTTCTTCCTGATTGGGATTCGTATTTGTTGGACATTGGTTCCTTGTTTGTAGAATCTCATATTTCAGATTTGGAGGAAAAATTTGAGGGGTTATCTCTCCTCTTTGATGACAGTTATTGCGCAATTGTTATCAAACCATCTCTATCTTTGGAGAATGTTCAGAATTAGTTTCTAGTAGTACCTTTTTTGGAACCTCCTATTGTGATTGGACATGTTCTTGATTGGTTTGTGGCATCATCTTCTAAGGTCATAGTGATGCATGAACAGATTTTAGAGACATAATCATACATCTTCATTCTTTCAATTCCTATCTGGAATGGGAAGCATACCTGCATTTGTATTTAGTTTTGTTTCTTCCAAAAGGGAGACAAGTTGTTTGTTGACACTGGATTGTGTTTTGTCTTCATGCACTTACCATTTTTGTAGGTGATTACACATTGTGGGGGGGATATATAGTCTCTATTTCCCTCTTATGGGGGGGCTATTGATTGTATATACATGATGTATGTAGTCCTTGGAGGGTGTGATTGATTCCTCCATCCATGCATCATTTTTTTTTCTTTTATCTGTTTTGGAGAGGGGTTTTTTCCCACAAAGTTTTTCTCTGTTTGTGAAAGATCTCTTTTTGTAGTTGTAAATGGGTACCTAACATGGTTGTGTAGTTGGGACCCATATTGCATTTTCATTTTTCATCTTCATTCTCCCTAAGTTTTCACTTAAGGCGGGGTGTTAGTGTATTTAAGTTTTAACTTAGGTTAATCTCCCAGGTGGTTTTTTCCCATGTGGGTAGTTTTCTTGTCCGTCACACTTTTTCATGCCTTTATAAGGCACCATTGTATAGTATGCAAATTATCTCATTTTATTCACTCCTTTGGTGAGATAGCCTTGTGTTGCCTCTCTCATTTTTTGTGAAGGTATTTTTTGTAGATGGTGCTCTTGGGAGGTGGATGACACTAACAAGTATTGTACTTGACATTATGCTAAGTACATAATCAAAAAGGTCAAATGAAAACATATTCTTTATGACACCATGATATGGAATACCATAATGCCTCTCTAGAAATATGGTGTGAAGACCATGATACATTAAATAATGATAAAACACATAAGAAATAAGAAATAATTTAAAGCAAGCCAAAAATGAACAAGAACTATACTCCAAGTCAAGCTAGAAACTAATTGATTGATTGCTTGATGTTGATAAGCATAGAAGATTTAATGATAAGAAAAATGTGTAATGTAGTATTATGTTGTTATGATAATAACAATAGTAGGATCAGGAAAGATAAGTGCCTATGATAATAATTGGATTCAATTGGATCAATGCACTATTAGTTGATTTGGATCAAAATTGATGGATGTTTTAGTATGATCTTATGGATTTTAAGATTGGATTGCTTAGATTAGGATTGATTGCATTAGATGGATTAGATTGGGATGTTTGGATTGTATGGATGTAGGGAGGATAAATTTATTGGATAGGACGAAGTGGATAGGAACCAATGACAAGAGAGAACCAAGGTTTGGAAAAATGAGGTAAGGATGGAGGAATTTCTTGGACATGAGGTAGAGGGATTAATCATATGGATAAGGGATTAGAGGTAAGAGGATAGGAGAAGGGAGCTCCAAGGACTATATTGCAAAGGAAAATTATTCCTCACATTATATGTGTACCATGGAGGATGTAAGAGGGCAAAGGATACATAAGATAAGAGGGTGGTGATCACTAGGTATGGATGGTAATGGAAGTAAGGTTTGTATTTTTCAAAGAATGCATGGATATTTTTCCCTAGCCTTACCAAGATCAAATGTTGGATATGAGGATGGATTGGATATTATGGGAGAAAATATATAGGATGATGGATATGGAATGGATTATATTGGATGATTCTACTAAAATATGAATGTATGAATGGATAGGTTTTCCCTAGCCTTGATCAAGATCAAAGGAAAAATAGAGGGTGAATTGGATAGGATGGGTGGAAAGAGATAGGATGAGGGATATGGGATGGATAATATTGGAGGATGCACTTAGTATTACCAAGACTAAATGTGAAAATGGAGGATAAATGGGATAGGGTGATGGATGTGGGATGGAGGATATTGGATGGTATGGATAAAATATTTCAGGTAAGTGTGGGTGAATCATTCCCTTAAGTGTAGAGTCCAAAAAGATGGGGGGTTAAACATAAGAAATTTTTTCCAAGTTTTCATCATGGTACTTTCCCAAGGTTCCACAAGAAGTTGTGTTCACCATTGTATAGAGTATTTATCTTTAATTTTTTTGAAATCTTTTACTTTTTTTCCAATTTCTTTTCTCTTTTTAGATTTTTAGAATTGAATGGATAGAAATGAATGAGGATAAGGATGTAGATAATTGGATTTTGGAAGATAGTAGATGGGTGATAGGTAGATAGTATCTCTTCTCTACTACTACTACAAACCTCAACTTTTCACTTCATGTACTATAGTAAAACCATAGAAACCTCCTAATTCACCATGTGTTCCTCTATTCCTTCATATTCCCATCTCATTAAGCTTTAACAGTTCACTCCATGTTTAGGTATCATACCTTGGCCCCTCCCACTAATCTCTTATATTCTATATTATGTTCAATTATCCCCTCTTTTTCTTGTCCAATTATCCTCCCATTTTCTCTATTTTCATTTATCACCTTTGTATCACATCCCATTAACAACTTATAGTACACCCTATGTTTCATGATCCCCTCTTAGCCCATTCCACTAATCTCTACTAGTCCATCCTATGTTCCTATAATATCATAAATTGCATACCTCTATAATTCCATACCATAGAATGCTCCCTTTCTTAGCTCATGATATAAAAATATTCTAGTTACTAAATGCTAGCACCAAAATATCAAATTCTAGCACTTTCATGATAATTATTTCTAAGTCCATTTTTCTTGGATGGGAGCACCACATGTGGACATCCACAAAATGTGATAGTTCCTCACAAAAATATGTGATTCTATTTGTTTTTGGAGCATTATCTTACTGTGAATCTTCCAAAAATAATTCCTTTGCACTAAATCATGTGGTACAGATTGAACTAACTTGCCATTTTGGAGAAAAATAAAGGAAAAAGATAACTCTCGGCTTATTCTCTCTCCCACTCACACTTTGATATTGAAGCTTTGTTATTCTCTTGAATAAATCCTAATATTTTTAATGAACAAGCTATTGAGATATTTCATGTCACACTTTTGAATCCAAATTGAGTAAGATAGCATAATGGAAACTATTGAATCTTTCTTGGAGGTTTTTGGTAACTTCTAGGTGATCTTATTCTATTTTTTGTCTCCTTCTTTCTATGATAAATATCTTTATTCTATAATTTATATTATTATAGTGTTAAAATAGTATATTTAAAATCATTTTTATCTCACATTATATCTAGTTCCAAAGTGTTTTTTTTATCATTTTATCAATATTATCAAAACTCTTGGTTGTCTGTGGAGGTAGAAATACTAAAATGGGGTTTTGACTGAAACAAGAACCTAAACAACCCAAACAAACCTTTGTCTTCTTCTCTTTTTGTGTGCAGGTACTTGGATTAGAAGAAAACAACCTTTTTTGGTGATGCCCTTTACATTTCAATGCTTTCTCTAAATTTTTGTCATTAGGTTTGGACCTTTGTATTTTATCTATTTTTTATAATTTAAATATCTACCTTATAATAAAATATTTGAACACATAACATCTCTATGAAAATATTCATCCTCCCCAAAAAATAGATATTTCTATAATTCAAGAACACGGATGAAAACATTTTGATCACAATTTTACTATTCCTCTACAAATATTTTTCCCAACAAAAATATTTTCACTGTATTGTATTTTTTACAAGTCACATATTCACATTTTCCCATAAAATATACTTATTCACTTCACAAATTTAAGACATATTTAATTTTACCTTAGAAGAACTCTTCCATTACATATTGGGGTGGGGGACGCTAAAATGATCTATGAGAAAATAATACAATTTTCAGTCACTTCTACCTTAATATGATTAAAATACATTGTCAAAATAATAAAATATTAGTATTCCTCATGCTTATCTGCATAAAACCCATATTTCATATTATAATCATCTTTAGCAATCAAGTCTCATCACATACAAACCATTTGTAGAATATGACAAATGGACATGATCAATAATGAGGATTGATAATCAAGGGTAATACATAATGAAAATTTTGAAAGCTTAAGGGGCAACATGACTCACCACACGATGGAGCTCCCATTTGGAACCCAAACCAATCACTGAGCATAAGCCTAAGCTTCTTATATTGATATTAAAATTTCCTATCACAAAGGTTATAAAAAGGTTTGGGTTGAGGGTGACTCAACATCATTAGCTGTCTGCAAAGATTTAGTAAGTCGAGCTGGAAAATTGAAGCCCTCATTAATGATGCTTAGGAAATGTCTAGCATATTCGAGAAGGTTAGATTTTTTCACATGTTTAGAGAAGTCAAATCATTATTTTATTTCTCTTCCAATAAGGGCATCAATTAGATGAGTGGAAAGATGTGGGAGGGGTAAACTTTAGTACCCATGAAGGCCTTTATTTTATTAAGATATGAAAACCAACACAGATTATGAGGCAGGAAGGGATGGGTGATTAATTATTTCCCTAAGCTTCACACATTTTGTGGGTTATTTTGAGCCCATTCCTTTCTCTTTCTTCTTTATTAAAATTCTTGGAATTTTCAGCGAAGGAAACATAGTGCAAGAATGAGTGGCAATTGTAGCAAAGTTGAAACCATTTCTTATGATGGCTGGAGAAACACAAGGAAAGTTTAGGAAATTTTGGAAGAGGGGGGTCTCACCCCTTACAAGGAGAGGCTTCATGGGTTTAACCATGAAGTCTCCAAGCTCTTTTTGAAAGGTTGGTGCAATAGAATCTTAATGGTGAATGGCATGGAGTTTTTTATTACTAAGGAATTCATAGCTCAAATTTCAATGTTGTATTAGAGGGCTGTAAGTTCTTCAAAGATCAGAAAGGTAATGATGATGTCATGAATAAATTCTTCAAAGATGATGAGAAGAATTAGTCAAGCTTGTATCTTAGGGTTATAATAGGCTCTCTATCAAACCCATCTGGGTATAAATTGCAAAAATTGTTATGAGGTATGCGACTATTGATGGGAAGTTCACTGCCATTCTAGGTCTACATTTCAATTTCCTAAACCATTTCAAGCACAATATTTTGGGTTATTTTCATTTCTTTCATTTGGCCTCATTGAAAAAATCAGAATTCTCACCTAAATAACCCTCAGACTCCTATCCTTCATGAGGGTCTTATTCTTCTCATTATGGAATACACCATGATGAACTCTCATACTAAGGCCATTAAAGGTAAAGACTATTTTGATAGGGACAAACCTAAGGTGGTTGATTATTCCTCTATAAACATAGATACAACTAATGGTGGAGATGAGGAATGGAAGATGGACTCTCATAACAAAGATGAGAAAGTGAAATTTTTTTCTTCCTCTCCTTCAGAGTCGACTCAATATAAAAAGAGGAAAAGTGGCATGAAGAAGACTCCTCCTAAAAATAATATAAAACATAGCTCTCATGATCAGATGGATCTCACACAAGCGAGGATGAGGAGAATTTTCTATCACAATAGGGGATGGATATTGAATGTGCTATGAGTGAGGGAAAAGAAATGGTTGATGAGGATGCTCATACTAAGTAGATTAGCACTCCCTAGAAGATTAAAGATGTTAGAATTGACTCAAGAAAATGAAAAGATAGGGTTTTTGAGGTTGCTACTAAATACATGGGGAACAAGTTGGGAAAGGTATGTTACAACACTCATAACATCACCCTCTTTCTGATGACTTTTCCTATCTTGATGATGAGAATGTGGACATGTTGGATATTTTAGTCATGGCTAGGGGGACTGCTTGTACCTTCAAGCTTACTAAATGGACCGGGAATTAATTTAACAAAATAAATGTTAAAATCATTAGTCTAAAAGAGAATTTCACCAGTCTTAGCAAGGGTTCTTTGTCTGAGTTGTTAATTGATAGGATTCTTGATGTGGAAAATTATGTCTTTGAATTCTAGAAATAATGTGAAGACTGCCTTTAGGGCATGGAAAACTATGAGGAATTCCTGTAGGGTGTAGAGAGTAAGGTCAAATAAATTGATGATGCCATTAAGAAGCTGATGCAAATTAGTCACTATTCCATCTAGAATAGTGCAGAATCCCTTAATGTCATAATGGAAAAACTCAAAGATTTGGGGGAGGAACAAATGTACTCTGCTCAGAAGGGGAAGGATTTTCTTGCCAAATAAAAGGATAAGAAGGAAGTGATTGAAGATGGGAAGGGCCCTAGTGCAAGGACTCATTGTAGCATGGGAAATCCTTTGAGGAGAAGAACGAGCTGGTCTCTTTGGTTAACATGCACTACAACTAGGATATGGAGGTGGAAAACACCTTGAATAATATGAAATAGGTCCCCTTCTATTTGTTTTCTTTTGGTTGATGATCTTATATTTTTTTATTTATTTTTGTTGGTGAACTATTGCTTTTATTATGTTATCTTTAGTCTCAACAGTAGTTTGATGTAAAGGGTTTCAAGTCCCTTCAAAACCTATTTTTACCCCTTTCACCATAATAAATATTGCTTAGTTAAAAAGATTTTAAAAACTATAAATTGTACCTTGGTGTGTAATGGGTATGCCAAAGATATATGAAAGGCTAATTAGTGATTTTTCTATCTTATTTTTTCATATACTCATGCAATTCATGAGGTCAATTAGCAATTTTTTAAGAAAATTAAGTGTGTTTGATAAAGGTCTTAACAACCAAGTCACAAATTTGGATTAAATATTCATCCACTTACATAAACTTTATATATTGTTTAATGTTTAAATTTAGTCTCCTAAGTTACAACATCCTTGGAATGGATAAAAATAAATGAAAATTTATTAAAAATTACTCTCTCTAACCCATCCCTCTATTTATCTTTGACTCTTTCTCTCTATCTCTCTTCCTCTATATCTCCCCTATATCTCTCTCACCCTCTTGAATCTCTTCAATTAAAATTTGATGAAAGTGAAAGAGCATAGGCTACTCATAATTTCACCTTTAGTTTGTCTTTTCATCTTTCTAGTTTCCTTTGCAACTCTTTTTTCTCTCATTTTTGTAGCCCTTGGAACCAACCCAAATAGAATAGACATATATTCCTATAGACATCCATATCATTTTTATAACTATATTCTAATTTCCCTCATGACTCACAAGTGTGCCATTTATCACACTTAAATAACAACCACAACACATTGAAATCACTTTAAAAAGATAATAATAATGGATTTATACTAGAGCTTAGTTATCCTTCTTATTCTCTTTAATTCTCAATCTTTCTCTTCTCTCTTTTTTTCATTATCTCTCTCTCTCTCTCTCTCTCTCTCTCTCTCTCTCTCTCTCTCTCTCTCTCTCTCTCTCTCTCTCTCTCTCTTTATATATATATATATATACAATGATCTTGATGACTCAAAAATGTATCATTTATCACCCCCTTCCCTAAATAGTAACCAAAACACATTAAAATCACCATTAAAGGATAATTATAGTGGATTTATATTGGATCTTAGTTGTATTTCTCTTTATCTTCATCTCATTTTCTCTTAACATATCTCTCTTTGTTTAACTTTATCTTCCTCTCCCTCTCTATCCCTCCATGTTCTTCCCTCTCTCTCTAACTCACTTCCATTATGTATCTCTCTATATCCCTATCTAGCTCTTTATGTCTCATTCCATTTATCTATTAATCGTATTCGCTATTTTTATCTATCTATCCCCTATTTATCTCTTTATCACTCTACCTCTCTCCATCTCTTTCTCTCTTTCTCCTCCTCTCTACCTCTCTCTATCTTGAAATCTCTTTATGTCTCTCTTTATTTTTATAACATATACCTCATTTTCATATTTTTTTAGTTGAGTATTATCACATTTATTCATCATATATTAATTGTGATGATAGATTTAAGATTTTGTTAATGAATCCTATGCTCTCTCTCTCTCTCGATATATATATATTCCTCAACCTCTTTATCTCTCATTCTCTATATATCTCTCCTTGTAGTGCATTAACGGTAGAATTTCTTTGGTTAAACCTACAATGTGATATCGATAGTGGCCTTGTATATCTTTTGTTGAGTTGTGCTAATGTTATTGGTCTACATTGTAACACATAGGAAATTTGGGACAAGGATATTGTCAATGTAGAAGTGAGTGTTTTAGTTAGTGCAAGGTTAAAAGTTTAAGATATAAATCTTTAAAAATTAAAATATTGTTTAATTTTATGCCCAAATTTTCTATGTTAAGTGATAGATACAAAATGTAAGGAATGGAATAATTTCCTTCGATGAGTACTAATACATTCAAGTGAATATAGAACTTATAAACTTGTCATTGATAAAGAGAATTCTATTAAAAGTGAACCCAAAACATAAGAAAAAGGCATGGATATACAATTTTCACCATCAAAAATATATTTTTTAACATTAATAAGTTATAAATATAAAATTATAACAAATTCTCAAATTCTCAAATAAAATTTCTATTCCTTCAAGATTTCTAACATTTAACCGTTGTCTCCCTTCCCAATTTTTTTTTAAAAAATCCTAATCTCCAATGTTTATGGATGTTTGTTCCCTTTCAAAATTATTGTGCCTAATTTTAGAAAGCTCTTTTGAAGTCGTCTATGAGCATAAGAAAGTGGTAGGGCCCGTCCCACATGTGACACTAACTCTACAATGGTGTATAAAATTATCATTTTCACAATCTACCTTTTTTCTGAATTGCACAAGAAATAAAATTCCTATTGTAGCTTGTCGATTTTAATTTTCTAGGCTTTACTCTTATATTTGAGGAGAGAAATGCGGTGCTAGTTTAAACCTTCATCAATTCACTTTCCCTGAAATATGTAAACAATTTAATCAAACCAACCTCCTAGTATTCATGTACAAGTTCTAGACTCATCTAACACATGGATAACTGAGATTTAAATATGGTTTATAGAATTCAATGGTATAAAATCAAGCACAATTTAAATTATAATATATTAATTATACAGTTATAATTGTCATACTTCCTAAAATTAAATGTCACTTATTTCCATTGTAGTTATTGAGTGATAAATAAAAATAAAACCAAGTTCTTGGTGACCCTTATGTCTTTGTTTTGTGCCACGTATATTCTCAGCGAGGCTACATGTTTTACATATTACTCTTGGAAAGAAAAAAACTGAGTAGGAATTGTATAGATATTAATTTAGGGAGGATATGACAGGAAGAAACTTGATGCAGGTACAAAAAATGATCAATGGTCTCTCTTCAAAATCCCATTTTTTAATATAAGTCCAACATTTTTCATGTTTCCTTGTATTGAACTTGGGACTATACTATGGAAGTACCAATATTTTTATCATCTAAGATAATATCCATTTGGGTAGGGAAAACCCATTTTACTTGTATGCATAGGTAATAGAATTGGTCTTATACCATTCACACCTATACTAATTTGTTTAGAAAAAGACCTTCTTCTTGAATGCGGCTAGAGAATTCCCTTGGTCATCTGGCATGGCATATACTATGGATGCAATAATAGTGCTTGTTGGAAATAAGCCACACCTAGACCAACGATGGGACGGTAAAAGATGGATCAGTAGCTTAGTTGGTAGAGCACTTCAAAAGAAAATGGAAGGTCCTATGTTTGATTCCTAGCTATTCCATATGAGTTGTAGCTCAACAAGTGGTATTAAAGCCAAGCTAGGATCCCCAAGCACCTGTAGTGTGACTTAAGTGGGGCGTTGGTGTAAAGAAAGGGAATTCATCACCCCCAAGGCTCTAGGTCATTGAAGAGCCCCAAGGAATGAACTACCCTATAGTACCTCAGGTTGATCAATAGGTAATGATATGAAATAAAGAGTACAACAAGAAGAATAGAGAGAATTATTCTAGTGACAAAAATGACAAGAAAAGAGTGGGAAAAGATACCTTTTACATGAAATCCAATTCTTCATCTATAACTCCAAATGGATGGACCAACACCTACACACATAGAAATAGGAAAAAATGTTGGGTTGTGTTTAGAGGTCTTCCTTAATTGGACCCCTATTTCAATGTTCCCACCTTCACAAACAACCAAATATGCAATGATGTAGAGAGAAAGATAAATAAAAGTATGGAAGTGACATAATAATTTAGAGATAAATGATAACCTAGATGCTACTCTACAAGATAATAGAGGAAAAAATGAAAAGACACAATGTTACCTTCCCTACTATGATCACTCAAGGCCGATAGAGGAAAGAAGAGAATAGAACCACCTCATCAAGGAGATAGAACCTCATAAACTTGCAATGACGAAGGTGTTGAAGGGAAGAGACCCAAGTAGAAGGCTAGTAGCAACAAGATATAGCAAGAAAAATGATCAAGATGTGTGAGAGAATGAGCTTGAGAATGAGAGAAGTAGCATAAGAGTGAGTTAGAGAGTGTTGAGGCCAGAAAGAATGAGTTTGAATTAGAAAAAAAGAGGCAAGGAGTCAATTTTCATTAGTCAAGACTCAGTAGAGGATATTATCTTCATGAACAACCGGGAAACATAACGCTTTTTTGAATCTTAGAGGCAAGAATATGTCAATATGACAACGCAACATGCAGACATTCGTGTGGTATGCATGTGTCCCCAAAAAATATTCCTCCACTGACACAAGAAGACAAGGATGTGAAGGAAGATCAGGAGGTTGGTTGTGGGCTTTTCATCATCGAACTTATAGTTTCTAAATTAAGGGTAAAATAAATGGGAAATTTGCCTAGGGTACAAATTTGTGCCATTATATTTTTCCCCCACTTTAGTGAGCACACATGTCAGTGCATATGTGAGCTAAAGTATAAAGAGGTTGAAGAGAATATACCAACAATGTTGAGGAAGCAGATATTTGATTCAACGTACCTGGATGCGAAAGAGGGAGCTCCACAAGTTCTCAACCTTGCAAAGCTAGTTGTGATCTCACCACAAACATGTTAGGTTGCATAAAAAAAATGTTAGGTGAAAAATATAATCATGAGACATACATCCACACGACACAAGAAGACACAAGTCGACATGATAAGACATAGTTTGATCAGATACACTGATCAGATTGATAAGCCTGTGGTTGTTGCAAATTGTGTTGTAGGACAGTCATAGAAAAGGAAAGTCTAGTCAGGTTTCCCCCAAGCTAGATGCCATGATATAAGATGTTTGACACCAAGACACATGACATCAAATATCAGAAAAATGACACACTTTTCAAAACACCAAAGGGATATTTTTAGAAGAAATCTTTCAATAGGGTTTCCTTTGGTAGGAAACCCTTCAAGACACCAAGGGGCCCATTCAAAGGAACACTCCAATTGAAAGAACCACATTTTCCACAAAAAAAATTTCATCAAGGGATCCTTGTAAAAGATCTTTCATCAAGGAATCTGTTGGAAATAATGTTCCTTTTCAAAGGAAATTTTTCAAACTCTTTCATTTTTAGAAAGAGTGTTCCTTTTTCAAAGGATAGTTTCTAGACTCTTTCATGTATGGGATCCTTTTTGAAAGAAGATTTCATCCAAGAATCCTGAAAGAATACAACATTGGAAAAATGAGAGATTTCAATAAGGGATTCTTTCATCAAGGAACTCATTGTAAATAAAAATTAACACCAAGGAATCCTTTTGAAATAATTCACCTTATAAAAAATAGAACAATATAGTAGCCCCCCCTTAGGATGGTGTGTGCTACGCAAAGGAGCACATGGAATCCTAAGGAGAGAAATGGGAGGTAGAGATGTTGTGGCACACAACACATATCGAGATGTATTTGTGGTATGTTGTCACACACATGCAAGGGACATCACATAAGAACCACAACATCAAGAAGCTGAAAAAAATGAAGAAATCAAGAGATAGAGGGATCTAAGAATTTGGGGTTAGATCTATTCATAGTTACAAGTAGATATAATATGGTGTATGAATGAACGATCATCAATCCCAAAAATTCTTAGAACATGAATAAGAGCACATGAAGACTATTATCAATGAGGATTGCACCCTAGTTGAGTTAGACTCAACTATCTTTTGTAACATGGAAACATTCTCAAGCTATGGGTAGCTTATAATGAGAATGAATCTCCAGAGAGGATTTGTTCCCCTGGTAGATCACCTAAAACCACTAAATTTTTGAGAAAAGGGATAGAAGGATAACTTGAAATGTAAATCCTAAAACTTAAATGGTGGTGCATCGAAAACTTATAAACTTATCCACTAATTTGACTCACAATCAATTTGACAAAGACATTTACTCTCACAATTTCATGTGAAAAAATGCAATACATAATTAATTTTCATGAAGGTTTGAATATTAGAGGCTTGCATGAAGGAAAAATAGAAGTTTTATCACAAATTCAACCCACTAACAACATTAAACACAACGCACAACCTATATTACATGAAAATTCTGCACTCAAACCTGCAACAATGAGACATAAAAAAGGATTCAAAAATTGAATCATAATTGAACATCAAATCATTAACTGCAAAATGAGAGAAAACATGAAAAAGGAGAAAATTGTTGTCTTTATTGATATGAAATGAGTTGCATAATCATGTTATGAAAATATAAGTTACAAATGGCTTATAAAAATCTCTGCAAGTTCTCAAGAGAGGAAGAAGCAATAAATCGAATTGAGCACTTGCAGAGAGTTTTATAAGCCATTTGTAACTTAGATTTTTATAGCATGATTATGAAGCTCCTTTCAGATCAATAAAGGCAGCAATGTTCTCCTTTTTCATTTTTTGTCTGATTTTGCAATTCATGATTTGATGTTCAATTGTGATTTAATTTTTGAATCCTTTTTTATGTCTCATTGTCACAAGTTTGAGTGCAAAAGTTTCATTTACTACAGGTTGTGTGTTGTGTTTAATGTTGTTAGTGGGTTGAAGTTGTGATAAAAATTCTTTTTTTTTTCCTTCATGCAAATTATTTATTTATTGCATTGTTTCACATGGAATTGTGAGAGTAAAATTCTTTGTCAAACTGATTGTGAGTCGAATTAGTGGATAAGTTTATAAGTTTCTGGTGCATCACCCTTTAATTTTTAGGATTTCCATTTCAAGTTATCCTTCTATCTATTTTCTCAAAAAGTTAGTGGTTTTAGGTGATCTACCAAGGGAACCAACCCTCTCTGGAGATTCATTCTCATTATAATCCACCCACAACTTGAGAATGTTTCCATGTTACACAAGATAGTTGAGTCTAACTCAAATAGGGTGCAATCCTCATTGATAACAGTTTTTGGCACACCGGGTGGTATGCTCTATTTGCACAAAATACCATGTTTTTTCATGCAAATGCTTTGATTTTTCATCTATACACTCTCCTTTTCTCAAACTTTCATTTCCTATTTGCAAGCCATGGATTTGTCTCTTTATTTTTTTTGCATATATGTCAAGCTAGGGTTTTATGAAACACACACCAGTGGTAGCTTTGAATGAAATTGTTGTGTGTTGGTCTTCACTTCAAATGGTTGCATCTTTGTATTTCTTCACTTTACTAAAAGGAATGATTGTTTTGTTGGTTTACGTTGAAGCTCCAAGCTTGGCCTCTATAAGATGTTTCACCTATTTTCTTCTTCTTATGGCCGCGGCTTCATTAAAATCTAGACATAACCCTCCATTATATTTGTTTGTATGGAAACTCGAAGATTTGAAACCCTATTATTTGTTCTTGCATATTTAGGAAATATCATGTTTCTTTTGAAAGAAAACAATGACTGTCCTAGTCATTCTCTAGCTTGTCTTGAATTAATAGTTCCACTATACATGATATGCTCTATAAATGCAAACCTTCTTGATCTGAAAGCTCACCCCATTTATTTAAAAACTTGTTAATAGAATGGTTTATTCTGTGTCTATGAATAGCATGATTTTTTTAATTTATGAAAATGCACTTCATAGTTGCTATTCCCTCTTGTGAATGATCTTAATACTGCAAACCCTTCATTTGATGTCCTTTTCATTGTGATCCCTTGTTGTCTTTATATCTTGCTACTTCTCAGACATTGATCATAGTAGGTATCTTTGCAATTTTTAATGCTATCCACTACCTCCATCATATAGAAAATATGAAGAAACATTGCCCTTTGTGTATACTTTGTCATCTTCGGTTGATGCTACTCGTGCATTCTTCACAAAACTCATGTCATTGCATTAATTTATTCAAAATCTGCCTCCATGTGCCTCTTTTTTAATTCATGCAAGTAAAAATGATCTTTAGTGCTTCAACTTTATTTTCACCTCCTTCATGGAAATCTTCCCCTTGACGTTACTTACTTGGACACTTTGCATGGTTACTTTCATCTAGCATTGACAGTAAAATTTTGAGTAACGTTTACTATCAATACATAGAAAATAAAACTAGGCTTCAAAGGATCCCTCCCCAACATTGAAAATCATGATGTTTGGATTGACACCTAGAGACTAAACTATCACATTCCTATGGTAAAGATGAAAGACCAATGAGAAAAATCACAAAGGTTGCATATGTGACTAAAGCTTTGAATCATAATAGTGGCATTCTCCTCAACACTTGAGTATCATCAAGGAGGATAGATTAGTTGTTGCTTCCTCATTATTGTATTCATGCTCCTTATGTTGTTTTAATGGTTGTCCCATTATGGATGTTGTATTCCTCTGTCGTAAATTTTTTATGACTGTACTTGCAGTTAAATATGTTGCTCCTTTTTTCATTTAATGGATGGTTGTACCATCAATGTATGCACTTAATATGATGATAACAACATAAATGATGTTGTGAAAGAAAATGAATAACATAAAATAATGGTGTAAAACCAAGGATGACATGAAAACTTATAAATACACAAAGCTCCTCAATGAGAACTAATGCACTTTTACTTTGTTTTGCATATTACTTAAGCAATTTAGATGAGCTCATTACTCATTTGTGATTCCCATTTCAAAATGAAAGGGGGTAACCTCATTGCACCTTTGACTTAGCTGTCATGAATGGACAATGTGCTTAGTAACCTTATAAATTGATCTTCAAATAGAATATGCTTTTATTTGGAAAGTTGAATATCTCTTGCTTATCTCATACCCCTCTCAAGACTTAGGGGTAGCATGGTGGGCTTAACCCTTGTGGGAGCCCATTTCGCTCCACATGCTATGATGTTAAATGAAAATAATCTAGGAATGAAAATTTCACCTATACCTGCACAGTGAACAAACATGCTAGATAAAAAATAGTGAGGCTCAATGCTCCTATGATATTTGATTTTTAGGCTCTCTTGGTACGTGTGATAGTGGCTCAAATGATTTAATACATCATATATGTAGGTTATGCTTTTTTTGATGAAGCATATGATGAGATTTTATGTCCCGAGCTCTAACCAATTCTTTCAATCATTTGCAGGTACATTTGAAGACCTGGAGCATGAGGAGCTAAAGAAAAAGGGACCAACACCAAGATTATGCCACTTCCGGTAATGAAGGATATGATTTTTTTTTCTTGTATTTTTCCTCTTTTATCTTCAATTTTATAGCTTACATGTATGTTGTTTTAGTTAAGTCATGCCCATGGCTTGTGTGAGTCAATTGAGCACTTTTCTTTCAATGTATAAAATAACAAGATTTATGCAAAATTTTGTACAATTCCTTTGCAAAATGAATGAAAGACAACAATATCATGCAATCTGTATAATTCATTTCTATTGTAAAACCTTGCATAATAAAATTGAATCTCTTTAGAAAGCATCCTTTTTTGCAATGGTTAAGCATAGAGGAAATTTACTAATCCCCCTTTAATTTTAAAAGAAAATAACTAACTCGGCTCTACCCAATTGAGTTGTAAGTGAAAAATGGGTAACAAAGACAAAATAAAAATAAAAATTGGGTCACCATGGAAGAAGGTCTAAATTCCCCCAACGCTTTGCATCATCCCCAATATCAAAAAATAATTTCATGACACATAAAAGAATGATGATACAAATAGAAGAAGTGTATGAAAAAATTTCTTCATCTATATCCAAGCACCTACAAGGGTAGTGAGGGTCCTCCAAGAAGGATCAAAAACATTAAAAGACAAGCACAGGGGAAAAAACACACAAACAAATATAATCTATAGATAAAGAAGAGGTACCATCCTAGTCCTCATCGACCAACAAGTCATCCTGCTCCCAATCTAGATTATTGTAAGGGGAGGGTAGACGGGCCTACAAAGGAGGGATAGCGAGAGTGGTAACCGCTAACTCACCCACAAAAAGGGACAAGGAATAATTCCCTTCAAGGTCTTCTTAACTGAGATCTTGTGAAGAAAAAGTCATCGATCTTGCAAAGATCAAAGGTAGAGTCAAGATATCATCCACCAAATTGAACATGCAATTTACCAGAGTGACATGTGTCAACTGGGTGGGAGAAGAATGAGACACCGAAGAGTCATTTACAACCTCATCAAGAGGGGAGGTGACAAACTCTGAGGAAGTGAGGGCCACCTCCATCATGAGGACAACGTAGGTCAAGAGAAAATCAACTTCCAACCTTTTCTTGTAATGAGGTCATCCTCCTGCTTGCACTTCAGTGGAGGATGTAGAATCCCCACAAAAGAAGTGAACATGGAGGATGAAGAATACAAAGCCGTAGCAGAAACCACCCTTGTATTTGGAATGTCTATGGGTTGAGAGAATGGAGGGATGTTCAAGAGGCACATCAAGAGAGGGGGCTCCATGGAGGGAGCGGTGAAGACTTGCACCCTTTTTGGGTGAGCATCATTAGGACCCATCGGAGGAGCTGAAAGAAAAATAGAGGTGATGGGAACCAAGGCAAAGATAGTAGGAGAAAGTGGAATAGAAAAAGAGGGTGCAGAGAAAGACACCATTGGCTCCCCCTTTGTCTTCTACAAGATGACATGTTCAGTGGCTAGAGCCTTTCACCTATGCTTACACGTACATCAACTATAGGCACTAGAAGATGCATCCTGAGAAGAGACCAGAGGCTACTTCTCACCCACAAGAGTATCCTTCTTAACTATTTCCAATGGAAGGATGGCCTCCTTGGCAAGAGTAGGAGGAGAAAGCACAGGAGAAGAAATAACCACATGAGGAGACGTAGAAAGAAGCGCCTCAGCGGTAGGCCTCTTCCTATTCTCTACCTTAGGGGCAAGTGGAATAATAGTAGGATGCTATAGAGGTTAAGGAACTGGAATAGCCCCACAATAATACTTCCCCCTACCATAAATATTGGGTTTATGTATTGTGGATAACACAGGAAGCTCAAAAACTTGTTGCTTCTCTTTTTGCCACACGAGCACCATCACACTTCCCAATCAAGGCATAGGAGCGAAAGCCAAAGATTTCATAGCAGGATGAGAAGCAGATGCAGAATCAATCATAGATCTAAAAGGAGAAGGCTCTAGGGTCTGAGCAGGCTTCCTCTTTCCCTTGGATGGGGAAAAAGAGGCAACTTCTTGTTGTGCTACTATAGAGGCGTTTACAGAGATCGCATAAGGAGAGACCAGATAACTAGCCTTTGGTGTTGATCCCCTAGTATTATATTTAATATAAGCTTTATCTAAAAAATCTCCCCTAGGAGGGAGAGGTCCAACCAAGGCAGGCCAGAAGTGATCTAGTTAGAAGCCCCCACATGACATTAGTGTTTTATAGCCATCATCATACACCACATGCATAGTGCCTTCATGAGGGAAATTTAAACATCTATGAACTACAAAGGTGACACCGCTCATAGAGGCTAGCTAGGGGATGCCCAACCTTACTCTGGACAATTCAAACTCAAGAATTATAACAAATAAAACATCAACAGCCTTGGGTTGTACCAACATTGATAAAGAAATAGATCCCATAGGGACAATAGAGAGTCTATCGTGGGTACGAAGAGTGGTCTGCAACTCTTCATATCTCTCCTTATGTAAGTTGTATATAAATAGTCTCATTCGTTATCACATTAACAAACTCATTGGATCAACTAGGATGCCAGTTATGACATTATCATTAATTCAGGAAGGAATGTATAATGGGAAAGGCTTATTTCCAAGAGGCACATCATGTGAGGTGAATTTTATACCAAGTATAGCACTCACATTTTCAAGAGGGATATGTGTGAACGAAACCATGTTCACATACTTAGATGGAACTAACTCAAAAGATGTAGAAGATTGTAATTAGTAGACAATGACTACTTGGATTTCATTTCTCAATATCAATGAGTCCTTCTAATTATGTATCTAGGGGTCATAGATTGGGTCGCAAAGCTACACATTTCACAACACAAATCTACAATACACCTAGGACACAAGAGAAAGATTCCCCAATACCAAGAAAAAAAAATAGGGACATTCACATTGGGTTCGCCAAAAATATAGAGTAGGGGGATTTGTCACCCCCAAGGCTCCAAGTCACAGAAGAATCCCAAGGAATGAACTACCCTAATCTACCTCAGGTTGATCAATAGGTAATGAAAGGTGTTTTCAAAAATTAGGTGTGTAGACTCAAGGGGTCCTAAACTATGAATCAAACAACTTTCTATTTGAGGATAATAACATAGGAACTAGAATTCAACACACCACACTAGAGTCTTAGGGATGTGTTGGTGTCGTGTATAGATAATGATTCAAATAACATCCAAAGACACTCAAGGTCTACTTACAACCCAAATGACAGAGTTTTATAATTTGAGAGTTTAATTTGAAAATACAAAACTAAATAGTACAACAAGAAGAGTACTAGAGAGAATTATTCTAGTGATGAAAATGACAAGAAAAGACAAAGAAAATATACCTTTCATGCAAAATCCAATTCTTCAACTATAACTCCAAACAGATAGACCAACACCTACACACACGGAAAAAAAAATGTTGGGTTGTGTTTTGAGGTTTTCCTCAATCAGACCCCCATTTCGGTGTTCCCACCTCCACAGACATCTAGATATGCAATGATGTAGAGAGAACACGATAAATAAAAGAATGGAAATGACACAATAATGTAGAGAGCAATGACAAACTGGATGTTTCTCTTCAAGACAATATATGTAAAAATGAAAAGACAGAATGTTACCTTCCTTGCTATAAGCACTCAAGGTCGATAAAGGAAAGAAGAGAATATCACCACCCCGGCAAGGAGATAGAACCTCATAAACCTGCAACGATGAAGGTTTTTAAGGAAAGAGACCCAAGTAGAAGGTTGGTAGCAACAAGATAGAGCAAGAAAAATGATCAAGAAGTGTGAGAAAATTAGTTTGAGAATGAGAGAAGCAACATGCGAGTGAGTTAGAGAGTGTTGAGGCTAGAAAGAATAAGTTTGAATTATCAAAAAGGAGGCAAGGAATCAATTTTCGTTTGTCAAGACTTGGTAGAGGTTGTTACCTTCATGACCAACTAGGAAACATAATGCTTCTGTGAATCTGAGAGGCAAGAATCTGTCAGGATGGTAGTGCAATGCATGGATATTTGTGTGGCATGTGCGCATCCTAGACAAAAATTCCTCCATCAACGTAAAAAGATAAGGACACAAGGGAAGATCAGGAGGACGATAGTAGACTTTGCATCATCAAACTTATAGTTTCTAAAGTAAGGGTAAAATAAATGGGAAATTTTCCTACGGTGCAAATTTATTCCATTATAGTTGAAAATAAGCCACACCCAAACCGATGATGGGTTGTTCAAAGAGGGGTTAGTAGCTCAATTGGTAGAGCACTCTAGCAAAAACTGGAAGGTCCTAGGTTCGAGTCCTAGCTGGTCTATATGAGATGCAGATTAACAAGTTTCAATAGCTCAATTGTTAGAGCACTCCAACAACAAATGAAAAGTCCTAGGTTCGAGTCCTAGTTGGTCCATATGGGTTGTAGCTCAACAAGTGGTATCAGAGCTAATGTGAGGTCTTGGTGTTGTGAGTCTTTGTGTCAAGTTTGGTTTTGTGTATTGTGGAGGATTCTAAAAGGAGGCAGTGACTTTCTTTCTAAAAGTGTTCATCAAATTTTTTTAAGAACTCAGAGATTAGCATAAGTGTGGAAAAGACCATATAGATTTTTTCAAACCCTATTGAAAAATCAAAGACTAGCAGAAGTGTGGAAAATACCACATACATTTTTCCAAACCTTGTTGAAAATATTTTTTCTTATTTGTAACCTCCTAAAACCATAAGAGTTGAGAGAGTTCCAACCATTGTTGAAGAACCACCCAATATTGATAGAGATGATGACGTCATTAAAGATGAGGTATTTGTCCTATTTTCAAGAGGCCAACATTTTGAAGATAGAGAAAGATATAGTAGAGGATAGATATATGTTCAATAGTTTGAGATGCTTATGGATCTGAGAAACTATACCTCACTGGGGTTATGAGACATGCATGTGAGGATTGATGTTCAATAGTTCAAGGGAGATCCAAAATATGGAAGTTTGATATCATACCTTTACGAGGGTGATGAGACACTTCATGTGCAAATGGTGTCAAACGATGTTGGGAGCTTGGTTGATAGCTAGATAACTATACTTGCAAATGAGGAGCAACTTGAACAATTCTTACTGGTCTGATAATTTTTTTTAAAGGACAACTTTTGCATAATATATTTCCTATTATTTTATTTTGTTATTTTGTAGCATTAAGAGGGGGTTTTGGAATATACAGTCTAGCATAATAGTTGTTAGTTTAAGTCATGTTGAATAATCAACAATTAGTTGGCAATAACTCGTAGTTAGTTGTTATTCATTTCCAGTTTTTTTTCAACTCTTTATAATTTGTTGTCAAAATATTTGGCTATTTTATAGGAAGTTTTTTATTCTTCTTCACCTATAAAATATGTATTACTGTTAATTTTATTTGCAATTCCATTCTTTGTATTTCTTTTGTTGTTATATTTAAATTTGTTTTGTTAGCTTAGTGAGATTGGTGTGCAAGCATTTGCAACTTAAACATCATCAAATCAAAATCAAAATAATTTAGCTCATCATATTCTATCACTTTCCAAGAACCTTTTCTTCAATGTAAATTATATCCAAAATTCCATTTCTTTCGAGTAAAATGATCTATAATGTACCATTTTTAAATTTCATGAATACACACTTTCAACCTAAAAAGAAAAACGAAATAATCATTTATATAAATTTCATGAATGGGTGTTCTTAATATTTTTTTAATAGATGAATTGAAACACTCACCCCAACATTAATTGTGGGCATTGCAATATCAATCTTTCCATCTGCTAAACACCAAGAATGTGCCATCAAGCTTAGAATTTTAGAACATATTTTGGCAGAGAACCATGACTGAGAGATTTTATTCTCGTGAATTTCATCTAAGATTTCATACATGCATTAAAGTGGTTTTAACAATAGGGAGAAGGCTTATCTAGGCATAAAGGTGGATTATTATTATGGAAATTTCTTTTCCATGCCACAATTCCATAGCATGTTAGACTATCATTTCAATATAAATTTCTCCAAAAATAAAATAGTAGGACATCTTCAAGTTTTGTTTAAAATAAATAAATCTAATTATGCTTATCTCTTGATTTCTAGTGTTATATTGAATGCTTCCAGCTGAAACTCAGTTAGCCTATTCAACAAACTAGATGTGAATTTTGTTTTACCATTATTCCTATTTAATATTTCTTCTTATATTATATGTCATTTAGACATTAGTTAACAAGGCATGTTCAACTGATTAAGTTGAGAAGATAAATGCATAGAATCTTACCTTCTTAGTAGGCTTTTGTACTTCAATCGATCCATCTTTCCAAGCATCATCCACTTGTAATTCACTCTAGTGACAACTACCGGTTACTGTTTGCTTCAAAGTTTATTAGTGGCCAAAATGCTATTATGTTCTAGATCCTGATTATGTTTTGTCAGAACCTAGAATCCCTTTCATGCCTACTAGCTATCCTAAACCTTCCTTCTTGATCAGTTATAGTCTCAGGATTTTTTTTAAAGTTTTTTCTTATATTATTTTCAATCCTTTTTTATTACTCATTTTGTTGTTTTTTATTAGATAAGTAGGATTTTGAAAGGTCCAAAATCCTGTACAAGGAGAAAGACAGAACATTAAGCACAATCAGACATCAAAGAACAACCAACCATAACAATTAAGAGACTACACAAGATATAAAATAACAAAACCTGATATGTCGACCGACCAACCCAAAATCAGAATGGTTTAAAAAAATGTTTCAAATATTTTTATTTTATCATAGTACAAGGATCCTTCTCCCCAAATTAACCCTCATTCTTTTGTTAATTAGTCCTACAAGGAGTAATATGTAAAAGTCACCTTCTCACATTTCTATTGTCCAAAGATACTAAACCTGGACCAAGTGATAGTTATTGTATCAATGCACTTATGATTGATATAGGCCACATGACTGGAAAAGTCCCTAATTTTTGCTATGAATTTACCTGAATTTACCCCATATGTCACATCCCTGTAAAAGGACCCTTTGACATCAAACCATGTAAGTTCAAAGAAGTGACATGGGAGACAAACACCATTAAACATATGATGCATGGGGTCCTTATTCAAAATATTCTAGATGGAAGGCTACGGAGAAAAAGGAAAAAGACAGACCTTAAATTTATCACGATCTCCTTAGTTTCTCATTCAAGTTTGCACAGAGAGAGTATAAAGGAGATGACGATAAGCTAGAGGAAGGTGTGAGGAAGAGAGGGAGGAGGAGTGGAGAAAAGCTTGGTCGATGGAAGAAAAATATAATATAAAGGAAGGATGCAGAAGATACTCGGGGAGTGAGTAGAATAGGGATTTGAGTTTGGGGGTTGCTGGAAAATACAGAGACCAAAATATATGTGGAGAAGAAATGCAAGGAGACCACGAACTCCCAAGTGATTTTTCAAGATCTTTCTATGATGTGGGAGTATGCAGGCAAATGTTTTTGGACTGAGTTCAAGGCAAGAAAATAAAGAGGGAAGAGACAAAGATGATAGAGAGAACGCATGGTCCAGAAGGTCGTATATGCACAGATAGGTTTGTTGAAAAGGGCTTTGGAAATTTTTATTGGCAGGTGAAAATATAAATTCTATAGCACTCGCTAATATCCTTCCAGCTTGTACAGAATAAGAAGTCTTTGATAAGATTATGAGTTTCCATATAATGTGAGTGATAAAGGAATTTTGTGGAGAAGAAAGAAAGAGAAACTGGAGGGCAATTATTTATTCTCTATTTTGGAAGGAAAAAGGGAAAGACTTGTAGGGGAAAGAGATAACAGAGAGATGCAAGTAGAAGAAGATGTCTCCCAGAGAGAGACAGGAGAGTGGGTAAGACAACCAACACCATGTTGGAAAGGGGGAAAGCTAGTAATAGCAGATTGAGGAGTAAGTAGACAAAAAAAAGAGAAGCAAATGAAAACGAGTGGGATTTAAGTGGCTACCTTGGCCAATACAGGCACAAAGGGAGCGAGATTTGCTTGCCATTTTCACCCTTTTCGCATGGATCATTGATCCAAAAAAATTCTTCATCTGCCACAGAAATATCTTTCAAACTATTGGACTAGAGCTAAGTATAATTCCTTTTTCATAATTACTTAAAGATAAAATAAAATAGAATTGGAACTCTAAATATTCACCTTTTCCACCAAGGAAAATTTAATCAAGGTTGATTTATGCTTAAGAAAATATCATAAGTATTATTTTTGAGGAATGTAACAGTATGCCATTTAGTCTCTTTTGCTTACACTAGTTTCTTGGGCTTTTGTAACTTATCAAATATAATTTGCAACAAGGCCATCCTTGATACCACAATTCTATAAGGCATGTATACATATAATTGTTCATTTTAGTGTTATACGAGATAGTAATAAGGTCGCTATCATGTCTCAAAACATATTGGATCACTAAATTGTAGAATATATAACATGTTGAAGCATCTTAGTATATCATTCATGGTATACCAATAGGGTTGCATTTGGATGAACTTATGGAAAGTATGTTAACCTCTATTATTGGAGAGCTTGTATGGTATTTGCAACTATTAACCTTATCAAATTTTATGGGGTGTATTTTTTTCTAACGATCTAGTAGATACATTGTTTCCACTATCTCGAGCAAGACTTAGATATTGATCAAGCTTAGAAAAGTCATAGTTATTGATATATTCCTTCTGATAATTGGGTAATGCACTATAGTTTGCATGATGTATTTACCTTCAAGACAACATTTTTAAAGACTATGACATTGGTATATTATATGAGTGGTTTAATAAGTCCAAGGTTAGTGGATGGGTTTCAAACATGAGTTCCTTATAGTTGGTATTTATATCAAAAGACATATTATGATATGGTCGGTATCTTAGTAGGTGGAAATATGAAATTATAAAAAAGAATTTAGTTACAAATTCCAAGTGAAAATACTATCTAGTTAAGAACTAAGCTAAATCAAGGATAGTGGTTACACCATAGGATAAATGAATTTAGGAGATCAAGAATATTATTACTACTAATATTAAGGAATTAATATCCTTATATGAAGGAAAGATTTTGATGGCGTGGGTGGGGATAGCGATGGTGTGTAGGCCTGTGGCCTCTTAGGCATGGCCTACATGTTGCTCTCTGCTCGTGCATGTCCCTACAGCGGTTGTGGGTGGAGTGTAGTGGCTGTGGCGCTCAGGGGGTGGGGTTCTTCTTGCTGCGTGGGAGTTTAGGGGTGTTCAAACTGGTGGGTTGTGTGGGGAGAGGGTGTTTGTTGTGGTGAGGTTGTGTGGTGTGAGGGCAGTGGGTTGGGGTTTGGTGTGGGGTGGAGGTGGTGGCTTGGTGTGGGTTGTGTGTTGGGGTGGGTGAAGAGGAATGGCTCGAGCTTCCAAAAACCTGGTGCTTGTTGGATCAATGCCATCTCAGCCTTTTTCGGCTACCATGCATGCTCAAAAGTCGGATGCATCCTTTGTGGGTGAGAGCTCAAAGCTCAAGAAAGTGAATGGGTGCTTGCCGCGGAGTCAAGATCACCTTGTTCTGGTAATATCTCCTAAATCGATTCAAGAGGATATAGCTTATTGGAGCCAACATGTTTTGATCTAAAAGATTTTGGGTATTCGCATCCCTCTCTCGACGCTTGAGTCTTGGATCCGGTGGACTTGGTAGGTTGAAGGTGATTTCGATCTTTCGGTGGCTACGAATGGCTATTTTATGGTTGATTTTTCTTGCATCTCAAATCGTAATCATGTTTTCGAGGGAGGACATATTTTTTACAAACATGTGGGCTTGTTTATTAAGCCCTGGCATCGAGGTTTTAATGCGACAGAGGATCTTCCTACCCGAGTTCCTATTTGGGTTCGTCTTCCATGGCTGTCATTGGAGTTTTGGAGGGAGGATATCCTACATCGGATTGTTGCCTTGTTGGGGAAGTCAGCTACCATCGCTCAAAATACTTTGGATAAAAAGGTATTCTCTTATGCTCACCTCTGTGTTGAAATTGATTTAAATAACCCTTTGCCAGATTCATTGGAAATTTGTATTGGTTCTACCTCATGGATTCAATCTTTGGATTATGAGTCCCTTCCTTTTCGTTTCTGATTTTTTCATGAGTATGGACACCTTCAACGCCAGTGTCCTCAGGCACCTAAAGCGATAGGAGCTTCTTCTCTTCTTTTGGGACTTCGGTGGAGAAGGGGGATAAAGGCAAGGAGTCAATAGTTGAGGGTGGGCCTGATAAGGATGGCTTCATTCCTGTTAAGTAGAGAAACAAAGGGAGGGGTCAGAAGCGAACCTATATGGACAGACAAAGGGATCAGGGTTTTAACCGGTTTGAGGTCTTGGATAATCAGGCTTTGAAGGAAGGGATTCCTACTGAGATTCATTCTGGGGCAACTGGTATGGATGTTGGGTTGCATTCAGGGCTGGAGCAAGCAATTGTTGTTCATAATATCTCTCTAGTATTGGAGCAAGGGATTTCAGAGCCTCCTGGGGCTGCTGCAGACGAGCAGGATGATATTGTTTTAGCATATTTAGCTAAGGCAATGTTTACTTCAGGTAAAAGTTGGGGAGTGTCTCCTGCTTTGGGGAATCTGCAACGCCCTCTCAAGAAGGGGCATTTTGAAAAGTTGTTGAAAGTTGGTCGTAAGAAGGATGCAGACAAGCTTAAATCTACTAGGGATTTGTTGGTGGAATCTGGGTCTGTTAAAACCCTTGAGGCCCACTTCTCTCAACTGTCTTCATGATTATTCTCTCATGGAATGCAAGGGGGTTGAATAGCACCTCCCATCAAAAGGCTATTCAAGATTTGATTGTTGTTCAGTCACCAGATATTTTTTGTGTTCAAGAAACTAAGCTTCAGGTTGATCTTATGCTTCAGCATGCTCCTCGTATTTGGTCCTCTGGCCAATGTCAATGTATTGGGTCTAGGGGAACCTCTAGGGGTCTGGCTCTTTTCTAGAATCCTTGTAAGGTTGTTCCTCATTGGTGGATTTCAAGTGAGCCTGCTATTTCGGTGGTGGCTTCGGTGTTGGAATATGGGGAGACTATTTTGGTTAGTAATGTCTATGCTCCAATTGACATTCGTGGTAAAGTCCAGCTTTGGGCCCATATCATGTATGTGAGGTCTTGTGCCCCCTTTTTGCCTTGGATCTTAGCTGGTGATTTCAATGTTGTGTTGATCTTGGAGGAGAAAAGGGGAGGGTTGCCTCGGCTTGGTCCTACTTTTGATCTATTTCAGAGTAATGTGGACTCTCTTGCTCTGGTGGATGTTAAATCCTCTAACGAAATATTCACTTGGAATAATAGACGGAGTGGGTCTGAAGCGATTTCCCAATGGCTGGATCATTTCTTTGTCTCTTGCTCTTGGGTTAGAGGTAGCTTGGTCATCTGCTCTGAGATTATCGACTGGTGTGGCTCTGATCATTGGCCAATTAAGCTTTCGACTTTTGCTTTCCCAAATCCAAAGAATCCTCCTTTCAAATTTCAGCTTATGTGGCTGCATAATCCATCTTTGGGTGATCTTGTTGCTCAGTGGTGGCAGGATGGCGCCCCTGTGTATGGTACAGCTATGTATTCTCTTGTTAAGAAGCTGCAATATGTCAAGTATCATCTTAAGCGATGGAATAGGTCATGTTTTGGTAATTTTTGGGCCAGGAAAAGAGAAGCGCAAGACCGCCTTGTTGTCATTACTCGCTAGATTTAGGATTTGGGTTTCTCAGAGGCTCTTGGACATGTTGAGGCCCAAGCTCTGAAGTTGGTGGAGGAGTGGGAGCTTCCTGAAGAGATTTTCTGGAAATAAAAGGCTAGGATTGATTGGCTTTAAGAGGGTGACAGGAATACTACTCTTTTCCATCATTTGGTTCAAGCTCGTCAGAATAAGTGTTTTATTTCCTCTCTTGTTAACTTGGAGGGTGTTTCGATCTCTTCGCATCAGACTTTGTCTAGAGAGACTCATCAGTTCTACTCTGATCTATTCATCGAGGATTCATTTAGTGCTAATGCGGATGAGAATTTGGTGCTTGATTGCATTCCCTCATTAATTTCTAATGATTTGAATGCTTCTCTTATTCGCAAGGTGAGTTTGTCTAAAGTGGAGAAGGTTGTGCTTGGGATGAATAAGGGGAAAGCCCTTGGCTCTGATGGTTTCCCAGTTGAGTTTTTCAAAGAATTTTGGGATATTGTGAAGCTGGATTTATTGGAGGTGGTTTGTGAGTCTCTCCATAGTAAGCAGATGCTTCATGCCCTGAATACTAATTTTTTGGTTCTCATTCCTAAGAAGGAAGGTGCTGATAGACTTGATCTCTTTAGACCTATTACGCTCTATAATGTGGTTTACAATATTATTACGAAGTTGATTGCTGAGAGGCTTAAATCTTGTCTGCCTGTGATCATTTCTGAGGAGCAAGGTGGCTTTGTGGCTAGTCATCAAATCCTGGATGGGGTGGTGGTTGCGTCTAAAGTCATTCCTTCCATGGCAACCTCGTAGGATAGGTCTATGTTTATTAAGTTGGATATGGCCAAAGCTTATGATAGAGTTAAATGGAGTTTTCTTCAGAAGATTCTTTTGCCCTTTGGCTTTTCCTCTGATTGGGTGAGCTGGATATTGAGCTGCGTGACCTCTTCTTCCTTTTCAGTTATTGTGAATGAGGAACCGTCAGAGATTTTTGGGGCTTCTAGGGGCCTTTGTCAGGGAGATCCACTCTCTCCTTACTTGTTTATTATTATGGCGGAGGGGTTGGGCTGGCTTCTTAAGTCTCGGGTATCTTAGGGATTGATTCATGGGTGGCAGTGGGGGATGGGCCTGCCTTCACTTTCTCATCTTCAATTTGTGGATGACACCTCTCTTATGGGACTGGATCGCATTAGGGAGGTTGAGTCCTTTAGGGCAGATTTGGACAGCTACCTTGCGGCTTTGGGCCAGAAAGTCAATGAGCAGAAGTCCTCTATATTATTTTTTAATACTCCTCAAGTTATCCAATGGAGGATTGCAGCTATTCTACGGTTCCAAATTGGGTCTCTTCCCTTTGTCTACTTGGGTATTCCTCTTGTTGTTGGTCATCAACCAAGATCCTCCTGGCAGTTGTTGCTTGATAAGATTAGGCAAAAGGTTACTCATTGGACCTATCGTTGGCTATCTAGTGCTACTCGAGTGACTCTTCTTAAGTCTGTTATCCAGGCCCTTCCCATCTATAGGTGCTTTTTTCAAGCCGCTCCTATGTATTTCCTTAAGGAATTTGATGCTCTTTCTCGTCAATTTTTGTGGAGCGGTAATGTATTGTGTTCTAAGTGGAGCCTTGTTAAGTGGGATTCTATGTGTAGGCCAAAGCAGGAGGGTGGTCTTGGTTTACGCTCTGCTATTCTGAATGGGAAAGATCTTGCTGCCAAGCTTTACTGGTGTTGGTGTACTAATCAACATCATTTATGGGTTCATATTCTCAGCCATAAATATCTTTGGGGTGTTGCTTCTTTTGAGGTTCCTCGCTATCCTCTGGAAGGGAGTGGTTCTATGATTTGGCATACTTTGAAAGTGGGGGCATAGTTGATTAAGTGTGCACTTTTTTGGATCTGTCATTCAGGGTCACAGGCTCTTTTTTGGTCTGATTCTTGGGATGGTCACCCTCCTATTCTCTCTTCTTCTCCTCACCTTCAACCCCTTTGTGATTTTTTTGTTACGGTTGGCTGGGATATTGTGGAGCATTGTAAGGTAGAGCAGCATGGTGGTTTAGTTATAACTTTTCACTGGAAGTAGCCTTCGGAGTGGCCACCTCGTGGATCTCAAGGAGATAGGCATGAGCTTGCCCTACTTCTGGCTTCTTGTGCTTGTAATTCCTTGAGGGGACCTGATGTCTTGGCTTGGGATGGTTTGGAGTTGTCTAGAAAGTACTCTGTGGTGGTTGGCTATAGGCAGTTAGGTAGATAGTTGTTTGGAGACATTGAGGTCCCCTGGTGGAAGCAAGTTTGGCACAAGCTGTCTTGGCCCAAGTGCAACTTCTTTATGTGGTTAGTTGCTCAAAATTAGTGTCTTACTTGGGATAACTTATGTAAGTGTGGTTTCCATGGTCCCTCTATGTGCGTTTTGTGTCATGGTTGTGAAGAGAGTGTTTCCCATCTCTTCTTCCAATGTTCCTATGCTAGAGAGATCTGACATTTCTGGTGGGGAGTGTGGAATATGGCCTGTTGGCATGCTTCCTCTTTGGTTGAGTTTGGGGAGAGGTGGGGTAGAGCCCTTGTTTCTACCTCCTTTCTTTAGGCTGCTTGGGCTCTTGGGCCTTCCTCTATTATCTGGAACCTGTGGTTGGAGAGGAATAGGTGGATTTTTCAGGATTTATTGTTGCGAGCCCCTCACCTATGGTGGAAAATACTTCACTCATTAGGGGAAACTATTGTGGCTAAGTGTGATATGACTATGCTAGTGCACCCTAGTGATGTTGGTTGTTGTAACCGTCTTCATCTTCCTCCTCCACAAAAGCATCTCATGCGCTCCAGATGTAGACATCCTACCTCAAAGGTGAATAGGGAGGGAAGATGGACCCCTCCTCCTCATGGAGTCCTAAAAATCAACTCAGATGACTCTTCTTGTGGAAATCTAGGTCATTCGACATTCGGGGTGTTGGTAGGGATTGCTCTTGAGATGTGTAGTTTATCTTCTTTGTGTATAAGGGTCTTCATTCTAATAATCTTATGGAGGCTCATGCCATTTTACTAGCTTTGGAGCGAGGCAGTCAATTGGGATGGTGAAGGATCATATGTGAGTCTGACTCATAGGTTGTGGTGAACTTACTAAAAAGGTAGTATTTGGATGATGTGAGCTAGCAACTGGCTTTGATTGTTGAACAAATTCTCACTCTTTGTGCTTCTTTGGAGTATATTATTTTCACTCATATTCCTCATGAATGGAATGGGGTTGATGATTGCTTGGCTAAATGGGCTTCTGAGCATATTCATGATTGGAATTTGGTTGATCGAGGTTAACTACCCCCTGATTTGTCTCATCAACTAGATCACTTGGTTGAACTTGATAGGGCCATTTAATGCCCTTGCTTTGTAATGTTTCCTTGATGCAATAAAAAAATTTACCCCTCCTTGATGTTCAAAAAGAAAAAATCCTTATATGAAGATATGATGAGCATAATATTTCCAATTATCTTGAGTATGACTCAGACATTGATCATGCTTAAAGAAGGTTTATAATTAAAGTATAATATATTTCAAGGTTCAACCATTTGATAAATTTTATTGTAAGAGAAATAAGAGTAATAAGGTCCTTTAATGCCATTTTATCTTTCTTTTTTAATACAATATTGATACATGCTATATGATTCTAGAATAAAAATCGAGTATAGAGATAAAGCACTTATATGATTACAATATTAATATAGGCCCCTTGAGTATAAGAACCTTAATATTGAACCTATTATATGAGTCTCAAAGTAGAAATTATTTCCTAAGGAGTCATGTAAACTAAGGTAATTTCATGTTGCGTAATAAGCCTAGATCTTATGTTAATAAGATGAACCCTAAGGACGTCCAAGATGGTTTATGAATAATAGTGGGTCAAGTTTAATTCAAGATCTTGATAACTTAAGAGGGAAGTGTTACAGTATGGGTTATTAAATCATATGCTTAATTATATTTTCTTAACTACTGTTAAGTGTTAATAATGGAATATAAACATTATCAAAACCTTGATTACGGGAAACTTGTGTGTAGGTCCTTTAAGAGACCTTGTGAGGAGAACTATGTGTGACTTTTACCCATTTGGAAGTGAGAATGTAGGTGGTCCTTGGGCTAAGGATGCCCCTGTGACTTCAAGTCCGTAGGGGAAGGGCTTATAGGGGAAAACTCTAAGGATTGGGGTTGTTCCTAATTGGTTTGACCTCCTCCCTTTAGTAGGCTCCAGTTTGAGGTTGAATGGGTAGCGGATGGGTATGAGTGAGTTAAGGTAATCTAATACTATTTATTTAACACATAATATGCTTTTGTTAGTAAGCAAAGATTGACTACATTATAATTATTAATTGAATATTTGTATAAGTTTGGAAAATTTAATCTTGTGTTGGTTCCATATGACTTCATGCATTGTGAAAAACAACTCCATATCTATAGGTCTCTATTTATAGACCTATGTATTTGTTGATGGTGATTTGTGATTCATGTTATGTATGACCCACCCCAAGAGTGAACCTCTAGGATATTTGAGTAGTGACAAGAATTCATTGGACTATGCCAATGACCGATGTTTGGGCTACTGCTAGGAGTTAGTCAGCATTCACCTGGTTCATGGAGGTGAAGGTAGCAAGCTACCCTAGTTATGATACGGTCATAGCGGTTATACGGGTAGGGAACCATTCATGTAGGTAATGGTAATCTAGGGCTAATTGTATATTCAGAGGGTTCACTGGTTATCACTAGTATGCACAGAACTGACCAATGCCATGTGTTACCCAGGATTGAGAGGATGATAGTTGGAAATACCACTAAGGTCACAAGGTGCTATATTTCGAGAGCTACTTCCTCCTAGGTGGATAGACTTGTCATTGGTGGCCTATAGGCGATTGAAGTCAAAATCCACTGGGTTTGGTAGGTTCACTGCTTGGGGAAACCCTTGGGATGGTGGATGGACCTACGGTGTAGTATGGGATGCACTGAATCCCCTAACCAGTTGTCAGACTATATACCTAGCCTTATGGGGTTGAGGATGAACTCGTTGTGTAGTATGGGATGCACTGAATCCTCTTTTGATTTGTCCATGGTGTAGAAGACTGGGAGAAAGGATAAGACCCACGATGTAGTGCGTAATGCACTAATATTCTTTCTATTTAGGATACATTATTGATATGTGTTAGCCAGTGTGATGTGTTAACCAACCATTGTGGATGTGATATGTATGTTAGAGTTCATTACTATGTATTTTTAATGTATGCAGGAGCTCGTCACTGTGTATGATATGTATGTTGGAGCTTGTCAATGTATACTAACAATATATGATGGATCCAATCAATAATGTAAATGTTATATGCATATGAGACAAGTATTTTTGTACTTGTGATGTACATATGAGATAATCCATTATACTTGTGATATGTATATGATCCATTCATTGTTATACTTGTGATCTATGTACATGATCCAGTCACTGTTGTACTTGTTATGTGTACGACCTAGTCAGCTTGTGTATATGGAGGTATGATCATGACTTACATTGTGTATGATCTTTTGGATTATGGTATGATATGTCATTGGTGATTATTGTGAATGTTTGTACCCCTTCTTCATGGTAATTTTTTGTATAGACCCAACACTTGATGGAAAGATTATTATCATTATATTATAATGGACTATGTTGATAGTTTACATGTACTAATATAAAAGTTATGGGTAAAGGTGAGATATTATATCTCATGCAAGAGGAGAGATTGAACTCCCTCTAGCATTGTGGGGCGAACTACAATGCCACTGATTCCAATGAGGGGATACATAGGTAGGGTCATTGTGAACCCTCGAGGCTTAGGATGTAGGTCTAGGAAAGACCTTGTCTTTGGGACCTTACCAAAGTTTTGAATGGAAGCCTATAAGTAGTTGTGTTGATTTTATGTCAGCAAAATGGATGACTTTTTTTGAGTTTAGCCTATCTAATCTAATTGGAATATACTTGGTCAATTATGTTGGTATTTTTTGTGTATTTAAAGGTATAAAAAAAATTGTTGTGCTCGAGATGGGGATTTTATACTATTATTAGAGCAACCAGGTTCAAATGTTGGACCTATGAAGCTCACTTGACTCTGGGTAGAGTATGATGTCTTACACTACCAACTGACCATAACTAAGTTGGTCACTTAATATGCATGTAAATATTTTAAATATCTTAAATGGACTCTTAACTTTGTGAGACTACATGGCTAGTCCTTAGCAAGAGAACCTAAATGAGGGAAAAAGGAAATTTGGATATATCAATCATAAATGAAAATTAGAGTGTGCAATGAAAGGTTTTGGTATTTGATTCCCATAAACCAATTAATGGATGTGATTTCACACCTTTTTATGTGGTAATTGTCACAACATATTTAAAGGTAATTATTTTCTAAAAAAAAGGTGGTGTATTTGAATACCAAGAATGTAATTGATGCATGGTATTTTGGAACTTTACAAGTGCTAACCGATAAATATGACTACTCAATACTATAAATTGACCTATTTTCATAAAAAATTAAAGAGCCACTAATTTAATATGGAGGGTTAGATTAAGTAAAATTTCTCACTTGAGGGTATGTTTGTAGTATACACCTCCTAAAAATTATAAAATTACTCCAAATTCATCATATTAAGGAAAAATGCAAACACCTGAGAGGTGAGGACAAGGAGTTCAAAGGAAATTAACTTGGATAGTAGCCCAAAATTTTACAAAAATTAATGAATGTAACCTTCTAATAAGTTGGGATGGATTATTCCTAATGGGGGAAGGATGTCACATGGACCCTTTGACGTTAGACCATGTTTGGTCAAATAAGTAATGTGGGAGATGAACACCATTAAATAAGAATTGTGTAGCAGTGCAGGAAGGTGCATTTTTGCTATTATGAGGCATGGTGTCCCAATTCAAAAGCCTTCTAGATGGCAGGCTATGGAGAAAAATAAAAAAGAAAGACCTTAAATTTATCATGACCTCCTTAGTTTCTCATTCAAGTTTACACAGGGAGAGTATAGAGGATAGGATCATAAATTAGAGGAAGGTGTGAGGAAGAGAGGGAGAAGGACTGGAGAAAATATTGGTCGATGGAAGAAAAAAATAATATAAGGGAAGGGTGCATGGGGAATGAGTAGAACATAGATTTGATTTTGGGGGTTGCTAGAAAATATAGAGACCAAAATATGTGTGGAGAAGAAACGCAAGGAGACCAAAAACTCCCAGGTGATTTTTCGAGATCTTTCTATGACGTGGGAGTATGGAGGCACACATTTTTGGATTGAGTTCAAGGCAAGAAAATATAGAGGCAAGAGACAAAGATGATAGAGAGAATGCATGGTCCAGAAGGTCGTATATGCATAGATGGGTTTGTTGAAAAGGGCTTTAGAAATTTTTATTGGAAAGTGAAAAGATAAATTTTGTAGACCTCGTTAATAACCTCCCAGCTTGCACAGAATCAAAATTCTTTGATACGATTATGGGTTTCCATCTAATGTGAGTGATAAAGGAATTTTGTGGAGAAGAAAGAAATAGAAATTGGAGGGCAATTATTTATTCCCTGTTTCAGAAGGAAAAATGGAAAAAATTGCAAGGGAAAGAGATAACAGAGAGATGCAAGGAGAAGAAGATGTTTCCCAGAGAGAGATAGGAGAGTGGGTAAGACAACCAACACCATGTTGGAAAGGGGGAAAGCTAGTAATAATAGATCAAGGAGTAAGGAGACAAAAAAAAGAGATGCAAATGACAACGAGTAGGATTTGAGTGGTTGCCTTGGCCAATACAGGCACAAAATGAGGAAGATTTACTTGTCATTTTGACCCTCATCGCATGGATTAATGATTGGGAAGTTTTCTTCATTTGCCATAGAAATATCTTTTAGACTATTAGACTAGAGCTAAGTATAATTCCTTTTTCATAATTACTTAAAGATAAAATAAAATAGTATTGGAACTCTAAATATTCACCTTTTCCACAAAGGAAAATTTAATCAAGGTTGATTTATGCTTAAGAAAAGCTCATAAGCATTATTTTCGAGGAATGTGACAGTATGCCATTTAGTCTCTTTTGTTTACACTATTTTCTCGAGATTTTGTATCCAATCAAATATAATTTGCAACAAGGTCATCCTTGACACCAAAATTCTAGAAGGCATGTATACATATAATTGTTCATTGTAAGTGTTATACGAGATGGTAATAAAGTCACGATCATGTCTCAAAATGTATTGGATCACTAAATTGTAGAATTTATAACATGTTGAAGAATCTTAGTATATCATTCATGGTGTACCAATTGGGTTGAAATTGGATGAACTTATGGAAAGTATGTTAACCTCTATTGTTGGAGAACTTGTATGGTATTGGAAACTATTAACCTTATCAAATTTTGAGGGGTGTATTTTTGTATGATGATCTAGAAAATACATTGTTTGTAGTATCTCGAGAATGACTTAGATATTGACCAGGCTTACACAAGTCATAGTTATTGATGTATGCCTTCTGAGAGTTGGGTAATGCACTATAGTTTGCATGATGTATTTACCTTCAAGACAATAGTTTTAAAGACTATGACATTGGTATATTATATGAGTGGTTTAATAAGTCCAAGTTTAGTGGATGGATTTCAAACATGAGTTCCTTATAGTTGGTATTTATATCAAAATACATATTATGATATGGCCGGTATCCTAGTAGGTGGGCATATGAAATTATAAGAAGCATTTAGTTACAAATTCCAAGTGAAAATACTATCTAGTTAAGAACTAAGCTAGATCAAGGATAGTGGTTACACCATAGGATAAATGAATTTAGGAGGTCAAGAATATTATTACTACTAATATTAAGGAATTAATATCCTTATATGAAGATATGATGAGAATAATATTTCCAATTATCTTGAGTATGACTTAGACACTGAACATACTTAAAGAAGGTTTAAAATTAAAGTATAATGTATTTCAAGGTTTGAAAGGATATTAGGTTCAACCATTTCAAAAATTGAATTGTAAGAGAAATGAGAGTAATAAAGTCCTTTAATAGAATTTTATCTTTCTTTCTTAATATAATATTGAGACATGCTATACAATTCTAGAATGACAATCAGGTATAGAGATAAAGGCCTTATATGATTAATATATATATGCCCCTTGAGTATAAGAACCTTAATATTGAACCTATTATATGAGTCTCAAAGTAGAAATGCATTCCTAAGCAGTCGTGTAAACCAAGCTAATTTCATGTTGCGTAATAAGCCTAGCTCCTCCTATGTTAATAAGACGAACCTAAGGACATCCAAGATGGTTTATGAATAATAGTGGGTCAAGTTTAATTCAAGACCTTGATAATAGTAGAGGGAAGTGTTATAGTATGGTTTATTAAATCATATGCTTAATTATATTTTCTTAGCTACTGTTAAGCATTAATAATGGAAGATAAACATTATCAAAACCTTGATTACAAGGAACTTGTGTGTAGGTCCTTTGAGAGACCTTGTGAGGAGAACTATATGTGACTTTGACCTGTTTGGAAGTGGGAACATAGGCAGTCCTTGGGCTAAGGATGCCCCTGTGACTTCAAGTCCATAGCGGGAGGGCTTAGGGGGGACAAATCCAAGGGTTGGGGTTGTTCCTAATTGGTTTAACCTCCTCCCTTTAGTAGGCTTCAGTTTGAGGCTGAATGGGTACCAGATGTGTATGAGCAAATTAAGGTAATATAATACTATTTAGTTAACACATAATATGCTTTTTTTAGTAAGCAAAGACTGACTACCTTATAATTAGTTATTAAATATATGTATAAGTTTGGAAAAACCCATCTCGTGTTGGTTCCATATGACTTCATGTATTGTGAAAACTACCTCGATATCTAGAAATCTATATGTATAGGCTTCTATATCTATTGATGGTGATTTGTGATTCATGTTATGTATGACCCACCTAAGAGTGAACCTTCGGGATGTTTGAGCTATGACAGGCAATCATTGGACCGTTCCCATGACCGATGTCTAGGCTACTACTAGGGATTAGTCAACATTGACCTGGTTCATGGAGGTGAAGGTAGCAGGCTACCCTGGTTATGATATGGTCATATTGGTTACACGGGTAGGGAACCATCTATGTGAGTAATGATAATCTAGGGCTAGCCACATATTGAGAGGGTTTACTGGCTACCACTGGTATGCACATAAGCTACCAATTTCATGTGTTACCCAGGATTAAGAAGAAGATGGCTGACAATACCACTAAGGTCACAAGGTGGTATATGTCAAGAGCTACTTGTTGTACTTGTAGCACACATGCCCCATTCTGAATGGGGACCCTCTCTTGTTCGCTTGCATCGGTTCACTTTTTTTTGTCATCTCATTTTGTGTGCCCCTATTTTTGAGGTCCTAGATGGTGAATGAGTCCTAAAAATTATCATCTTACATTGACTAAGTATCACCATCCCCAAAATTTGAAGTCTCTGGCCTCTACGAAATCCCCTTGGTTGTTTTCATTTCAACCTTGAGGCTGTCATCTTTTGTTTCCTATGGGTCTACCCCTACAAGCCTTCGTATGAAAATTTGTATCCTACCTTCATCGTTTGCATGAAGGTCAAGCTTGTCTGGCCATCCACCCTGCGGACTCTATGCCCATCGTGTTTGTTTCCTCTGCCATTCTGAATGGCAATCGCCTGGCTGCCACCCACCATGGAGGCTCTGCATTTACTACTACCAATCCTTTTGAAACTTGCACCCACCAAATCCACCTATCAATGTACTTGCATTTAATTTCAGCATTAAATGCACCATATTCTATCAATAGGCAGATTTGAAATGTCATTTTCGTAGATATTCTTTCTGGAAAGCTATCAGAGACCCCCTACCTTTGCCACCTCCACACCCATGTCCTACCATAGTTTTTCAAGCTTCATCTTCACTTGGATTAATCATTGTTCATGTGGATTTTCAAGATAAATTTTTTTTCACTCCTCAGTCACAAGTTTTTTCCTTAAAAAAATCATAAAAATTGATAAACTTTCGAAAGGAGACCTTAAATCAATGATGAATCCCGTGGTGCACAAAACCCACGTTTTGGAAATTTGAAAACCTTCGAAGAGCACCCATTTGGGTTCAGTGGAGCTTAAACTTCTCATCACTATTCTTGAACCAGGGAAAACACGCCCTTGCAGCCTGCAAGACTCTCATCTCCATTGCTCCCGCACTGACCTTTGGCCCAACTTCTGCCACTCTTGTCGGGTCTGCATTCAAGGGAAGACCCTCCCTGATTTCATTTACTCCTTAAACTTGACTAAAATCCTAAGTTGGTTTGGAATACCAGTGACCCTCGTATGTTCCACTTTGCGGGATTCCACTCATAACTTTCCCTTTGGCCTCGCCATTTTTAGACGTTCATCTTGTCCTGTCATTTCTCATTATGGGCTTCACAAAGCCATCCTTCGTTGCCCTTGAAACCAAACTTAACACTCAACTAAGTCTTCCTAGCTGCCAACCTTTGTAGGTCTTCCCCTGCAAGTTGCCTCTTGCGAACTATCGTTCATCGTTCGCTGTTGGTCAAAATGTCCAACTTTAAAAAACGAACCTCACCCTTAATTCCGCTCTATAGATTCTGACCCTTTTCTCGCCATCTATAGACTTCCCTTTGATGATCACCATTTCGGAAAGGCTAACTCCCTCCGCCCGTCCGCAATGCAGACTCCACACAATTGATCTCAGTTTGGCCCATCTACACAAAAATAGCTAAGTAGAACCTCTTATGGACTAATCCCCGCGAATTGCCATCCGCGGGCCACTGCAGTTTGAGTTTCATTCCTTAATAGTCATGCCTAGCCTACCTCCCAATGTGCAGATTCCAACCCTCCTTTGGTCATCGTTTCACAAAATGATAAGCGTTGAGGGCTCTGGTGGACCAGATGGTGTGGAACACCTCCTACGGGCCATCATCCCACCTTTGTCGTCTCCAAATGTCCTTCATCCAACTACCTTATGCGGTCTTCCGCCCGCATCATTGCTAAACTAGAACCTTAAAATAATTCTCAGCAGCCATCCTTTGTGCCTGTGGGTGTCGCCACGCAAAATTTTGTTTGCGGGATTCTACGTTGCCAACACTGTTTCCTAACGACACACCTCAAAACAACTGCCAGCCCAGGGAAACCCACACCCCTGGGCCTGTATTGTCCAATCTCCCTCGAATGAAAGGAAAATGATAATTTTTAGGAGATGTTATGATCTTTAAAGATTGAATTAATTGATCTAATGACTGCTTTGCAAGATTTCACAAATGCTTCCCCCATTTGATATATGAATACGCTTATTGCACCTATGCATGATGGATTTATGGAACTGGCTGCTATCATTGGGGGCATCCATCAAGCAAGAAAAGGGAAAGAAATCAATAAAGGCCTTGAGAGGGAAAGAGGATAAGGACCAAATGAAGTTTCAATTTCATGGAGTGCAGGTAACTTCAAGAGTTACCATAGAGTGGAGAAATATCTTAGACACAAACCTGGGCCATGCCAACATCAACGAATTCAGGCAAAGTTTCATATTCAACCCCACCATAAAGAATGCTAGAAGAATAAGGAAAATTGGGTTGGCTAAGGCGGTTGGATTTCCGCGAACCCTTGTGGCCCTTGAGCTAGTAATGGAATGGAAAGAGGCGTATCAAGAAAAAACCAGAAGAATTGTAGACCGGGATGGTCAAGTGTTGGCAGATCTTTCTGCCAAGTCTATAGCCCAAGTATTTTGTATCCCTACTCATGACCCTATGGAGCAAGCCACAATAGAATATGAAAACAATATGTGGAAGATGGACCCCTTGAAATGCAAGAAACTAATTAACCAACACTGGTTAAAGGACAAAAGGGGAAGTGCAAACAAGGTGACCGAAGAGTTGTTCAAGAGCGATTTCTATGAGGATTATCATGATTTGGTAACCTTGTTGAGTAGGGTTGTGGGTCTCCCAACTTCAACTTATTTCTTTGACTATATGTTCTACTTCATCAAAGAGATCATTAGGAGCACCACCAAGTTCAACTATGCTTGGATGATCAGTAAGAACCTGCACGAGCAATTCCTAGTGGTGAAGAAGTCCTGCCAATTTTACATGACCTCTTATGTGGTCTATCTTCTGGTTGCTACCACCCCATATAGAGGCCTATTTGTGACACAAAGTACAATCCCAGGGAGGGACTTGAAAGTATATGATATGTTTCCACAACTCTAGTATAGGAACTTTAAGAGGGATTACTATCAGGTGAACGATGCATTCATCAGATATATCATCACACTTCTCAGAGGTGACTTCAAGAGAAGGGTTACTCACACCACTCGTGCCTTCATCCAAAGGCTCAAATTTATATTTATCCAATTTCCCAAACTCACTTACATCTGAACCGAGGGCTTCAGCAAAAAACCCTGCAAGCTACCCTAGTACCCAAATGACCAGATTGTGTTATTAGAAGTATCAAGGGAGCTGCAAATTTCCCACAGTCTCCTTACTGGTAAGAATTGTGTAGTAGTGTCTTATCCACTTACATTTTGGCAAGAAATGTATGCTCTCCTAGCAGCCCAATGTGTCGAATATTCGAAGAAAGAGCTTGTTGAGTACAATTTGAGCCAGTATACTCCTCGACCGAGGATGGACCCATACAAAAAACTGAAGAAATTTGTGGGAAGGGAGTATGCCCACTTACATCATGTTGAAAACTTTTGGGCCAACAACCAAGATGATAAGGGGGTACGCATGCAGCATTACATGCATATGACAACATATTTTGTAAAGATAGCCAAATTGTTCTCGGTGTTGGATCAGGTGGTTGAAGATGAAAAGATAGTTATAGATCTGAGGTTTGACATTGTCACCAACCTGCCATTGCCCACCATAAACTAGGATGAGTTGGAGGTCAATGACCTCGATATTCTGACAAAGCCCATCGAGAGTAGAACTAGACAATGGGTTGAGCACAAGCTGCTCAACTAAAGCTTCAAGGGGTCGAGTTGACTTATAGTAAGCTCGAAGAAGAGCTCAAGAGTGAGATAGATAGTCCAAGACCGCAACTACGACTGATGAAGCACCCAAGTCTCATCCAATTACGAGGTCAAAGAAAAGAAAGGAAGTATCAAAGTGCCAACCAAAGCACAAGGTGTACTTGAGGAAGTCATCAAAGGCTGAGACCTTGAAGAAAGCAAAGAATTTTGTTAGATTCTATGAGATGCCAACAACTTCTCTACTCTCCTCTTCTTCGATGTCTCCATCCACGGCCATTCCATTTTCTTCAACCACGACTATGCCCACTCCTACTCTTTTGAATGCATTTTCCATGCACATGCAAAATCTTCCTATGGAGCTTTCGGGAATATTGATGAATCTCGCAGTACAAGTTGTCTTATCCCAAGTTGTTTTCATTCTCCCTACCCCTCCTACAATAGAGCCACCCAAAATGGAGGAAACAAAGCAAATAACATAAGAGATGGACAAACAAGAGAGGGAGGTAGCAGAAAAGGAAAAGAATGATGAACCTAAGGATCCCTTCAGAGATGACTACCATGAGCATCCAGAAAATGATAAACTAGTCATCGAAAAGGTGGTATATGAAGAAGAGCATAAGTCACCATCCTTAGAAGAAGAAGATGTCGAGGACAATAGTGAAAAGCATGTGATAGAATCCTCTGATCTTGAGCCCAAAAAAGAGTTATCCAAGAAACCTAAAAATGTTGAAAAGGAAATTGAGGGGCAGTCTTCCGAAGAAGAGAAAGAAGCAACCAGGGACATTGAGATGTCTACTGAGCCTCCATCCAAAGAGAAAGATACAAGCCTTGGCTTGCAAGAAGAATTACCTCTTGAGAGGGAAAAGAAAGAAAAAAAATAAGATGAAACTAAAGAAGAAGATGAGCCTGAAGAAGACTCGAAACAAAGAAAAGTCTTGAGGCAGAATGTCATATAAAGCCTAGACAAGAAGAAGAAGAAAAGGTACTTGAAGGGGAAGATAACCCTCAAAAAAAAAAAGGTCGTGTTCATCTAAGATTTAGATGAGGAGGATAAGAGAAAGTAGAGAAGGAAGCCTCAGACCACGGAGAAAAGGATATATAGCATGATTAGGTAGAAAAATGTGATCACGAGTCACCAAAGGAAGCATCTGAAATGCCTGAATGGTTGGAGAAGCAAGTACAAAAGAGGACCCCCACACCCATGGATCCCAAAGCAAGACTAGAGGCCATTCTGGCTCAATCCCAATAATTACAAAGAAAGAGAAGAAGTTGAGAGTCAGATCTCATCTGACAATGGATGCATCAGGATCTAGGACAATATAGATAGCTACTCCGGTGATGGGAGAAAAAGGGGTAAGTTATAAAATTTCCACCATTAACCTAGGCACAACTTCAAGGGAAGAAAAGATTGATCAACTCTAGGAATCTTTGGCTATAATAGTCCATCAGATGAACAAAGACCAATCCTCCACAGAGGAATTGAAAGTGGAGGTGGAAAATCTTATTGCCTACATACAACAGTGGTCTTTTGTAGAAGAACTACCAATGACAACATCAACCATGCCACTATTGCTATCGAAGGGCCACATGGACAAGTTAGAAGAAATAAATAATTGGTATGAGGCCACTGAGGATCAGTTCCGACGTGTAATTTATAATGGTGATATGGGTATTGGCCACACCATCAGAACAATTAACAAGTTTTGAGACCTACAAAAACAATTGGAGGATCCTAGAAAGATATGCCACCGCTTCACCGAGCTATATAGGATTACTTATCCTAAGCTTGAAGCCATCCTGAGATACCAAAAAAATTAAGGGAAAAGGAACTAGGTCTAGTAAAGAATGATCAGTAGCTCATCGAGATATGGAAGATGAGCTTGGATCACATAAAAGAGGTCCTAGAGGGGGTGCTCCATGAGGTAGAGCTTGATTTGGAATGGGCCAAAGAACACAGAGTGGAGGCTGAGGGCTACCTTAAGCTGATGAAAAAATATGAGATGTCATCCCTCAAGCTTCACGCGGGGAAAATTAGGTCATACTTCCATAGTAAAATGGGGGACGAAACTACAGATTTGTTAACAGTCAATTTCAAGGACTTCATTGCTAATGCCTCCATCCAATCCAAGTGAATTGCCAAGGCAACACCCAAGTACCTAATGGATTGGGCACAAATGACCAACCGATCAAATAAATTATTATGTCAGATACTTCAATTGGATGGAGTGGGATAAGCTCTGGGTATTGATCCATAAATTTATGGAATATGCCTCATTGCAAAAGGGAGCTAAAAAGCCTATCATAGATGATGAGTTCCTCACTGTTTAGCTACAACAAAGAGTAATCAGCTAGGAGGAAAAAGAGTTGCATTGTTTCCCCACAAGAAGAAAAAATAGACTAAAAGACAAGATGTAATTTTATATTGTGAAATATTTAGGGGTAGGTGAAACCCTAATTTATCGTGAATCTTGGCCACACAATGAGATTGAATCTTGGCCATTCATTTTTATTTTTGGACACTATAAATAGGGGGTCTCCTCTCATTTTTAAGGGATATTTGAGTTGCGGTAAAGAAAATTTGTTGGAATGTTAATAGAAATTCATTGATTTGGTGAATTCTTGAGTAGTGAATTTGAGTAGATTAACTTTGTTGTTCTATGTGCTCTTACATGCTTTGGTGGATTAGTTAATGTTGTTCATTGGTTTTGAATAATTCTACTATGTTGATGCCCTTCCTTTTTCATACTTTTTGTTGTTTATTGATGATAAACTTTAGTGTAAATCTAGTCTGAATATTATATGAATGTTGCACTTAAATTCTATCTCTTGTTCATCCTTTATGGTGAATGAAAGGTTGAAAATCTGTAGACCTTAGAAGATTGCACTTGTTTCATGAGACTATGAACTAATTTGGTTAAGTGGAACTAAGTTTTGGGAAGGTTGTCCACTATAGGGACCTCCATTATCACTATTCATTGGTAGTTTCAGGTCTAGGAACTCCTTCCTTCCCTTGCCCCCTTTTTTCCCTTTTTTTTACTAGGTACTTTAAAAAAGTTCATTGCACATTGTAAAGCCAAATCAGAATATCAAAGTCAGTCCTTAGAAGTTGTACCAATAGTTCATGGTGATTCAAAGGGAGATCAATGATTCAATCAACTCTTTCAATGATAGATTTCACTAAGAATACATGAGGGTGCAGGCACCCTATGTGGTTGATGATGCATATGCCTGACTAGTATAATATGTGGCCTTGGACAACCACAGTTCTACCTTGGTAAAAATAATGAACCCGCCACTTGGCTAGTTGATAGATGCCTATGCAGAAGCCGTTAAAGCTAGCACCAATTTGGGACAACACATCGCTAGACTGCTGCCATCTTTGGGGCCAATTTCTCATCCATATCAATTTCAAGGGATTACCCAAGCTTTAGCACAATAAACACCCTTGATGAATCTAATTTCGTAGCTCGCGATGATGCCCCACCTAGGACAGCCATTGAATCAAGTACCTCTCATGCCCCAATACTTGCAGCCCCAACAACAGAAGGCATATGCTTAGCCACCCTAGGTGTTTGCATACCTTCAAAGTTTTGATTTACCACCCACTCATCAGAATAGACCAACGGTGCAGCTGATTTTCCTTCAAAACTCATCTTCGTAGCCAAATAACACAAAGAAGGACTAGATAGATGAACTAATGGAAATGATCAAGAAAATGTCAACTGAGATGACACACTTAAGGAACTAGAACAACCAATTGTAGGCTTTGCAAAGAAACATCCAAGCTAACCTCAATCGTGACAATTGTGATAACTGGGATAGTTGTAATGATGGTACTTCTTCCGGATAGAATTATGAAAGAAACCAAAATTTGGGGTAGAACTTCGACAAATTGCCTTTGTAGAGACAAAATCGAACATGGAATACAAGGCCAAATAATGGTGGTGTTCCTATGCCTATTGACCAGCCCAAAAACAATGAAAAGACCACAAGAAGGGTATACTTAGCTGAAGCAGCCTTATCTCATTGGTGCCACGTTCACAAGACAAGCTGACATTCTGAATTGGATTGTTCGGAGATCCGAATTGTTGTCAAGATTTTCCAAATAGAGGTCTAGAACATCGTTGATAGTTTGAGGTGTAGGGATCTCGTACCATTTGAACCATATGATTTCTCGATGCTAGTAGTCATCCAAGCTCATTTTCCCAAGGTTGAGAGCAACATACCTGAGAAGGAGATCACTACCCCAAATGATGACAAAGCAGAGGGGGTAAGTGCTGAAAGTCCTTTGTCTCAACTTTTCAATTATGTAGATGATGAAGAGTTGAGAGAAGATGAAGTAAAAATGTTCCACCAAAGGACTACCCCATATGATTTAATAAATAGGCAAGCAAGCAGTCAAGTAGGTGGCCCTTTCACCACCCCCACCCTGCCTAATAACTTCAGTACTCCTCTGGATCCAAATTTTAGTAACAACCCCTGTTATCCTCATGTGCCTACCCAGTACTTCAATAGGAATTGAAAGTAGGGAAAAACTCATAACCCACCTATTGGCCTCTCCCAAAATACCCCTTTTGAAGCTGAAATTGAACAAATGGGAGAGTATGTAGTAGAGGAATTCAAGAAGGTCAAGTTGAGCTTGTCTACCTTCGAGTTGCTCAAAGTCTCGATAGTTAGGAATACCTTTTTTAGGATGATCGATGGGACTCCTTCGTCCAGGTCAACCGAGGAAGTACTCACCAAGAGGGTCTCCTTTGAGGATTCATAGAATGAACCGGTCATTTGACAGATCTCCAACAAGAAGGAAGATCCGCCTTCAAATCAGCAAGCAAACAAACAACCTGCCAAGAAACCAGAGCAAGCCCAAACCCAAAACAAGGGCAATGATAAAGATAAAGGTCAGGTAGCCCAAGTGAATGTCTCAGGAGGTCTATTTCATCAAAAATTGGAAACCCCTCCATTCTTGACAACCATTAGAATATTTGGAAAGAATCTTCAAAATTGCTTGCTTGATTTGGGAGCCTCTACCAATTTCATGCCCCTGGAAGTGTGCAAGGCTTTAGGAATAGACCCAACACCCTCTTGATGCAAGGTGACACAACCAGATAAAACAGAAATCAACATAGTTGGTGAGATTAACAAAATACCTATGCAAATCATTTTTTATCCAAGAATACAACAAATAATCGACATTCAATTCGCGGATATCCTAGACACCTATGGAATCATTTTGGGAAGGTATTTTATGTAGGCATTTAATGGATATGCTACTATAGATTATTCTCATCTTTGGATTCCATGGAAGGGGTTGCCAAATCTGATTTGTATAGAACAGGAACAACGCATGAAATTTGTGATTATGGTGTACATCAACATGAATGAGGTGTTGCTTGCTGACACAGAACTAGGGAATTACTACCCTGTGGCATATCTAGATGAACAAGAAGGCTATGAAGAAGAAGTAGTTGAGGAGGTCATCCTTGTGCTATGTAGTCCACCTATCGGCTTGGCCCACACCCCTGAGAGCATAGAAGTGTTGATAGAATCAGTTGATGAAGACGCTTGCGAAGATGGACATCTTGGATTATTGGATGGCTTCCAATATTTCATGGAAAAATGTGTGCAAGTTCAGCTTAGTTTGGTTGCAAGAATGAATTATCAAGAACTCATTTTGCACAGCTAGTGAAGGGTACACAATGCTACCCATTTGGAATTCAAATGTTTCCTGTGCTAGACAACAATTGAGCACATTAAAGAACAGGTCACCCCTAAAAGGGAAGCTCAACAAGTATGACCAAATCAATGCCACATTGAATCTCCACAACCTCCTGAGGTTGTTGAAGTGAGTACGTCATCAGATGCAGGGGCAAGACCTGCTAATTCCAAGATCAATGATTCTTCCAAGTTTTGGATGCTACACTTCGATGGATCCAAATCCAAGTAGGGGACCTGAGATGGTTTAAAATTGATCAGCCCAACAGGTAAGTCATATTTTTCTGCCCATGGACTTCAATTTTATTGTACAAACAATGTAGCAGAGTATGAGGCATTAGACCTTGGTCTCCTAATGGCCTTAAAGAAAAGGGTCAAAATGTTACAAGTCTTCGGTGACTACAAGTTAGTCTTGAAACAAAAGAGAAAGTTGTATTCCTACTATGACATAAGGCTAATTAATTACAGGCATAGGGTATGGGATCTATTAGAGAGCCTAGATGCATTTAACATTCAATTGATCTCGTGCTCCTATAATTATACTGCTAATTCCCTGGCTCAATCAGCCAACACCCTTTAGCCTCTATCATTGTTAGGCCTCAAGAGATTCACTATTGAGCTCACCTCCATCCCTTTTGTGTCAGATAATGTGGCCAATTTCTAAGTGTTTAATGATGATAAACAAATCTTACATTTCATCACCAACTTTGATGTGTTTGCAACCCAGATAATTGACGATACTGAGCCTAAAGAGGCCGAATTGGATATAGAAGGGGTCATCAACTTTAAGACCAACACTATTCCCAGAGGTATGGTCTAGCTTGAGATAATATTTGACTTAGATCACATCCAAGATCAAGATCAACAAGTAAAGAAGGACTCCATTAGCAATGAGTGTGACACCCATAACCTCGGGACAACTAAGGTTGCTAAGAATATATTCATTGGCAAGGTATGCACACCAGAGGAAATGAAGGGGATCGTTGATGCTTTACAGAAGTATCATGATAAAGTTTCTTGGAGTTATGAAGATTTTAAGATGTATGACACTTCAATCATTACACACACCATCCCTCTTAAATCAGACGTGAGACCCTTTAGATAGCGATAGTGCCCCGTCAATGTATTATTAGAACCAATTATTTATAAAGAAGTACAAAAATTTTCTATCGGCAAGGATCATATTTCCAATCCGGCAATACACATGGGTGGAAAATTTGGCCCTGTTCAGGAAAATGAATAGAGAAATCAGGTTATGTGTCGATTTCCACAATTTGAACTGAGTGTCGGAGAAGGATAATTACCCGGTGCCTTCGTTGGATGAGGTACTTTAGATAGTCAATGATTCTCAAATGATGTCCTTCTTAGATGGTTATTTTGGGTATAATTAGGTGATGATGCAATATGAAGATAGGCACAAAACAACATTCACCACCAAGTGGGGAAGCTTCACATATAGGAGAATGCCCTTCGAATTGATCAACATCAGTGCTACCTTCCAGTGTGTGATGGACATCGCCTTTAAACACATAATTGGTAAGTGAATTATCATTTATATGAATGATCTTACAATGTTCTCAAAGAATAGGGGAGACCATGTCTCCAGTCTATGAAGGGTCTTCTCGAGATCCAGAGAATTCAACATCTCTTTGAATCCAAAGAAGTGTATCTTTGGGGTTACTGAGGGAAAGTTGTGGGGCATGTTTTATCAAAGAAAAGAATATCCATAGATCCTGAGCATATCCAAGCTACAATGAAGATTCAATTGCCAGGCAGCAAAAAAGAGTTGAAATATTTATTTGGAAAGATAAAATTTGTCAAGAAATTCATCACGGGCTCTGCTAAGATAGTTAAGCCACTCAACGCCATGTTGAAGCAAGATGCCAAAGTTGAATGGACGTTAGAGGCGAAGCAAGAATTTGAGGAAATCAAGAAAGCAATCCTTGATGCACCCATGTTAGTTAGTCCTGATTATCTGAAGTCTTTCTATATCTACTCCTTTGCTTTAGACCATTCCTGCGCCAGCATATTGACTCAAAAGGGTGGTGAAGGAAGCGAGCACCCAATCGATTTCATGAGTGCTCCGTTAAAAGATGTGGAGCTGAAGTACCACAATGTTGAAAAGAAATCATATGCTATGGTAAGAGGAGATAAGAAGTTCAAACATTACATATTTTGAAATAAGGTATTTTCCATAGTCCCTGACCCAACAGTGAAGACTCTATTGATGAAAAATGAACTAGGAGATACAAGAGAAAAATGGGTCACTTTGTTGTAGGAATATGATATGGAGATTCAACCAATGAAATTGGTAAGAGGACAAGCCCTCAACTGAATGATGGAAAAATTAGTAATTGAAGGTGGACCTCAACTCAATGTCCAACAATATCAACTTAAAGATGTCTCCCCTAGGGAATGGTATGATGATATCGCCTACTACTTATTACATAACAATTGCTCGTCCTACTTGCAGGTAGTCCAAAAACATGCCCTTAGGCTAAAGAGTAGAAGCTATATGCTACAAGGTTTTGTACTTTACAAGAAAAATCATGAAGGGATCTACCTCAGATGCCTGGGCAAAGAAGAATGAGTCTAGGTGATAAAGGAATTTCGTGATAAATTTGGCATTGCCCATGGATCTGGTCTTGCAATCGCTCATCAAATTTTGCAGGTTGGATATTACTGGTCGATGGTGTTCAAGGATGCACATCATCATGTCTGAACCTGCCACATTTGCCAAACTATCACTGTCCGAGAAAGAAATGCTTCCCTCCCACTCCATCTTGTCTTGGAGGTAAGGTCGTTTATGCAGTGGGGTCTTGACTTCATTGGTTTGGTAAGACCACCATCCTCTATAGGAAATAGTTTCATTCTAATCGCCTTTTATTATTGTACTAGATGACCAAAAGCTATTGCATGTAGGTAGTGCACTATAGAGGTAGTTGTTAATTTTTAAGAAAGTTTTATTCTGAATCATTTAAGTTGCCCATATGCCCTCGTTTGTAATAATGGCCCTACCTTTTCCTCGCTAAATTTTGCTAGTTGGGCCTTTGACTACGACATCACCCTAAATTTTTCATTCAATTATTACCCTGAAGGAAATGGCCTAGTTGAATCCACAAACAAGAACCTAATCACTGTGATCAAGAAGCTTCTTAACAAGAACCCTAAGGATTGGCACACCCATTTGTGTTTTTCCCTTTGGGCAGATCACATGAACCACAACACTTCCTTGGGTAATTCCTCATTCCATCTAGTCTACGGACTGGAACCCATCTTTTCCATCCACCTAAAGATTCCTACTCTTGAATTCATCAACGCTTATTATGAGAAGGGAGACTGTCAAGAAGCCCGCCTGACTGAGTTGTTACATTTGGAAGAAGTCCGTGACAAAGCCATTGAAAATTTCACCAAAAATCAGGGTGTAGTCAAGAGATGGTCGATCAACAAGCCAAAGTAAAGGTCTTTAGAATTGTTGATTTGGTACTATGTTGGGATAAATCCCATGAAAAGAAAGGGGGAGATGAAAAATTTGACAAGTTCTAGCTTGGCCCCTTTCAGATTGTAGAAATCTTAGGCGATAATGCATTTCTCCTTAAGATGTTGACTGGAGAGGGCATCTCGTTGCCAGTCAATGGGCAACATCTTAAGCACTATTTCCTTCCCTGAGCTTCCAAATTTCTTCTACATAAATAGTTGTATATAGGCTAATTTAGTTTTCTTTTCATTTCATTGCTTTGCTATTTTGTTTTGCTTGCTTCTCGATTGTTTTTCTTTTTTGAGGGTGCCCTTGTGCTTGGTACGATGGTCGTGCTTGGTTTTGATGGACGGTTCACTTTTTTTTTGCTTTGTGTGTTCCTTGGATAAATATTCACTCCCAACTATTTTTCTCTGATTGCCTCCACGATTTAGTTTCTTTGCTTGAACTCTGAGTTGACCTAGGAAATGACCCTTGTTTGAATCCCTTTGCACCTATCTCAGATCATACATGACAACACGCTCTAATTGTTTCCAAGGATTTGTATAGAAGCTATTAGGATGACTAGGCAAGTGAAAAATCTTAAGTCTGCTTCAGTGACCACTGTGATTCCAAACCCACTGTAAGCTTCAGTGCTAACACAACTGAGCAAGAAAGAGAAAAACTACCAAAATAGGAAATATCAAAAAAAGAAGCAAATGTAAAAGGGGTTAAAATATGCAACTGTATGGGTGTGTGGATAACTCTATCGAGGCTATGGATTCCTAACTGGAAATAGAGCAATGTTTGTGGGATCAATGTGATAACTCCATTGAGGCTATGCACGCCTAAATGGTAGTGGGGCAATGTCCAAGTTACTTTTGTGGTTAGACAACTTATTTAGTTTGCCTCTGCTTAATTAATGGTTGCTTATACGATCTTCAAGGAAAGGTAATGAATCCATCATGCACACACTTTCATGATATCCATGCACATTGATTCAACTAAGGATCTCATCCTCCCTCGAGCTCTTAGTGCACTCAATGGAAACTACCTTCTGGTCTATGAAACTAGAGATTCTAGGTTTCAAATGAACATTTATCCTTAGAATGCTCAGGACCATTACCTAATAGAGTCACCATTTTCTGTTCTTGTAGCACAGATGCCTTGTTCTAAACGGGGACCCTCTCTTCTCCACTTGCATTGGGTCACCTTTTTCGTCATCTCATTTATGTGCCCCTATTTTTGAGGTCCTAGATGGTCACCGAGTCCTAAAAATCATCATCTTACATTGACTAAGTTTCACCATCCCCAAAATTTGGAGTCTTTGGCCTCTACGGAGTCTACTTGGCATTTTTCATTTGAACCTTGAGGTTGTCATCTTTTGGTGCTTGCAGGTCTACCCCTACGGGCCGCCGTATGTGGAGTTCTATCCTACCTTTTTCGTTTGCATGACAACCGAGCATGTCTGGTCGTCCACCCTATAGACTCTGCACCCATTGTTCTTAATCGCGATCACCTTACTACCGCCCACCATGTGGGCTTCGCGTTTCCTGTCGCCGATCCTTTTGAAACTTGCACCCACCAACTCCACCTGCTAACGTGCTGGAATTTAATGTCAGCATTAAATGCGCTAAATTCTATAAATAGGCGAAGTTGAAATGTCATTTTCACTGACATTCTTTCTAGAAAGTTGTTAGATCCCCCTACCTTCGCCTCCTCCGCACTCACGTCCTACCATCATCATTCAAGCTTCATTGTCCCTTGGATTCATCATTCTTTGTGTGGATTATGAAGGTATGGTTTCTTCCACTCCTCAGTCACAAGTTTTTTTCTTAAATATTTCATAAAAATTGATAAACTTTCAAAAGGAGACCTTAAATCAATGATAAATCTCGTGGCTTACAAAACCCACATTTTGGAAATTTGAAAACCTTCAAAGTGTGTCCATCTGGGTCCCACATAACTTAAACTTCCCATCGTTGTTCTTGAACCAGGGCAACTACTCCCTTGCAGACTACAAGACTCTCAGCATCATTGCTCCAGCGCTAACCTTTGGTCCAACTATCGCCACCCTTGGCGGGCTCGCATTCGAGGGTGAACCCTCCCTAATTTCCATTACCCTTAAAACTTGACAGTTGGGGTGGAATGCCAATGACCCTCAAGGGTTCCACTTGGCGGGATTCCACTCATAAGTTGCCCTTTTGCTTCATCATTTTTAGATGACCATCTTGTCTTGTTGTTTTGCATTGTGGGCTCTGCAGACCCATCCTTCGTCGCCCTTGAAACCAAACGTAACACTCGGTTAAGTCTTCTTGGCTACCGACATCTACAGGTCCACCCCTGTGGACCATTGTTCGCTGTTCATCATTGGTCAAAACTCCCAACTTTAAATGGTGAACCTCGCCCTTCATTCCACTCTATGGATTCCAACCCTTTCCTCGCCATCTCTGGACTTCCCTTTGATGATCTCCATTTCAGAATGGATAACTCCATCCACTCGTCTGTAGTGTGGACTTCGCACCATTGATCTCAGTTTCGCCCAACTACACAAAAACACCTAAGTAGAATCTCTTGCGAACTAATCCTCGTGGATCATCGTCTACGGGCCATTGCGGTCCAAGTTTCATTCCTCAATGCTCATGCCTAGCTTGCCTCCCGGTGTGCAGATTTTAACCCTCCTTTGGTCATTTCACAAAATGATAGGTACCGAGGGCTCTAGTGGACCTGACGGTGCAAACTGCCTTTTACAGGCCATCATCCCACCTTTTCCATCTACAAACGTCCTGTGCTCGACTGCCTTCTACAATCTTCCACTTGCATCATTGTTAAACCCGAGCCTTAAAAAAATGCTCGGCGATGATCCTCCGTGCCTGTGAGTCTCGCCATGTAGAATTTCATTTGTAGGATTCTGCCTTGCTAGCGTATATTCCTAATAGCAGACCTCAAAATAGCTATCAACCTAGGGAAACCTGCACCCCTAGGCTCACATTATCCAATCTCCCTCGAATAAAAGGAAAATGATAATTTTTACAAGATGTTATGATCTTTAAAGATTGCATTATTGGATCTAATGATTGCTTTGTAGGATTTCACTAACGCTTCCCCCATTTGATATATGAATACGCTTACTATACCTATGCTTGTAGGATTTATGGAGCCGATTGTAGGATCATCGTGGGCATCCACCGAGCAAGAAAAGGGAAATAAATCAGCCAAGGCCTCGAGAGGGAAAGAGGATAAGGACCAAATGAAGTTTCAATTTCACGGAGTGGAGGTAACTTCCAGAGTTACCACATAGTTGAGAAATGTCTTGAACACAAACTTGGGCCATGTCAACATTGATGAATTTAGTCAAAGGGTCATAGTCAACCCCACCACAAAGAATGCTAGAAGAATAAGGAAAAGTGGGTTGGCTAAGGCGGATGGCTTTCTGCCAGCCCTTGTGGCCCCTGAGCTGGTAATGGAATGCAGAGAGGCGTATCAAGAAAAAATCAAAAGAATTGTAGACCGAGATGGTCAAGTGTTGGAAAATCTTTCCGCCAAGTCTATAGCCCAAGTATTTTCTATCCCTACTCCTAACCCTACAGAGCAAGCCAAAATAGAATATTCAAACAATATGTGGAAGATGGACCCCTTGAAATGCAAGAAACTAATTAACCAACACTGGTTAAAGGACAAAAGGGGAAGTGCAAACAAGGTTCCCCAAGAGTTGTTCAGGAGTGATTTCTATGAGGATTATCATGATTTGGTAACCTTGTTGAGCAGGATCATGGGTCTCCCAACTTCGGCTTATTTCTTTGACTAGATGTTCTACTTCATCGAAGAGATCATCAGGGGCACCACCAAGTTCAACTGAGCTTGGATGATCAGTAAGAACCTACACGAGAAATTCCTGATGGTGAAGAAGTCCCGCCAACTTTACTTGACCTCTTATCTAGTCTATCTTTTGGCTAATACCACCCCATATAGAGGCCTATTTTTAGTGCAAAGTGCAATCCCGAGGAGGGACTTGAAAGTATATGATAGATTTCCATAACTCCATTATAGGAACTTTAAGAGGGATTAATGTTAGGTGAATGATGCATTCATCAGATATATCATCAGGCTTCTCAGAGGTGACTTTGAGAGAAGGTTTATTCACAGCACCCGTGCCTTAATCCAAATGTTTGTATTTCTATTTATCAAATTTCCTGAATTCGCTTACATCTGAACCGAGGGCTTCAGCAACAAACCCTACAAGTTGCCCCGGTACCCAAATGACTGGATCGTGCTATTAGAAGTATCAAGGAAGTTAAAAATTTCCCACACTCTCCTCATTGGTAAGCACCGTGGAGTGGTACCTTATCCACTTACATTCGGGCAAGGAATGTATGCTCTCCCAATAACCCAATATGCTGAATATTCAGAAAAAAGAGCCTGTTGAGTACAATTTGAGCCAGTAGACTCCTTGACTAAGGATGGACCCATATGACAAACTGAAGAAATCTTTGGGAAGGGAGTATGCCCACTTACATCATGTTGAAGACTTTTGGGCCAACTTCCAGTATGATAAGGAGGTACGCATGCAGTATTACATGTGTATGACAACATATTTTGTAAAGACGGTGAAACTGTTCCTGGTGTCAGATCAGGTGGTTGAAGATGAAAACATGGTTATAGATATGAGGTTTGATGCTATCACCAACCTACCATTTCTTTCCATAGACTAGGATGAGGTGGAGGTCAATGACCTCGATATTCTAACAAAGCCCATCAAGAGCAAAACTAGACAATAGGTTGATGCACAAGTTGCTCAGCAAAAGATTCAAGGGGCCAAGTTGACTTATGGTAAGCTCAAACAGGAGCTCGAGAGTGAGACAGATAGTGGGACCATAGCTGCAACTAAAGAAGCACCCAAGTCTCCTCCAATCACGAGGTCAAAGAAAAGAAAGGAAGTGTCAGAGCACCAGCCAAAGAACAAGGTGTACTTGAGGAAGTAGTAAGAGGTTGAGACCTCAAAGAAAGAAAAGATGTTCGATGGATTCTTTGAGATGCCAACAATTCAAGAGGACCCAATACATGAAGGGGAAGAAGAAGAAGAGGTTGAGAAACCTAATTCACCACCTGCTACCTCTATCCTTGCTACTAATACTACTACCACTACTACTACTCATCCTATGGAATCACAAGCTCTAATTGCTTCATCCTTGCCCATAGTGGACATCTCGGTCCACCTTGCCACCACCTCACCTATTGCACCTATTATGGGAAGAGATTCCTCCTTTTCCACAACTTCTTCACTCTCATCATCTTCGATGTTTCCATCCGCGACCATTCCATTGGCTTCAACCACAACTATGCCCACTCTCAGTCTTCCGGAGGCATTTTCCATGGACATGAAAAATATTCCTATGGAGCTTTCGAGAGTATTGATAAATATCATAGTACAAGATGTCCTAGCCCAAGCTATTGCTGGTCTCCCTACCCCTCCTACAATAGAGCCACCCAAAATGGAGGCAACAATGCAAATATCAGAAGAGATGGAGAAACAGGAGAGGGAGGCAACAAAAAAGGAAAAGACTGATGAACCTGAGGATCGCTTCAAAGATGACTACCATGCGCATCCAGAATATGATAAACTAGTCATCGATGACGTGGTATATGAAGAAGAGGATAAGTCACCATCCTCAAAAGAAGAAGATTTCAAGGAAAGAAGTGAAATTTATGCAATAGAATCCTCCAACCCCAAGCCCGAAGAAAAGTTCCCCAAGCAACCTACAAATTTTGAAGAGGAAATGGAGGGGCAATCTTTTGAAGAAGAGAAATAAGTAGACAAGGGCATGGGACATCTACTTAGCCTCCATCGAAAGAGAAAGATACAAGCCTTGCCTTGCAAGAAGTACCTTGCTAGAGGGAAGAGAAAGAAAATAAATAAGATGAAACTAAAGAAGAAGATGAGCCTAAAGAAGAGGCGGAAATAAAGAAAATTCTTGAGGCGGAACATCATACGGAGCCTAGACAAGAAGAAGAAGAAAAGGTACCTGAAAGGGAAGATAGCCCTAATGAACAAAAAAAGGTTGTGTTCATTTGAGATTCAGATGAGGAGGATGAAGAGAAAGTAGAGAAGGAAGCCTTAGACCACAGAGAAAAGGAGATCTAACATGATTAGGGAGAAAAAGGTGATCACGAATCACCAAAGGAAGGATCTCAAATGCCTAAATGGTTGGAGAAACAAGTATAAAAGGGGACGCCCGCACTCATGGATCCCAAGGCGAGATTGGAGGCCATCTTGGCTTGAGCCCAAATAAGTACAAAGAAAGAGAAGAAGCTGAGGGTCAAATCACATCTGACAATGGACCCATCAGCATCTAGGATGTTACAGATAGCTACTCTGGTGATGGGAGAAGAAGGGGTAAGTTATAACATTTCCACCATTAACCTAAGCACAACTTCGAGGGAAGAAAATATTGATCAACTCCAAGACTCTGTGGCTACAATTGTCCATAAAATGAACAAATACTAGTCCTCCAAGAAGGTATTAAAAGCGCAGGTGGAAAATCTTACTGCCTACATACAACAGTGGTCTTCTATAGAGGAACTACCAATGACATCATCAGCCACGCCACTACTACTATCGAAGGACCGCATGGACAAGTTAGAACAAATAAATAATTGGTCCAAGGCCACTAAGGATTGGTTATGACATGTAATTTATAATGGTGATATGAGTATTGGCCACGCCGTCAAAACAATTAACAAGTTCTAAGACATGCAAAAACAATTGGAGGATGATGAAAAGACATGCCAACGCTTCATCGGGCTATACAGGATTACTTATCCTAAGCTTGAAGCCATCCTGAATATACCAAACAAATTATGGGAAAAGGAACTAGGTCTGGTAAAGAATGATTAGTGGCTCGTTGAGACATGGAAGATGAGCTTGGACCATATAAAAGAGGTCTTGGAGCAGGTGCTCCATGAGGCAGACCTTGATTTGGAATGGGCCAAATAACACAAGGTAGAGGCTGAGGACTACCTTAAGTTGACAACAGACTATGAGATGTCATCCCTTGATCTTGACGTAGGGAGAATTAAGTCATACTTCCATAAGAAAATGGAGGACAAAACTGCTGATTTCATGGACTTCGTTGCTAATGCCTCCATCCAATCTAAGAAAATGGCCAAGGCAGCACCCAAGTACCTAAGGAATTAGGAACAAATGACCAACTGGTAAAAGAAATTATCATTTCAGATACTTCAATCGGATATAATGGAGTGGGATAAGCTTCGAGTATTGATCAGAAAATTTGTGGAATATGCCACATTGCAAAAGGGAGATGGAAAGCCTGTCATAGATGATGAGCTCCTCACTGTTTAGCTACATCAAAGAGCAATCAGCTAGGAGACAAAAGAGCTATAGTGCTACCCCACAAGAAGACAAAATAGACTAAAAGACAAGATGTAATTTTATATTATAAAATATTTGAGGGTGGGTGAAACCCTAATTTATAGTGAATCTGGGCCACACAATGAGATTGAATCTTGGCCATTCATTTTTATTTTTGGACACTATAAATAGGGGGTCTCCTCTCATTTTCAAGGGATAGTTGATTTATTGTAAATACATGTTACTGGAATGTTAATAGAAATTCATTGATTTGGTGGATTCTTGAGTTCCAACTTCATGTTGCATGATTTTTCTTCTCATATGTAGTGAATTTGAGTAGATTAACTTTTTTGTTCTATGTGCTCTTACATGCTTTGGTACATTAGTTAATGTTGTTCCTTGGTTTTGAAAAATTCTGTTGTGTTGATGCCCTTCCATGTTCACACTTTTTTTTGTTTATTGATGATAAACTATAGTGTAAAGATAGTATGAACATTATATGAATGTTGCACTTAAATTCTATCTCTTGTTCATTCTTTATGGTTAATTAAAGGTTGAAAATTTTCAGACCTTAGAGGATTGCACTTGTCTCATGAGATTGTGAACTAATCTATTTAAGTGGAACTAAGTTTTGGGAAGGTTGTCCACTATATGGTCCTCCATTATCACTGTTCATCGGTAGTTTCAAGTCTAGGAACTCCTTCCTTCCCTTTTTTTAAATAGGTGCTTTAGACAAAGTTCATTGCACATTGTAAAGCCAAATTAGAAGATCAAAGTGGAGTTTAAGACTATTATCCTGAACTTGCATCAAAAGAGCAACTTTCCATGAAATTTCATAAACTCCATCCAAGGAACCAACTTTACTCCAACTTAACACATGAAAGGTTGCCCTGTGATTACAAGAAAAATCACATCAATCAACTAAGATATTCCAAAGCATTGTCATGACTTGACACCCGAGAGACCTTGGGGTGATTTTATGCAACTTGCTTGTAGGAAATTACCTTTTAAGAGAGGTAGCACACTTGTGTGTTGCTTGTGTTGAGAAGTGAAAAAGCACCCATCAACACTACTTCCTCCTAGATGGACAAACTTGTCGTTGGTGGCCTATAGGAGATTGAAGTCAGAATCCACCGAGTTTGGTAGATTCACTGCTTGGGGAAACCCTTGGGATGGTGGATGGACCTATGGTGTAGTATGGGATGCACTGAATCCCCTTCCCATTTGTCAGACTATATACCTAGCCTTGTTGGGTTGAGGATGGACCCATGATGTACTATGGGATGCATCAAATCCTCTTCACATTTTTCCATGGTGTAGAAGACTGGGAGAAAGGATAGGACCCACAGTGTAGTGCACAATGCACCAATATTCTTTCTATCTGGGATGCATTATGGACATGTGTTAGCCATTGTGATGTGTTAGCCAGTGTGATGTGTTAACCAAACATTTTAGATGTGATATGAATGTTGGAGTTTATCACTATGTATTTTTGATGTATGCAAGAGATCACCACTGTGTATGATATTTATGTTGGAGCTTTTCATTGTGTATTGGCAATATATGATGGATCCAATCACTAATGTAAATGTGATATGCATATGAGACAATCATTGTTGTACTTGTGATGTACATATGAGATAATCCATTATACTTGTGATCTGTGTATGATCCAGTCATTTTTATACTTGTGATCCATGTAAGATCCAGTCACTGTTGCACTTGCTATGTGTATGAGCTAGTCAACTTGTTTATATGAAGGTATGCTCTTGACTTACATTGTGTATGATCTTTGGGATTATGGTATGATATGCCACTGGTGAATATTGTGAATGTTTGTACCCATTCTGCCTGGTAATTTTTTGGTACAAACCCAACACTTGATGGCAAGATTACTATCATTATATTATAATGGACTATGTTGATAGTTTACATGTACTAATTTAAAATTTATGGGTTAAGGTGAGATAATATATCTCATGCAAGAGGAGATATTGAACTCCCTCTAGCATTGTGGGGTGAACTATAATGCCATTGATTCCCATGAGGGGATATGTAGGCAGGGTCATTGTGAACCCTCAAGGATTAGGATGTAGGTCTAGGAAAGAGCTTTTCTTTGGGACCTTACCACGGTTTTTGAATGTAAGCCTATAAGTGGTTGTGTTGCTTTGTTGTCACCAGGATAGATGATTTATTTTTTTTTTAGCCTATATAATCTAATTGGAATATACATGGTCAGTTATGTTGGTAGTTGTTGTGTATTTAAAGGTATAAAAAATGTTGTTGTGCCCGAGATGGGGATTTTACACCATAGTCTATGATGCACTCCTCTATAATTTTGCTCACACAAAACCTAAATATTAAGTGACAAACTAACAGTCTATTTATTACTACATGTAATTACATGTTGCATATTGTAATGCTCTATCAATGGATGCAATTGATCATTGTTGACCCAGTTGTCTACACCTATTCTAGTTTCCACCAATTATAAATGCCAACTATCACTGGCTGAGATGAATTTCCACAAATAGCTACTTGTGATGTCATACAACACCTATGTGTTCATGATGAATTTATTAACTATCTTACATTGTACTTAGACAATGACAACCATTAATAGTTGCATTTACCTTTCTCCCTCTCGCAGGGAGAATGCCTTCCTTGTAATTACTTTGAGTGTCATGGGAGTTTTCATTTTAAAAACTGAAATATTTCCCACTTACACTCTATCCTTTTTGAACTCCTACACCCTTTTTTTATTTAATGTTACCCTTCATTGTAAAATACAACTCCTCCTGCTAGACTTCTTATACAATTTCTTGCAAATATATATAACCTTTTGATACTTAGAATTGGTTGTACCATATTTTTTTCTCAATCCTTTTTATGTAAAATGGTTTTAGTAAAATTCGTCGTCAACAAATTCACCTCCAACAATTCATCGTCAACATTGCCATGAAAAATTCATCTCGTGAAAAATTCACCACTAGTAATTCATACTATTTTCTATCACATTTATTGTACAAGTCATTGGTACTTTACAAAAAGAGAGATCTATTTTGTGGTATACTATACCAAACTATCATTTTATGGTTGATAGCTCTTTGCAGCATGAAGAAATAATATTCTTAAAAGTTTTTTTTCATTTTCAAATTTAATTAGATGAAATTTATATTTCTTGCCATAATTTCTCTCCTACCTACTGTTATTTCCTCACTTTCTTCACAACATTAAAAATAATAATAATAATAACAATAATATTTATTATTGCATTTTATTCCTTTCATACCATATTTGAATCCACCTTGTATTTCTCTTAATTACTTATGGCATAAAAATATTGTAAGCTAGCCCCTTCAAAACCTAGTTTGGAATAACTAAGGTGAAGGGAAAAACCGTGGTACCATACTTTATTTGTTAACAACCACATTTTTTTTGTCACTAAATTGTAAAATACTTTGTTCATTATGTTGTGGAGACCATGCCTTTTTACTGCACCACACTACATCACTATGCAAGAATTTTAAACACATTGTTGAGAATGATTTGTTGTGCCTTTCTATTTATTCTAGGAACATTCACCTCTTACTAGGCAAGATTATCCTCTAGAGGGGTTGCATATAGATATTTTTATTTTATATTTCTCACCCATTGAAACTTGTTTCAATCTTTATGCAATGATCAGATAGCAACCATTATAATTTTGTTTTCAACATGGTTGTTGAGAGCATCACACAAAGAATTCTTCATATATTAATAAATGGGCAACAATCAAATATAGTCCCACCACAATATTTAAATCATTGAAAAGGAAGAATGTGCTAATGTGTTGAGTGGTGAGGGGAGGATATAAAAAACCCAACATATGGAGGATATTCCAATACAAATAATAAAATAATGGCACTTGTTTATTGATTGTTAAATTATCAATTTCATGTTTTCAATAGAAAGTGTTGGGACTCAAACTTGTAGTGCCAAATTTCATTTTAAGTCTCATCCAGTTTGTGTAGATTGGCTCTGTTAAACCACCATTTATAACTAATCTAAAAGATTCTAAGTGAGTTTTCCATGAGTCAAAATTTTTCCTAAGTGTTGCCTTGTATAATCCCCAAAGTGCTCATAATGTGTTAGGAACTACAAAATTCCAAGAAATTTTTAAGTGTGAGATGTTTTGGGTCATTTCTTAAAGTCTAGGAATGTTTGTCGAACTTTCAAAATTTTGGGATTACCCATCCCAATATGCCACTTTGCCCATCCTTGCCTTCTTTCCCTTTTTCCTTTTCAAACAAAATTTTTCATCATAGCATACCTTTTCCCTAAACCCTAACATCCTAATCCATCGCTCTTCTAAATTTTCTTAGAATTGGTATCAAATTTTTGAGCTTGCCTATCTCAAAATTCCTTTTGATCTAACTCTAAAACCCCACCTATTTATTTTAAGTCATTCTTGTACTAGAACATTGGACTTCTCTTTCTTGGAATGCTTTTTTCTCTAAGCATGGATTTTCCCTTTCTTTTGTCAGCTTGTCAAAATTTCCCTTAACTTGGTACTTGTTTTGAGTTATGTCTAACCCTTGATCCCCAAAACTCTAAAAATTCATGTATTTTATATATTTTTTCTTGTTCACTCCCCTATACATCTCAAAGTGCATTTAGTGACCTGATTTGATGTCTCAACCTCTAAAAAGGCATTTTTCCTTCCTAAAAATGACTATCCATCATATGGGCATAGATTTACAAGCAATTTTAATGTTGGAAAGGCAAAACAACCCAAAATGTCATAAATAGTCTTAGGGAAAACTTTAGTGCTGAATCTTCACCAATTGGAAAATTCTAGAAATCGTCCAAGTCAAAATTGGTGAATTAATCGCACCCAACGAGGTGTCCAAATCGCCTAGATTTTATGAACTATCGGTCCAATGCATGTCCATTTGCCAACGATTTTTTTTATGAATCATATTTAAGTAAAAAAATCACCATAACAAACTACGCATTTCAAATGCACCAATTCATATTTTCACCTGGAATCTTGGAATCATGTAATAAAACGCTTGCATATTCACCAATACAATTAAAACAACATTGTATCAGGACCCATTTCGCTAATTAAAATTTACAAATAGTTGCTTGTGAAAACCCATTCTCCAATTAAAATTTATAAATAGTTGCTTATGAGGACCTATTTCGCCAATAACATTAAAAAATAATTACATTTGAGGAAACATTTCGCCTTGAAAATTACAATGTATTGTTGTATAAGCACGTAGGATTCACCAAATTTTTAATATACCATTTAAAAATCCTGTAGAATTCACCAAATATGGATTAATATAAATATAATCGAAACTATCATTTATTCTTACACATTTTTTTCAATTCTGAGGTTCTCAATTCGGAAGTCGGCAAAAGTTGAAAACGTAGACTTAAAGGTGAGTGATCATTTCTTCATAGTGTTATTAGTTATAATAATAAGATTTCTTTATCTCTTTTCCATTCTTGCTTCAACCTTAAAGGATATTGAGTAGGGAATGGGATCTATATTCTTTTCCCTTCTTAAACAAGAAGACATATTTTTCTAGCTTTTATTCAAAGTGAGAGATCAATATGTCAAGCAGCAAGGGTAAAACTCCTTAGGGTAGTGAAGGGACTGGGAGGCCATTAAAATTCCCAAAACGTAGAGGTACCATACAGTCTTACTTTGGAATTGGAAATGCATCTAATCCATCATATCAAGATGGAGCTACATCATCAACTCTTCCACCAAATATTAATGAAGAAGACATTCACAATACCTCACCACCACCGGAAGGTCAATGTGAGATTTTCATTGATTTAAATCAAAATATATTAAATGATGATGGCAATACCACAAAATATGTTCCAAGGGATACCCTAGTTAGCCTGAATGAGATAATTGACTTGGATCAGGATTATGTTGGTAGTAATAAAATAAAACACAAATAAAAAAAGGGGCGTGGGTGGGAAATGACAAGGAATTTTCAACTTGGTTGGTTGTTAAAGTACCCATTAATTGTATTAGTGGGGATAGAAAATGATATTGAAAAAAAATAGAATGAAAGTGTACAATTTGTAGTTGGAAATGTGGAAGAGACAAGAATTGTAATTAAAGCTTGACACTATAGAAAAGCATATTGGTAATGTTTATGAAAAACAAATCATAGACGGAAAGGAAAAATCAATTGTACGATGGAAATCAAAGGGAGAATGTCTTCATGTAAAGTATGTCAAAGATTATTAAGAGCATAAGAAATGAATTTTGAAGCTTGGTGCATGTCAAGGTACACTTGAGGCTCAATTTGGAAAAGCAATGAAAGGATCAAATCTGTCAAAAACTATTCAGAATGAGTGTTGTTTTTCATATTTTGTCTAGAGGGCATCCTATGACAAACTATCCAGAATATTCTAGGTTATTATATATTTTGGGTGTTCCTTACTTTCCCTTCTCACATTGGTCAATAAACACTGGATGGGAATGGGAAAACTATCTTGCTGTAGTGGAAAAGGAAGATTTAAAGGAGAAAGTAAAAGAGTCAAGCTTCATTGCATTATATTTAGATGAAGTTACTATGGTAGACAATACTTCTTGGGTCTGTATGCATTTGTATACTCTAGAAAAACATGTTTGCAAATATCATCTTCTTTGTGTTCATAAAATTAAGGACAATTCAACATCGCAAAATCTATTTGAACTAGTCAAGAAATCTATTTCACAAAGTTACAAACTACTTGTGCACCATACATGCTTGGCATTCACTGGATGGCCTACAAAATGAATTTAGCATTCAAAATTGTAAGCAAGTTTCCTATAGTATCAAAAGTTGAAAATCTAGTCCACGAGATCTATGCATACTTTTGCTGAACTCCCAAAAGTTTCACAGAATTTCAAAATTTTGTTGAGGGAATAACACCAGGAAACAAGCTTCTCAAGTATTTTGATACTAGATGGATCTCCCTACATGGACCAGCACAACAAGTTCTTTTATAATATCAATCCTTGATTGGAGTGATGTACGAGCATCACAACACAATTGACAAAGCTCCTAGCCTCTTACATAGGTTAAGCGATATAGAGACACTCTTAACTCTAGCCATTCTTCTCCCCATGTTGGATGTGATTAACAATATTGTGAAGAAATCCCAAGATAGAACTATGTATATTTATGAATATGCCAATCTACGTAAACATGCATGCTTGGCCCTCAATCATCTATATCTAAATCTAACACAAGAAGGCCCAAATTATTTTTTGTGGCAAAAAATTACTAATTTGAATAGTCCTAATAATTATTTATAGTTTAATGCAAGCAGGCACTTATTTATTTGTGTATGTGGATATGAGATACCAATGTACCATTGTAAGACAACCAAGTGCTCTAGTAGAGAAGTAGCTATTAACAAGGAAGATTTTAACAAAATTTTTAAATCTGTTACTGATAATTTGAAGGAAATTTAAAAATCTCTTTCCTCAGAGATTCATGAAAGATTCCCTCGATATGAAATACTTGAAGCCATGGGTATTGTGTATCCTCAATTTTGGGCAAACCAAGATAACCCAGAATATTTTCATGATAAAGTAAAAATCTTGATCGAACAAGTTTTGAAAAGTGTTGCATACAATCAGTAGACAATAGCTATGAGGGGACAGTATGATTCCATGGGCATGGAGAAGGCCTTTGAACTGGGATCAATACAAAAGGTTTAGAAAAACTTAGGTCAGAGTGAAATATTGTGTGGTACAATATCATAATATTTCAAACTTGTTGATTTATGTCAAACAATGATATTGGGTTCAGTAGAGGGTGTGAGATTTTTCAGTACATTGGTGTTTTTGAAATCAAAGTTAAGAAACAAACTAGACAAGAATTTGGAAAATTGCTTGAGGATGAAAGGAACTGCATATAATGTCAAAAAAAATCCTTTTGAAAGGGCACTTGCAAATTGGAGGTCCACATGCGAAAGAAGAGGGACTGGGTTGTGCAACACTCCAATTCCAAATGTTGGTACTTGTGGCACTGACCATGGAAGTGGGACAAATGATAGTGACACAATGATTGTTGAATTTGAGATGCAGGCTGAAGAAAATGAAGAGAAGACTCGAAATCAAGACGACTCTTTAACTTTATCTCAAGTTAAATGTCAGTTTGAGGACCTTGACTCCATTTGGGAGATGGATTTGGAAGTGAATCAAAAGATTTAAGGTATTTATACTACACTTAATGAATCATTTTCCATTGTTCCAAACTGTAGTTGATGATATTCTATATTGTATTCCATGAAATTGTGAATCATTTCACTTCATGATATTTTATTTTATATTACACTTCATGAATTATATTCCAAACTGTAGTTGATGATATTTTATATTATATCCCATGAAATTGTGATATTTTTTATTTTATAATGTATTCCATGGTATTGAATTTTATATGTGATTCTACATTGTTTTTAAAGAACAACACTTATCACACTACTTATAAACTCCTAGTGCATTGCCATTCACACAATCTTTGATAAATAAGATAATCCTTGATCATATTATTCAGAATTCATGAAACAGGTACATAGGAGAGAAATGGTTTTGAATTTGAACAATTTTGTATTCAATTGATAGTGGGTAAGTGCACCAAGATGGTTCCCAAAAAGGGGATTTAAGTGGACAACTTTTTTCTTAAATAAGGAAATATTGACCTTAGACGTGAAATTGAGGATAGTTACACTCAAAATTTTGAGATGGAACAAAAACAAGGATCGAAGTGCTCTGAGTCTAATTTCTAAACTACTAATTTATTTTTAAAATGGTTGAGATTAAGGGGTTCAAAAGAGGGACGTACACAAATTGGTGTTGTTTTTTTAAAAAAAACATAACATAGCAACTCTTGTACAACCCTCATACGGTGAACTCTTTTTTAGTATTTTTAAAATCACAACACTCAAAAGTTAGCTAATAGTATGTAGTTGATGCATGATTTTTTTGATAATTTTTTAATGGATATTTGATTTTTTATTAATTTTCGAAGTGAACATTTCCTGAAAAACAAAATTTTGGCTATGCTACCCCTACAAATTTTGGAAACTAGTTGAATTTTATTTATTTTTTTTTTTTAAATTTGTAGAAAGGAGACTAGTTTCTAAAAACGTAATTTATTTGAAAATTTTATGAACGGTTAATTTATAATGAAAAAAATACCAAACACTGCTTTTTGGGAAAAAAAAAGATATACAAATAAAATAAATTATGGATGAAAGGCTTAACATTTTCAGAAAGTGAAAAAATTACATCGTTGGATAGCTAAGAGAGAACCCAATATTACCCATGTGTTCAATTTTTTTGATATTGAACCACGTGCAATCCTGATGGTGAGCACGAACTCGATTATGTGAAATATGGTAGATTTTTTTAAAACACGACTTTGGTCATTGGGAATGCCCTCCAATCCTTTGGGTTGGTATTCCAAGGCAAATACCAAACCTAAGGCTCGAGAATTCCCAAATCAATATATAACATGACCGAGCTATAACGTGCCCGCATTATATTTCAGTTTTGACATTGTTTTTTCTTCTACAGGAAACATGTCAACTAAAACATAATGCAATCATGTTATAACGCGCTCGCGTTATGTCCTCCTTTATGTTAAATGTCAATATATTGAATGTATGCTAATATATTTGTGTGTTTGTATGTACATGTATGCTTGTATGTCATGTATGTATGCATGTATGCATGCTTGTACATATGTACGTATGCCTATATGTATCAATGCATATATATTGTATGTATGTATGTAAGATTGTATCTACACATGTATGTATGTATGCTTGTGTGGATGTAGGATTATATGTAGATATGTATTATGCTTGAATGTATGTATTTACATATGTCTTTAGAGGGAGGGAGAATTTAGAGAGAGAGTGAGTCTGGAGATATGGAGAGGGGGTGGAAGTGAGAGTTTAAGAGAGAGGGAGTGGGAGAGAAGGGGTTGGAATGAGAGGTACTTAGCTAGGTAGGGTGGGATGGATAGAGGGCGGGAGAGAGAGGGGGGGCTAGGAGAGAGAGAATTGAGAGAGAGAGAGAAAGAGGGGGGGAGAGAGATGGAGGGAAAGAGGGAGTTATGTAGGTAGTGTGCCAAGGGAGATACTTGAGAGTGTGAGGGGGGTGAGAGGGAGAGACTTGAGAGATAGGTAGTGAGAGGGAGTGTGAAAGAGAGGGAGTGTGAGAGAGAGGGATTGGGATAGAGAGGGAGTGTGAGTGAGAGGCCTAAGAGAGGGAGAGGGTGTGGGAGGGAGTGACCTGATAGAGGTAGAGAAAGAGGGGGGGGGAGTGAGAGGGACTTATCTAGGTAGGGTGGGAGGGATAGAAGAGAGGGGAGAGACAAAGAGAGTTACCTAGGTAGGTTACTTGAGAGTGGGAGGGAGATGAGAGAGAGAGAGAGGGAGTGGGAGAGAATGGGATAGAGTGGGAGGAAATAGAGAGAGATGGATAGAGGGAGTGAGAGAGGGTGGTAGGGATTGATTGAATAGAGGTACATAGAAAGAGGGAGATGGTAGATAGAGATAATTAGAGAGGGAGGGAGGGAGGGAGGGAGAGGTGATCTGTATAGATAGAGATAAAGTGATAGGGGGTGAGGGATTAGGGTGGAGGACCTATAGGGTCGATGGTTTCTAGGGTATTAGGGTTTAAGGTTTGAGGGTTGAGGGAATAGGGTTGATGATAGAGGGTATTTGGTTGAGGGTATAGGGTAGAATTTTTAAGGGTTTGGGGTTGAAGGGTTTAGGGTTAAGGGTTTAGGGTTAACGGTTTACTTGGTTGAGGGTAGAGGGTTTAGGGTATAGGTTTGAGGGTATATGGTTGAAGGATTAGGTTCATGGTCCAATGTAAGGGGTAGAGGGTTTAGGGTTTAAGGATTGAGGGTCGAGGGATTAAGGGTTGAGGGTTGAGAATTGAGGGTTGAGGGTTTAATGTATAGGGTAGATGGTAGAGGGTAGAGGATTTAAGGGTTTAGGGTTTCAGGGTTGAAGATTGAGGGTTTAAGGTTGAGGGTATAGGGTATAGGGTATAGGGTCGAGGGATTAGGGTTGAGGGTGCAATATATAGGGTAGAGGTTATAGGGGTTGAGATATTAAGGGTTGGGGGTTTAGGGATTAGGGTAGAGTTTTCTTGGATTTAACAGTGTAAGGGTTGAGGGATTAGGGTTGATGGATTAGTTTTTAGGGTAGAGAGTATTGGGTTGAGGGTAGAGGGTTTAAGAGTTTAGGGTTTAAGGGTTGAGAGTTGAGGGTCAAGGGTTTAGGTTTGAGTGTTTAAGGGTTTAAGGGTTGATGGTTTAAGGGTCAAGAGGGTTGAGGGATTAGGGTAGAGAATTTACTAAGTGGGTTTAAGGGTTGTGGGATTAGGGTTGAGGGTAGAGGGTAGAGGATTGACAATAGAGGGTAGAAGGTTTATGGGTTAGGGTTTAAGGTTTTAGGGTTGAGGTATTAAGAGGTTATAGAGTAGAGGGTATAGGGGTTGAGGGATTAGGGTTTAAGGGTTGAGGGTAAGGGTTGAGGGATTAAGAGGGTATAGGGATTGAAGGAATAGGGTTTAAGGGTTGAGGGTTGAGGGATTAAAAGGGTATAGGGATTGAGGGATTAGGGATTGAGGGATTAGGGTTTAAGGGATTAAGAGGATATAGGGGTTGAGGTATTAAGGTTTAAGGGTTGAGGGTTGAGGGATTAAGAGGGTATAGGGGTTGAGGGATTAGGGTTTAAGGGTTAAGGGTTGAGGGTTGAGGGATTAAGAGGGTATAGGGGTTGAGGGATTAGGGTTGAAGGGTTGAGGGTTGAGGGATAAGGGTTTAGGGTTGAGTAATTAAGAGGGTATAGGGGTTGGGGGATTAGGGTTTAAAGGTTGAAGGTTGAGGGTTGAGAGATTAAGAGGGTATAGGGGTTGAGGGATTAGGGTTTAAGGGTTAATGGTTGAGGGTTGAGGGATTAAGAGGATATAGGGGTTGAGGGATTATGGTTTAAGGGTTGAGGGTTGAGGTATTAAGAGGGTATAGGGGTATCCATATCGCCCACTATCTCCATCTATCCTCTATCTCTTAACCATTTAAACCCTTAACCTTTAAACCCTTAACTCTTAACCCTCTACCCTTTATCTCTCTCAGTCCATCTCTCCCTCCCTATATATCTCCATCTCTCCCACTATCTCTTTCTCCCCCTCCCCCTCTTTGTCCCTCTCTCCCTCTCTCTTCCTCTTTCTCTCCCACTCTCTCTTTCTCCCACTCTCCCCCTCTCTCCCTCCCACTCTCCCACTCTCTCCCACTCTCTCTTTCTCCCACTCTCCCCTTCTCCCACTCTCCCACTCTCTCACTCTCTCACTCTCTCCCTCCCTCTCTATCTCCATCTC